>VZQC01002103.1:571104-950443 GCA_009823505.1 Rhizomys pruinosus | reverse complement strand
CCCTCTTTTGGAGTTCTTGACCAAAGAGATCTCAAAGATCCTCGAACAATACAGGGTATTGCTACCATATTTTTTTCCCACCAACATTCATGAGGACACAGATAAGAAAAACAGAATTCAGAAGGTACTTATCTTGAAGCCAGGCCTCTGCTGGATAGTTTTCATAGTACATGAAAGTATTATACACGTTACTGACAGAGAAAGACAATCATCAACCTATGAACAATAAGAAGTGGTTTGGAAAAATATGCCCAATGCTGCAAATAGTGATATGGATATTATTGAGTAACCAACACCTAGATTGGATTTTAAGAACACTTCCAACAAGGAACTATACTTGATACTGAGTTTAAGGATGAGAACCGGTGCTAGAAAAATTTACATGCTGTAGGGGGAGAAGCTACTTCTACCATTGCTAAAAACACAATAATGTAACCAACTCCAACCAATGATTATTTTATAAATACAACCCATAGATGAGTGCATCCTCCAACTTTCCAACAACAGAAAAGTTCTTTTTGTAGCAGATGGCAATGAACACAGAGACCCACAACTGCTCAATGAGCAAAGAATAAGAGATGCAGAGTGTTTCGCCCTCAATGAAACATGTAATGAACCTTCTTCTTTCAAGGCTATGGTTCATTGTGGAAGAGGAGTCCAAAGGAGACAGAGGTCAGTGATGAATATGATGAAACTGTGTTGTCTGGATACCACTGGGTATTTGCACATGAAGCAATGATGACAGCAACACAAACTTGTGTAACAATCCATATGGACTTTGAGGTAGCATCCCAAGGGCTTTCTCTCTACTTGCTTCTTAGTGCTTAGCACTTTCTTTTCTATTTTTTCGAAGCCCTTCGATAGAATCTGAATTTTAATTTCCTTTTCATGAGCAGTGTAAAATTTTGCTATATTTGTGACCCTCTTAGATGATATTATTGGTTATTATGATTTTGTTGTTTGTTGTGGTAAATAGTCTTTGTGTAAGTATGCGATCATAACCCAATCCCCCAGGTTAAGGGCCGAGCAGAATGGGGGAATTGGGGCAGAAAGCCCCCGACCCTACTAAGTACTGTTGAAAACTGATGGAGCTGTGGAAAAGAGTCAGTCGTCCTTACTGTGTGACACCTGGCAGTTGACGCAGATTCCAGAATAATGGAGCCACAACCCGAGTATGTGGAAAGAATGAATAAAATCATAGGACGTTTAGAACAAAAACTAAAAATAAATACATAAAAGTTAAAGTAAAGGAGAAATAGCAAGGAAGGCCATGAAATGGGGAGGGGGAGGAGGGAGGACAATGAATTGGGGGGAGGGGGGGGATGGAAGGGGAGGACAACATGGTGGGAGGAAGTGGGGTTCTTAATCTGATCAACATGCATCTTATTAAATTCCATGGGAATCATAAAATTTTCCTTTCCCACCAGGAAGCTCAATAGACCAATTGGAATATTTTCGAGGCTAAAATATAGATGTACAGTATTCGGAGGAAAAAGAAACAAAGTTAAATATGATTTTCTTCTTCATTCTGGGATACATTTGACTCAGCAGCTTCTTGTCAGATCACTCCTTCGCCCAAGTATCACTGTCCATTCTACGTCTCCTCTAAAGACACAGAGCACAGATATCTTGGTTTGTTGCTGTGTTGCTGTGGGAAATTTAAGAACCTGGTCTGTTATCGAGTTTTTTTTTCTGTGGATCTGTCTTCTATTGCCTTTGTATTTTTAAAGTCCTTCTCTGTGAGGTTTTTAATTTCTTTTGTTGCTTCTTTTATAAGCTTGGGGGGGCACGGGGGTCTCAAAGCTGTGAGAGACTGGACTTCTTGATTCACTATTATTAGTTTGAAGGGGTTCAACTGCTGTCGCATTCCTTAAGTAGTCAGAGCTTTCTTCATAAACGTACCATCTTCGTATATGCTCAAAATTGTTGTTCTTTTTCAATTTCTATGCCTATCACATGGCATCTATTGAGATTAAAACTATATTTCAGAAACTCCAGTTCCTCTTGGAGTTTGTTTGGTGCATGATCTGGTTCAGCAGAAGTTGATCCCATCTAGTGGATGTTGGGTGTATCCCCTTTGTGGTTTATTTTTAATCCAAATTTTTTTTTAGATTTTCTGCTAATTTTTTCTTTCTTTTCTCACTATTTTGTATGCATTTTGCATACAATATGTAGAGATCAAATAAGTTATCTTGGACATGTAGGTCAGTAGATACACACATAGACTCATAAGATTATTTTTCTCTACAGAGTATAATTATATTTTCAAATATTTTTATCCAGAAGGAACAATTCTGTATTGTGTGTCAGTCGTATCCACCTACATCTACCCACATTTTGTTTCTGATGTCTATTCACAATCTACATTTTAAATTTCTTCCCAGGTAGAATTCCATCTACCTGTGAAAGTAAAAAAAAAAAAGTATCTCCATGCTCATCAGGAGTTTCTTCCCACTGACCACTGCACGTCCCTGCTTAGGAGTGCGTGATCTTTTACATGATCTCTAAGTTTATGGAAATTGGTTCTCCCAAACCAGGTTTGGCACATACTGAGCGATCCTGCCCATCCTGACAGTGTTCCCTGAGCAATCAGCCAATCCCAGCAATGTCCCTTGATGAAGGGTGTCTTCCACCTCCTATTTGTCCATGTGTTTCTCCTCCCCTCCTGTCTGGGAAGCCCAGTGGTATCTCTTCCTTGTGCTTTGTTTCTCAAAATGCAGGAAGGACAGAATCTTTTATATTTCAGCTCAATAGAAATTCCTTAGGCAATAAAACCTTAAGGTCCTTGCTGCATATTTGACGAGAGAATTAAAATATAAAGCTAGCATCACATACTTAATAGTTCAACAAAGGGCCACATTTAAATCTTATACAGTGAGACCAAGAAACAGAAACAAAACCAAGTCAGAATTTATTCTTCATTCAGGATAAGTACATTAATGATGAATATTAGGATCCTGAGTGACATAACTTATTTTCAGTTATTATTTGAACAAATCAAAGCAAATGAGCATGTAGGTATTTTTTAGCTGTTCATGCTAATTACAAAGAATCATATCTCATCAAATGTACCTAGTAGATTTAATTGATGCCCACATCAATGACATAAAGAGGCTTTGATATCATCAGCAACTCTAGTATGGTCAAGAAATAGAAGTTTTGCTTATGGCATAATGTGTCTAATGGTTAATAAATATTATAAGGATCTAGTCTTGATTTCATTTTAATAATTTCTAAAAACTGAAAACTCAATAGCGAAACAAAGTTTTAATGTGGCCATCACTACTAAAACCTGTGGAAGAAAATTACCTCATTGGGAAAAGATAATGTATGAACAATAGGTACTTCAGGCATTGTAAATGCTGCCTCAGAACTCTCAAGGTTTGTGATAGCACATGTGTGTGTGTGTGTGTGTGTGTGTTGTGTGTGTGTGTGTGTGTGTGTTGAGGTAAGAGAACTATTGCTAAGGAATTATTTGTATGGATAGTATAGAATGTTTCCATGGAAAAGCTATTTTAATGCCATGGCTACTGCACTCTTCCTATCACTGGGACAGAGCAGGAAAGGAGAGAGCTAGCTGGAAACCGAATGACAGAACAGGAAAGGAGAGACTAGCTGGAAACCGAATGACAGAACAGGAAAGGAGAGAGCTAGCTGACATGACACGAATGAGACTAGCGAACTGTGCATCCGCCATCCACATAGACTTACCAGGCAAGTTGGGAACATCATTGAAAGAGTAAGACCACTAAGTGATCAAGTGGTGATATGTCATATTTGGCTTCTTGCATCTATGTGAAGTGGAGGCAAAAATCTTAGTTTAACACATGACATTTGGTAACTTCCAATTTGCTTATACATCTGAAACTTTTGCTTATTCAGTACAACGACTGCTACTGGCCAATATATGACAAATGTATATGTCCAAATCTAGGGCTCCCAAACCAAATATAGAACCATTAAAGAATGTGAATAATTATCTGCTGAAATTACTACTGTAATCGCCAGCATCATGATCAGAAAACTTAACTTAGTGATATGAAGATTTCAGTATGTAACAGTGATGACCGCGTCTCCCGAAGGCTTGGTGTAAATAGGTCAATGTTGTGTTCATACTTTTATTTTTCTCATTTAAGCCTCAGAGCTACTTTTTGACCCATTTTACAGAGCAGGAAATTGAGAGTTAAAGAGGTCAGATAAGTTAGCAGGCACCAAATCAGGGATTTAAACTCAGGTTTTGCTGATTCTAAAGTAACCATTGTTTTCACATTGAACCAGGTTGCCCTACACATAGAGTCTTTTTTGTGGGTGTGTATCTCAACAACATATTTTTATTATTTAATTTTTTTTTAATTTATTTATTTCGTATGTGTATATGGTGTAATGTCTGCATGCAGGTTTGTGGCACCCGTGTTCGTGCAAATGTCTGTGGAGAGTCAGAAGAGGGTCGCGGAATTCCCCTGGAATGGAGTTTCTGAATGGCGAGTTTGGCGGTTTCTCGGCCGCCTGTGGGTGCTGGGGGATGAAACCGGTCCTTCTGTAAGAGCGAGTCGGTTGCTCTTAACCCACTAGGCTATAGAGTCTTTGTAAGGATCCCTGGAGTCATGGCATATTTGGCCCTGAGTCTTTAATCACACCTAAACTTCATGGACTTTTAAAAGGGGTAATAAAGAGACTGTGCAAGTAAGCAAGCTGCTAACAACCATGCATAAGTGCCAGTTCCGGGGATCCAACAATCTCTCTCTCTGGACCTCCACATCCTTGCCCCATGAGCCACTCATAGTACATGTAAGGCAATATACATTTCTACATATAAAATAAAAATAAAATAAAATGGAAAAAACATGCAGTGAATGTTCATAATTGATCACATAATATCATAATTGATCATATCTGTCATTAAATAAAGATGAGCTACAACTATGATATGCTTAAGGAAAATACTGAGCATGTTTTCCTGTTAAGTATATAACATATCTGCAATAATTTTGGAGATGTGTATAAGAACTCATGTATATTTCAAGTTTAAGTATTAGCAAATGAGCAAGATACATAACTCAAGAATATTTATTCTCCAACAACTCTAACTGCCATGAGATAAAATACATCAATGAGAGATATGTCCCAACTCTGATGCAGAATCCGCAGAGAAGAATGATTGTCCAGGATCAAATGATAAACTCAGACTGCCTCAGGAGACCCAGTTAATAACTTTTCAGGAAGCTTGTGCAGAAGTTGTGTAATATAGACACCATTAAAAATAAGTTATGCAGTCTTACAATTGAATTACATTAAATTTACAATAATGAATGTTAAATGTCACTTTCTAAATGTTTCATTCCATTTCAATGTTCTTTTTGCTCGTGCAGTAATTTCTGTTGCATCTCTATGGTGGAACTTTTACGAGGTGTAGTGCTATCACGCATCTCATCCAAACTCTCTTCAAGAGATATCACATCAGTAGCCTGAAAACTGGCCTGATAAAGACGTTTTTTTTTTTTAAAGTTGAACGTTGAGAGTACACAGCAACAAAATAACATAAATGAAACTTGATGAACCAAAAAAATGTATCAAAACCTAACAGCTGATACTTTAACCATGGAAAAAATTCCATTTGTCTCTCCAACTTGTATTGCATATATATATATAAATAGGTATATTATACACATATATAAATTAGACTACACACAATACCTATCAACCTGAGGGAATTTGCGAGGATTCCTTCTTCTTTTTCCTTTTCTTTCTTTTCTTTTTTTTTTTTTTTTTATTTTTTTTGCTAAAAGATGTCATGTTTTTCCTTTCCCAAGGAATACTTGAAGGTTTGGTCCTCCTTGGAAAACCCAAACAACCATCAATCCTGCCCCCGTGCTTCACACTGGGGTCCCTCCTTTCCATGGTCACCCAAATGAGGTCCAGCAAGCGTGCACCCTGTCTTGATCTTCCTGCACTGGCCTCCATGACACAGCCTGGGTAGTCCAATAACGGCAGTCTACACTCTGAAGAGGCTGGATATGATGAGATATTTTTAAGACACCAAGCTGGCAAAACCCACAAACAAGGGCTGGATTTATGGCTTGCTGATTATTCAAACAAGGATTTGAAAACTGTAAACACTAAGCAATTTTACAAAGTACAATTATCATAAAGTAGTGGATTGTAAATTTCACTAGAGATAGACATGCCCGCTTGTTTATCTGTTGTCTGTGGCTGCTCTGGTACTACAATTGCAGAGTTGAGGAGAGTCAAGAAAGATCACATGCTCCACAAATCCTAAAATACTTAGTATTTAGATAATTACAGAAAATGTCTGCCAATTCCTAGTTTGGCCTAAGAAGCTAAAGGACAAAATGTTAATTATACATGCTAAATATGGAAATAGTGTAATGTATATAGCTGTCACATTGTAACTAGCATCAAGACTTGAGGACCTTTTTTTCAATATTCCAAAGCCATTAACTCAGGAAAAACAAACAAACAAACAAGATTTTCCCAGATAATTGACAAGTGAAGTACCAGTATACTCAGTGCCAAGTGGAAAGAAGCTTTGTTTTAATTAATGTAACTTGTTTGAGGATGAGACATAGTTTTAACAGTGGGCCATATATCCGTTTTAATGACAATCAATGCATTAGGAAGAAGTAGCAGCAAATTGGGATGTAACTTTATCTGGCATATCAAGACTGAATGGCTGTAATAGGTTGGCTATTCCCAATGCAGGAATTGGGCAGAGATCACTGAAAGCATTCTGAGACTCAAAAGTCCACAGAAGGATCAAAACAGACTATGGTTTATTATTGTCTATAAATTAAATGTTATGCATTAACATCAAAATTAATTAAGTATATATGCACATCATTTTCCCCCAGAGAGCTAGTCCTTTGTTAATTGGATGCCAACTAGTCAGATACCAACAAGTGTGGAATTGCTGCTTGGCCCAACAATATTAGGAGAACCAAGTTCTTAGACCAAGCCAAGAAAATTAAGATGAAGATTGGTCAGAATACAAGAAGAGAGTGGATGGTGATACAGCAAGCCAAGGTGGTAGACAAACTCTCATTCCACGATGCCATTCAAGTCATAATCATCATATCCTCCATTGCCTCACCAAACCTGAAGAAACCCCTGGTGCCATGAACCTCCCCTGAGGTCAGAGGTAAGGAAAGTTGAGGACAAGATGGCTGGTACCTGAAAACTACCATTTTAAATAACTCCAGAAGCTCAGAGAAACTCAAGTTTGATTCCACATTCAGATCACTGTTCAATGTACTTTTAGTGGATTACCAGTTGAGACTCTGCTCCCCATTCAAACAGGGACAGGGACCCAGGTCCTTCAACTTAGGGGCTCTACCATCCCCAGAAGTCTTAGAGTCCTTATAGGATGTCCTGCATGCGGATGACCTATAGGAACATGTATTTCAACTGTAGTAGGAAGCTTTAGGGGCTAATTCTAGAAGTGTCATGAACCAGAGAAAATGACCTCTCTCATTTTAAAGTCTATTCTAAGCTAGACATGGTGGTCCATGCCTTTAATCCCAGCACTCGGGGAGGCAGTGTTCAAGGCCAGCCTGGTCTACATAGTGTAGTCCAGGTCAGCTGGGTTGCTCTTATAGAGACGACAGCACCCTGTCTAAAAAAAAAAGAAAAAAGAAAAAACTCTAGTGAGGATACTTGATTTATCCATACTGCATGGTTAACTTCAAATAATTTAGGCAAAGTTACCAACAGTTGTCTACAGTAGATGTGCAGATGTTTAAATGGTCCCTAGATTTTTTTCAGTATAGACTTGTTGTTGGGAGATTATAGTAGGAGTGAGAGATGAGGTGAAAAGAAACTTAATTCTCTGATATAATTACTTTTCTATTTTAATTTTACAGAATACTTATTATGCATAGCTGATTAATGTCTATGCATCATTGGGTCAGTGCCCACTTTTATACTATTATAACCTCGAGGATTTTTCCAAAACATTATGTAAGGAAATGTAGGGGCTAAAGGAACTCCAAGACCACGCAAATAAAAGTGTCAAGAAGTCTGAAGAGACGTCTATGAACAGATACCCTGAATCATTGGTGCAATTGCAAATTTCAAAGAAAATATTCAACAACACTAACAGTTTGCAAGTACACATTCCCTTGCTGTGCTTGTTGGTGGGTGTCTGAGTAGCTTGCCAAACTCTATTTCTAGGACATGATTCTAAAGACAGCAGGACAGAAAGTTGCTCCAGGAATATCAACCAAGAAGGCCACCCTCTTCTTCCCTACCTGTGTGCTCGTAGCGACATGCATGTAAGGAATGTGCTTCCACATGCATCTTTCCATCTGTTTCCTGGACTTTTGGAACAGAACTGGAAGGCTGAGAGTCTGGGCAAGACCAGAACCACTGCTGTCAGTTGGCACAAAGATACCTGCAGCTCATGGTGTTTGGCACAACTCACATTAGGTCCACACTTTGATGGGAGCAAGAGCCCAGGCTTAGCTATGCCATATGTTATAAGGCCATTGTTCCTAAGTTTCTTTTCCCTAAATGAAGCAAGGAGGCCACAGTTAGAAAACTGCAAGTGTGCAGAAGTCAAGCTGAAGGTTCTATCTAGCATCCAGTGAAGCCTTCTTTAGTCCCCGGCGTGTGGAAAAGTTCCCACCTGTGGTGTCCTTGCTTGTGTTCTTCTTTTGGGTGTCTCCTGTTGTAGCTCTACCATCTGCCATGTGGAGTATTCTGGGAGAGGCCTTCCTATTCTAGCAACCTGCAGAGAAATGACAGATGAATGTGGGGTGAGGGAGCACATGTCCCCCTCGCTGAGTGGGATTGTGTGACTTCGAGTCAAGCAGAGCTATAATTGCAAATGAGCTTTTGACAAGAATGCATTCCCAAACGTCAAGGGTTCCATCTTCTCTTTCTATTTCCTGTCTATTCTTTTCCCATTTTTTTTTTATAAATAAGGGAGTCCTGATTATTTTAGAGAAAAAAAATGGAACTGGGTGTAAGAGAGAAGATGGCTGCAAAGAATTTGGGTGGTAACAATTTTTTTCATACTCATGACACACATATACATTTATCAAATTTGTCAAAACTCATAGAGCTCTGCACCAAAAGGTAGCCCTTTGTGAAATAAAATATGAATCCATGAGAAAATTTAGAAATGGTATATCCGTTGTAGCTCCTTCTATGAAAATATGGTGATAGGAATTAAATGGACAAAAAAGCACCACTTGCATTGACTGAGTTGTTCTGTGCTGTCCAACATAATAGCCAATAGTCAGATGGGTTGTTTAAGCCCTGGAAATGGATAGATCTAGTAAAGATATGTTCTAAGTGGGTTTGAAGTGGTGGCTCAGAGGTTAAGAGCAGTGTCTGCTCTTGCAAAAGACCCAGGTTAAATTCCCAGCAACCATGTGGTGGATTACAACTGTCTGCAAATCCAGTTCCAGGGAATGCCTTCTTCTGACCTCTGTGGGCATTGTGAGGCACAGGTGCACTTATACACATGCAGGCAATACATTCGTATACATAAAATAAAAATAAAATAAGATATGCTTTAAGTATAAAATGTACAACAATTTCAAGAACTTCATACAGAAAAAGAATGTGACCTCTTTAATAATTTATATGCATTTTAGGTTCAAATGGTAATATTTTAGTTATATGGGACTAAGCATAATACATGATATTTAAGATTTCATTAAGTAAGTAGTTCTAATTTTTTTACGTGGCTACTAGAAAAGTTAGAGTTCTGTTTGTGACCCACATATTTCTATTCGACGCTGACTGCTGCCATCTATAAGAAATAAGAGAATTATGGACTTAGTAGCCAATTTACAAACCTCTTACTAATCCCTTCTCAACTTTGTATTCATTGGTCAATTCTCATTATTCTCCATGACTATTTCTACTTATCCCATTTATTTTTAGAAATGATATAAAGTATATTCTGTAATCAAATGACTCCCAAATTGGTACCTCTAGTACTGTATCTATGCTGTCCATTGTCTCTCAGCCTCTAAATAAGGCACTCTGTGCGTGTGTGTGTGTGTGTGTGTGTGTGTGTGTGTGTGTGTGTGTGTGTAGAGGTGCAGGTGGGTATGGAGGACAACCTTTTTGTTAGCCCTTGCTGTTTTCTTTGTTTTTGAGAAAGGGTCTTTTCCTTGCTGCCCATGCCAATCTAGCTGACTTAGAAACTTCTGGAGATTTTCTTATCTCTGCCTCTCATTCCCCACAGGAATGCTGGAGTACAACACTTGTACAAATATGTCAGGGTTTTATGTGGGGTCTGAAGATCCAAACTCAGATTGTCAGGCTTGTGCAACAAGTACTTTTACCCCTGAGCCACCTCCCCTGATCCCAAGGCACATTTTGTGCCTGTACTTCTTCTGGGAAACATTTGACAATATCTGGATAAATAACTGGAGAGTGAGAATCAGAAGCCAAATATAGTGTTTGTGATACAGAGGGTAGCCCCCCAACAGTTAAGTCCATAGAAAACAGCAATATTGCTCAGGCTGAGAAACAATTATTTCCTGGTCTTCTCATTGATTCAACAATTGTATATCTATGACCTACCATGTGTGACTCACTATGCTGAGTATTTTGAGAAGTCAAAGATTTCATGATATGTACCATATTAATCATATTTATAGAAGTAAAATATTTATGAAACTATAGTACATAATCAATGATGTCATAACAGATCAATGTCATAAATGAAGACTGGGGTAAGTGATAGTTGATAGAATTGATGACATCTCATCACTACTGTTGTTTTGAAACTCTGACATGAGATTTATAGTTAGTTGTTCTTAGCCACATGGCTAAAATGTAATTCATCAAGCTTCCCTTTAGCTACCACAAATGATTTTCTACGTATACCATTATTAATCTCGTAGGTTAGAAAACTGGGTGAGTTGAGAGGGGTCATAAACACCTTTAATTTTCTAGCACTTGAAAGGCTAAGGCAGGATTTTCTGAGTTCAAGATCAGATCAGCCTAGTATACAGAGTGAGATTCTGTATCAAAATGAAGAAAGGAAAGAAGGGAAGGAAGGAAGGAAGGAAGGAAAGAAGGAAGGAAGGAAGGAAGGAAGGAAGGAAGGAAGGAAGGAAGGAAGGAAGGAAGGAAGGGAAAAGAAAGAAAAAAGGAGACAAAGAAGAAAGAAAGAAAGAAAGAAAGAAAGAAAGAAAGAAAGAAAGAAAGAAAGAAAGAAAGAAAGAAAGAAAGAAAGAAAGAAAGAAAGAAAGGTAGGTAACAACTATTTCTAGCTTCTACGTTTTTCTTCTTTTATTTAAAGATTTTATTTTTAATTATGTGTATATATGGTGGGTGTTGTGTATGTGTGAGTACAATGTCGTCAGAATCCAGAAGGCATTAGCTTCCCTGGAGATAGAGTTATGGGTGGCACAGCAACAAATTAAATTGACTTTGGACGAGTGACAAGTCCCTCCCAATGTAGGGTGAGGTGCTGGGAAATGAATTCAGGTTCTCCGCAAGAGCAGTATGTGATCTTAATCACTGAGTCATCTCTCCAGGCCCAAATTTTTCATCTTAGTTCTCTAATATCGTTCATATAAATTATTTCACTCATTTTCCCTCATTATTAAGCACAAGCAGACAATTTTAGAGATATTTGGTATGCCATGAATTTGATACCATCTGGCCCCAGCATGCAATGCTGGGGAGGAGGGATGAGGATGCCAATAAATGGGACCATCACGCAAGTAGTGAATTATGGCAAGCATGTGGTAGAGATAAATACAGAAATCATGATGAAAATAAGATCAACATAAAAATATGAAACCCAAGAACAATGTGCAGGAGATGCCACCCTAGCTCTCTCATACCTCTTGTTATTGAAACAGGCTTCTCCGCTCCCTGCTTTAAGTCCCCAGCTGTCATCTATAGTTTAGTTTTTCTAAAATCTGTTTTTGATTGTGTCCTTTCTTCTGTTCAAAAAACCCACAATGACTTCTTCCCCAAAGTATTCAATGTCTAAGTTTCACATACCACCTTGATGGTATTCTAGAATTTTCCCCAATTGCCCCTGTCTTTATTATTAACAACCCCAATAGGCAAGTATAACACCTGCCTGGTGGTCCTGGTCTCAAGTCCTGGCCTCCATGTTTATTCTGGAAGATGACCTTCTTCTTCCCCTTACTGCAGACATTTCCCAGTCCTCCTCAAGTTTCTGGAAGTATTTGTTCAAGGGCACACTCTTTCACTTCTTTGAATTCATTTGTACGTGGAGTATAACAGACATTACTCAATACTATATATCCTTTTCCTCTTGGACTTACACTTATTGGCCACACCATCCAACACTGAATTTACTACTTCTCTGGGAGTAAAAAAGTTGTGCTGAAATGTTCATGTGATGCCTGAATTTGCCATCATTTTAGAGAATACCCAATAGGTGTTTGCTTTTCAAAAAAAGAATTACTGTGGTTGTACATGAAAAAAATTACTATGATTCCTCTATGATAAAAAAAATAAGGGGACAAAATTGGAGGCTTGTAAAAAGCAGATCAATATTCATATCTCAGGGGTGGAAAGATTGCTCATTAGTTAAGATCACTGGCTGTTCTTGCAGAAGACCCAGGCTCAGTTCCCTGGCAACTAACTGTCCATGACTCTAGTTCCAGGCTGCACCTGCGGGCAATGCATATATATATGTATATATACATATATATATATATATATATATATACCAAAATATGGTATATATATTTATTAATATATATATATATACCAAAATAATAAATAAAATATTTTTAAAGTCAAAACAATGCCCTGTAGGATTAAGCACATGTTCAATTTTTCAAAGTTTTCTCATTCCCCTGTTTAAGAATTTGTTATATATTCTTTAGCATATTCATTCACTACACCTCTTAATCCCGTGAGGGTGAACCTGACTTTGAACATGGCGTTTACATTCTTATCATGAGATTGAGATGGGTGAAGCTGGGAATATCATGAGTTTAATGAAGAATTGGGTAGACTCTAGAGACTCACATTTCCTGTTGATGTCAAATGATTCTGGTGGTATTTAAGTCAGTGCTAGAGTTCTGATTCCACTTAAGACATCAAAAGCTGTAAGAGAAGTT
This sequence comes from Rhizomys pruinosus, assembly GCA_009823505.1. Classification (NCBI taxonomy): domain Eukaryota; kingdom Metazoa; phylum Chordata; class Mammalia; order Rodentia; family Spalacidae; genus Rhizomys; species Rhizomys pruinosus. Next base: position 937,352 of record VZQC01002103.1, on the reverse strand, counting down.
CATTCAAAGCCAGTAATGAGAGGTGTTTAAAATCTGCTTCATAACTGTTTTAGAGCCCATGAGCAACAAATTAAATTGACTTTGGATGAGTGACAAGTCCCTCGCAATGTAGGGTGAGATGCTTGAACTGTTACCTGTAGCAGAGTATGGGGAGGAGAGGTAGATACAAAGAGATATAAGAAAAGAGATAAGATCTTAATACATTCTTTTTCATTAAAAATTCGGAGGAGGAGGAGGAGGAGGAGGAGGAGGAGGAGGAGGAGGAGGAGGAGGAGGTCAGAAGACAACCTTCAGAAGTTGATTCCAGGTATGGAACTCAGGCCTCCAGACTTGGGCAGCAAGTCTTTTACCCATTGTGCCATCTTATGGGCCTTTCAATGCATCTTAAAGACGTCTATAGCTAACTGGAGGTCAAAGGACAGCAGAGATTCATACGTGCTTTCAATTCTTGTGCCAAGTGTTCGCAAGATGCTCACAAGATAGACTGAGAAAAGGAAGGATGGTACAAAGGATACCTCCTGGGTGGAGCAAGCATTCAGGAGAGCGCAGATGATTAGAGCGAAAGAGCAAGGCAAGGGTGGCAAAAAATAATTAAACTACAAACACATGAAAAATGGGGCTAGGGGCTGGAGAGATAGCCTAGCGGTTAAGAGCACCGACGCTCTTGCAGAGGACCCGGGTTTAATCCCCAGCACCCACATGGCGGCTAAGAACCGTCTGTAACTCCAATTCCAGGAGAACTCCAGTTCCAGGGGAATCTGAGACCCTCTTCTGACCTCCGCGGCATTGCACGACACGGGTGCACAGACCTGCATGCAAACAATACATTCATACACATACAAAAATAAATAATAATAAAAAAATTTAAAAAAAAAAAAAAGAAAAATGGGGCTAGAGAGATGGCACAGTGGTTAAGAGCACTGGCTGCTCTTGGAGAGGAGCTGGGTTCAATTCCCAGTACCCACGTGATGGCTAACAACCTTCTGTAACTACAGTTCCAGGAGACCTAGTGCCCTATTCTGTCCTCTGCAGACATTGCATGACATGGGCACACACACATACATGCAGGCAAAGCAGTTGTACACATTAAATAAATAAATAAATAAATAAATAAATAACAAATAAACAAATAAAATATCTTTAAAAGACATGAAAAATTCCAGAAAGCCTATAAATAAAGATAGATGTAAAAGATATCCTTTTTTCTTTTTTCACGTTAAAATATAATTGGTAGTATAAAGCAACTAAAAAACTGTGACAATAACCCAAAGAAGAGGAGATATTTTAAAAAGGAGGAATTAGGCTTACAAATCAATAATGCAAACATATCTGGATAATATACAAATGTTTGAGAATTAAATAGCATACTTTTATATAACCCATAACTCAAAGATGAAATTACAAAGAAAAATTAGAAAATATTGTGAATTAAGTAAGTAAAAATATGTCATGAAAATGCATGAGACTCAGCTAAAAAGTGCTCTAGGGCACATTTAAAACATTAAATGCTTATATTAGAAAAGAAGGCTTTGAAGTCAACAGCTTATATGAAGGACAAGAACAATTTTCCTATGAAAGGCCAGATCATAAATATTTGAAACTTTGACTACCATATGGTCTACCTTATAAATACTCAACACTGTTTTTGTAGTGTGAAATAAGCCACAAGCAATATAAAAGTAAATGATAATGTCTGGGTTCAAGAAATTATTTATGGACACTAAAATTTGAATTTCATCTAATTTTCACACATCACAAAATAGCCCTTCAATTTTTTATCAAGTACAAATATAAATATATATTCAAAAAACGACTTTTAGATTTTAAAATGCCAAGCAAAATTTTAGGAGGAATTTTTTTGTAAAAATTACTAAGCTAATTTTAAAAATACATATTGGAAAGCAAAAGACTTAAAATAGTTCAGAAGGGAAAAATACCATGAAAGTCTTGTATTGGCACAAAGGTTACATACAGAACAATTGAACAGCATGGAAAGACAAGCATTCACCTCAAGTGATTTTTTTTGACAAGGGTATTTTAGTAATTCTTTAAAGAAAAGAGAATTTTCAACAAGCTATTTTGGAACTGGGTATTCAGAAAGGAAGAAGAAATAATTGGTGTTGTCCATATGGAATTCAGTGAGTTACAAAACAATAAAATAATAAAAACATGAAATTGGCAGGGAAATGTGTTGAGTGAAGGGGGAAGTGGAATGCACTCAAGCTACATTATATACATGTATGAAATTTTCAAAGACTAAAAAACAATCTTGATTTATATCTCATAATAGGTAAGAATGAACTAAAAATGGATCACAGACCTAAACATAAAAACTGGATTATAAACCTTCTAGAAGAAAAATGTTTGCAATGTCTAGTTTGGAGCATATTTTTGTGGACAGGAGACCAAAAGATATGAAAGAGAAAAATGTGATCCTGACTATCAAAATTTAAAGTTTCTGCTCATTGAAAAATGCTACTAAAAAGTGAAAATATCAGCTAGGCATGGTGACCCAGGCAGGCTAAGTGATACAAGCTTGTCATGGTATTAATTTCAAAAGAAGACTTACTGTGACCGTGTAAAAACACCATCAACAAGCTGGGTGTGGTGTTAGCTCACACCTTTAATCCCAGCTCTTGGGTGGCAGAAGCAGGCAGATACGTCTGCATTGGAGGCCAGGCTGGTCTCCATAGCAATTTCCAAACCAGCCATGGCTATTGTAGTGAGACTCTGTATCAAAAAATGAAAACAAATGAACCTAAAGTAAGTACAAGCCAAAGATTCAGAAAAGATGATTGAAAAATACACGTCTGACAAAATGACACATCTATAATGCTACCCTTTACCAAAGGCTCACAGAATGTAGCATAAGGGGCCAGAGAGAATACTAATGCATCTCTCGACTCTCATCAATGAAACATCCTCATGCGACAGAAGTCAGTACACACAGAAGACCACAACTGGCCAAAGTGTAAAGAATAAGAGACTTCAGAGTGTCTGTCCCTGGACAGGACTGATGCATTAAACCTCACCCACCCAAGACTCAGGGACCACTGTACAAAAGGAGTGAAAAGAGTGAAGAGCCATGATCCAGGACCCTAAGCAGTCTTCCAGTCCTCTGGGGCCTTGCTCATATAAACTTACAGCAATATTGACGGCATGCACAAGACCCATGCAAACTCAGGAAGATGAAATCCCAGCATAAAGCTAAGGAAATGGGCAGGAGGCCCCAACCTTAACCAAAAAACTATATTGGCAGCTGGTTACTGCTGGGCGAGGGAGAGTTGATATTCTTTAAGAGAGTGAGGCTGACTTGACTCCAGTGGATGAACCAGAACCAGTGGACATCCAGGTGCACCAACTTGACTTGATAGGCCTTCACATATATAACAGAATGCAGGAAATCCCATGGGGGGCGCTATGGGAGGGTACAGATTGGGGAGGGTGCCTGAATATGATCGAGATGTGTTGTATGAAATGCACAGAGATTCAATAAAAATATACATTGAGGGCTGGAGAGAGCCTCCAGCGGCTGCTCTTGCAGAGGACCCAGGTCCAATTCCTAGTACCCACATGTCGGCGAAGTACATAGCCAAATACACATAGCTAGAGAGGTCAGAGATCTTAGGGAAAATGCCAAGGCTGTCCATCCCTAGACAAATGTCATTTCTTACTATGTGCAAAATATGGATCCTTATATTTACAGACAAGTAGCCTAGTCACCATTCATCAAAGAAGCTCCCTTTGCAGCAGAATGAGACTATTACACATTTCCACAACTGGTCACACACGGACGTCAGCTCCAAATTGAATTCACTAACCCTAAGTGGTGCATCTACAGTGCAGCCTCCACACATAAGGGTCATGGAACACAAGGAGGAGAGAAGACACTAATGCATCTCTCAGCACTCATCGATGAAGCTCCCTCATGTAACAGAGGAACAGGAACACAAAAAGTCACAAATGGCCAAATGGTAGAAAGTAAGAGTCTACAGAGTATGCGTCCTTGGACAGGACTCCTATATTAAACTCCACCCACCTAGGGCTCAGATATCATTTCAGAAAAAGGGGCAGAAATATTATAAGAGCCAGGGAGGAGGTGCATGACCATATAGAAATAGAGTCCTACAGGCTCCTGGGACTTTGCTCATATGAACCTACAGCAATGGTGTCAGCATGCACAAGACCCATGCAAACTCAACCAGACAGAACCCTAGCACAGAACTGTGGAAATGGACAATAAGCCCCAATCTTAGTTGAATTATCAGTAGCTGATTACTACTGGGTGATGAAGAGCTGTTGTCCTTAAAGCATGTGTGTGGGGGTAAGGGGGGAACCTCTAGATAGACTGACTAGACCCCATAGTATGAACTTGTACTGAAGGATGTCTGAGAACACTAACTTGGCAGGATCGGCCTTAACACAAAAGATAAAGCATTCAGATTCCAGTTACAGGACGGAGCCAATGGGAAAGGGAGTATAAAAATGATTAAGGTTGATTAAGATGTTCTGTACACAAAAAGTCAATAATGTTACAAAAATGAACAAAATGGTCTGAGGAGTTGGTTCAGTAGGTAGAGTAGTTGTTCTGCAAACAGAAGGAACTGAGTTAACATCTCCTTACCAATCTGAAAAGCTAGGTAGAGCAGCATGTCTGTAACTCCAACACTCGAAAGCGGAGCCAGGAAAAGCCCAAGAAGTTGCTGGCCAGCCAGTCTGGCCGCAAAGGCAAGCTCCAGATTCAGTAAGAGGCCCGGTCTCGAAAATAAGGCGGAAGCCACCTGAAGAAGACACCTGATACCAACCTCTGCCTCTGCACATCTTCGTGTGACACACACACACACACACACACACACACACACACCATACACTGTGCCACACATGTATACACACCAATAAATAAATTAATAAATAATAAATAATAAATAAATAAATAAATAAATTTTCAAAAAAGAATGCACCAAGGATTTGTACAGGTGTTTCTGAAGGAAAAGAGATATAAAAGTTAAATAAGTCCCTGGAAACATGCTTAATAACAGAGATGCACCGAAAGCCACCATAGGCTCTCACTACAACCTGTTAGAAAAGCACCACTGAAATAATGGCAGTAGACAGGCTGCAGAAGATGCAAAGCATTTGACTCCCATACTTTGCTGATCAGAAGCTAACATGCTACTATAACATTGGAAACTGCCTTGTAGGTGACACATAGGCCTGACATGCAACATGCATACAACCCTGCAATTCTACTTTTCAGGATTTACCAATGAAAAATGAATGTCATATCTACACAAAGGCCTACCCTTTGAAGTTTGTAGAAGCTTTCTTCATAATTACCAAGAAGCAACTGTCCATCAACTAATGAATGCACAAGTACAGTAGCTCACATCAATCAATACAATACCATGCAGCAATAAAAAGCAATTAGCGAAGCGTGTCACACAACAGATGAATCTCAAGTCTGTAAGGAAGACAGGCCTAGTCTACTTTGTGTTTGAAGACAGGGCCTCTCAGTGGCCCGGAATTCTTGCTCCTCCACCCCAGCCCAGGGCGCACTCGTACACACAGCCAGCACTGGCCATGCTTAGTCTTTATTGCCCTCATTTCAATCATAAAGAGGAAACTGATGTTTTTAGTCATTCCAGTCATGCAACGCTCTCATTTGGGTTGTTTTCCTCCAATTTTTGCTTTTCTGATGTAATGGTAAATTTCCTTTGAAGTAGCAGAATACTCAGGAAGAGCCTCAGCCCACACAGGTGGGTCCCACGGCACATGTGAATTGGCAAGACCACGATTTCAGTGGGCGTCTTCATCGGCCCTGTGTTCTGCCTTGGGCTTCTTTTCATTTCGCTCCAACTTCTCCTCATCAACAAAGATACCCTCAGGAAAGCTAAAAAGGATGATTTACAGCTCCTCAGAAAGCCCCGTTTCTTCCAGGCCAGCTATGATGCCTGGGGAGCACGAGTTGCCTGCAGGTACAGCCCCTGCTCAGATTTTTATTTGCAGCTTTCAGGATGCAGTGAGCGCTCAGGGAAACTCAGATGAGAAAAGATGTGAAGAAGACATCAGAAGGGAAATGAGCAGGGCACACAGCAGAGCTTGCTTTGTAAGGAAAAGAAGCCCAAAGCTGTCTATCCTGCCCCCTCGCCTGTGTGTGTGTGCATGTGTGTGTGTGTGTGTGTGTGTGTGTGTGTGTGTGTGTGTTTTCAAGGGAAGAACAAGAAACCTCAGAGAGACAGATCATCACATCAATTAAATAAGACTTACAGTGTTGGCAGTTCATATATTTAATACCCGTTTGTCAAACTTTCAGCAGGCTTGGCTACCTTGTTGTATAATACTTAAATTAGATTTTAGCTACTGCCTGGTCCTTTCTTAAGCATTGCCCCCATTTCATGAGCCAGTATATAGCATACCAACAAGAGAAGAAAACAGATCTTTTACTGTACACATTTTTTCTTCGCAAGTTTTTTTTTTTTATTTTAGTCTCCAGAGACTATCTGAATTCAGTGCAACTGTTCTCATTTCACAAATGGGGGCCATGGCCCATCAGGGGAGACGGGGGCTGGGGGCGGGGGGAGGGGGAGGGCCAGGAGCGAATCTTAGATCTTTTAAGAGTCTTGGTACATGGAAAGTTTTTGAAAGAACGGAAGATGATAAGCAAATCAGCCATGTCCCCATGCCTTCTGATTCTGAATTCAAATGTGAGAATTTTGCTGAAAGTCTTCTGATGTACTCAGCAGGATCTATCGTTTCCCATATTGCTGCCATCAGCTGCAGGGACTCCATGCACCTTTAGAATTGAAGCTCTGTTGGACTTGTTGGCCTGGCTCTACAGATCCTTCTTTGTTTCTTGAGCCTTAAAAGACCGAATAATGCAAAGTCAACATTTTAGTTTTCTGCAGTTTTCTTTGCTGAGTCATGTCACTAGGTGCTGTGACAAGGGGACATAGAGACTGGGTGCTGAGTGCTTATTTGCCTCTTTGCAATGTAGAAAGTATGCTCACCACTAACACCTACGGGCACCAAATCTTTCCCCAGTAGCAGGAAACAAGCCCACTTCTTTTCCATTGATATTATTTATTACTACATTAATGAACATGAAAGGAATTTCTTTCATAACATGGTACAAAGAACTAAAAGCATGCTGATCTAAACCAGGCCTTTTCAACCTGTTTCAGGTCACCTAGAGGTGCTTATTAAATATTTCAGCCTCTACGAGGGACCCCTGTTATGTGGTTGCTTCCTGTAAGTTGGACTAGACCATTGCCATCTGGAAACATAACATCCATGATCACCTGCATGAGACCCTTATGAGATCAGACCTGTTACCCTCCCTTCAGGGAAAGAGGGGAAGGCTCAAGAGGTACAGGGGCTCTCTGGGCTCACAGCCTTTTGTTAGATCCTCAAGAGGACCTTTGTCTTCCAGAGGTTATATAGGAGAGGGGAGGTTAACTGGGGTTGAGGCTTTCATAGGGTATCTGCCTATGATTTGGCCAGCGACTCTTCATGGGTGCAGCTGTGAATGAATAATCCATGCTGTATTTGCATCTTCACTGGCACAGCTGCCTGGAAGTTGTTGGGGGGATTGCCCAGTGCTGGTGTTGCTTCTACAAGTGACCCCCACAACCTCAGTGTTTCACCAGGCTGGCCGTAGGCACAATCTTAGATCTGTTGGTATCCTCTTGCGGGGTAAATAGATATCTATTTCTTTTCAAAAACAGTCATAGAGCTCTTCCTAACTTGAGTTCCTGAAGGAAAAGCCTAGAACTGGCACTATTTGAGAAAAGCTGTCCCACATTTGTCTGCATAATGTTTAACTGTGACTGCACAGCCATGGGTCCTAAGGTGGAGAGCACTGTACGGCATGATGCTGTCATGGCATGATGCTGTCATGGCATGATGCTGTCATGGCATGATGCTGTCATGCTTTTCTTGCTTTGGTGTTCATCTGTTGTATTCAACTCACTGAGATACGGGTTGAGGTGTTCTGCCAGACTCCTGAAAGAATTAAAGAGAACTACTTTTCACTATGAGTTAGCTGTGACCATTTTTCTGATGCCATAGTGCCCTTTAATCATTTCACTTCGGGTTGAAGAACCAAAATGGACATGTTCTCTCTCTCTCTCTCTCTCTCTCTCTCTCTCTCTCTCTCTTTCTCTCTCTCTCTTTCTCTCTCTTTTTCTCCCTATCCTGATGCGTGCATGTGTGTGTGATGTACATACCTGTTCTGTGGGTATGTTCACATGTGCATGTGGATGCATAAGCACATGTGTACATGGGGAATCCCAAGGTCAATACCAGGCATCTGCTTCGGTCTCTCTCTACCTTACTAAGACAACGCCTTTTACTGACCCGGAAGCTCATGGATTTGACTACACTGGCTAGCCATGAACTTCAGGTATCCACCTGTCTCCCCTGTCTCCACATCCCCCTCTCGGTGCCCTATCCTCAATGTCTCCCCATACTTCTGGGGTTAGAAGTGCATGCCACCAAGCCTTGCTATTTATGTGGGCTCTGGAAATCTAAACTTAGGTTCTGACACTTACACAACTGGCACTTTAACAATTAAGCCATGTTCCCACCCTATGGATTTGGCCATTTCAGTGGTGCAGTTCCACATTAAGGTGATGACCGAACAAAAATAGCCTGCCCCTTAGCATCATTTAAAATCAAGAGCAGGAGGCTGGAGAGATGGCTGAGTAGTTAAGAACACTTGTTGCTCTTGCAGAGGACCTGGGTCCAGTTCCCAGTATCCACATGGAGGCCAACCACCATCCCTAACGCCAGTTCCAGGGCTCTAATGCCATCCTCTGGCTACACGAGCATTGTATGCGTGGGTGCACCTCCGTACATGCATGTGTGGGTGCACCTCCACACACACAGGCAAAACACTCATAAGATAAAAATAAAATATTTTTAGGGGCTGGAGAGATGGCCTAGTGGTTAAGAGTGCCAACCACTCTTACAGAGGACCCGGGTTCGATCTCCAGCCCCTACATGGTGGCCGAGAACCGTCTGAAACTCCAATTCCAGGGGAATCTCACACCCTCTTCTGACCTCCGCGACATTGCATGACATGGGTGCACAAACCTGCATGCAGACAGTACATTCATACACATAAAGAAATAAATAAAAATAAATAAATAAGTAAAATATTTTTAAAATAAAGAGTAGAACCTGACCTGTTCTGAGAACTTGTTCCTTCAGATTTCTCCTGAAACAAGGCCTTTATGTCTCTTTGTTCAAACTAACATGAAGCATGAAGCAGGGAAGGAAAAGCAGGATGTGTCCTATCAAGGGATGTTCCCCCTCTGATCCATACTGACCTAGAACAGCACACACAGAACTACAAACTGACATTATCAGTCTAAGTCTATCAATTAAGATTTGCTGCTTTGGGTGCTTAATATTTTCATGATGTACACACTCAAAATACAGACACTCATTATTCTGGGTTAAGGGCAAGGAAGAGTCATGTGGGATTAAAGTTCTATTTTTAACTTATGAGAGGAGCCCAAGGCCTAATAAGTTTGCTACATTATAAACAATCTGATAGAGTATTAAATGATCTCAAAACATAGAACTTTGGTACAAAGTTAGGTACAAGTCATTCCCACAGGTTATTTTTAATTAGAAATTTTTCATTAAACATCTCAAATTAACACACTAGATTGCTTCATAAAATGGAAATGGTAAGATTTTAGAGGGAGAAATAAAATCCTTATGACTGTGGCATTGATACAGTCAGTCTGTGAAGAACACTTCACCAGTGATGGAAAATAAAACACACACAGCACTGGGACACCTGGAGGGCTATATTCAGTTACCAGCTAAGACAACAAACAAGTCCTGTAAGGCAAAACAAGTTCTCAAATACTGTATCCACCACTCAGTAAAGTGATCCTTTGACCGCTAGGAAGGGTAAATAGCGCTGACCCAGTTGCTAATTGTAACAATGGGGAGAAAAAGCCATTGTCTAAGGAAAGAGGAATGAGTCTAACGTGTCATGACTGAGTTTTAAGGCATTAATATTTAAAACAGAGAAAAGGACGTGCGAACCACCATCTTTATTTTCACTCTGAGTCTATGCTGGGACTCTCAGCCTGTGCCCTCTTGACATTTGGGGATGGATAGTCCTTTGTTGTAGAGGACTGCCTTTTCTTTTTAAGATGTTGGGCAGCATTCCTGACCTGTACACACTAGAGTTTCTCCACCCACCAAAACCATCTCTGCCCATTGCCAAGTGTCCTGTGGATACAGAATCACTCCAGGTGAGAATCCTTGGCTCACATCTATCAATTTCTTTAACAACTGCAACTTATTGGGACGTGCTTAAAACAGAATATATTTATTAGAATATATTTATTTAAACACTTGAGTAACATCAGATTAGAGATAGAGAGGGGACGCAATCCAGGATCCTGTGTAAGGAAAGAGCCTCCATAAAGAGGTGTGCAGATTTCTATCAGTGTAAGTGAGGGCTGGAACTGTGGAGATTCAAAGCAAGGTTAGTTCAAGTTCCTTAGAGCTCCTGCCTCTAAAACAGTGGAGGGAGCTTTTATATGCAAACTAGACTCTGATATAAACAGAAAAATAGAAAGGGCCCCTGGAAAATGAAACTGTCTCTACATTTTAAGTGAAGTCTTGTAGAATTCAGATGTATATATCTGAAAAGACATTTTTTATAATCTTGACCTTCACTTCTATGGATATCAGTGTTTTCAGTGCCAGGAATGAGAAATGGTGGAAACCACAGAGTTCACTCCTGGGAGAGGGCAGCCCTCAGAGTCCCCACCTCCCACAGCCTCCTCTCACTTCTGCCATATGGTCACTCCCAGGGCTACAGCTAAGCACAGCAAGTTGGGCTTTGCAATCCTGTAGGCCTATTGCCACACCTAGGGAAATCTAGTCTCTTGGTTGAGCACAAAGCTGAGACTCGGTGTTGGACTGCAGCTAGCAGCCCCTGCCACACTCACAGACTTCCCTCATTTCAGTGGATTTTAACAGCAGATGCATAATCGTTCCTCTGTCTGCTACTTTTTGGTGGTCTCATATTTTTTCCTGATATGCATAAGGAACCTGAAGTTCTATTTCATTCTGTTGCACAGTTTCTCATTGGTGCCATGTTAACCTAGTTATATTTATAGTGTGTTTTCAATGGACAGAATAGGTGACTACAATAGCATCACTTTCCTCATTGAAAATGTTCCCAGCCATTTTCTTGTAGTTACAGTTCTATATACTCTAATATAATTTTGATGAATTACAAGCAAAATCCTTGGGTTACAAAATTGGATTTTATTTACAGTCTTCAAACCTTTACACTATTAAGTCTTTTCATACAGAAATACAATAAACTTCTGCATATTTATGTAAGTCTTATTAATACAGATCCATACAGAGCTCATATTTTTCTCATATGGTATTATCCCTGCATAGTTTATGACTTCTTTGTTGAAATTGTTAATAGGATTCTTAGTGATATATGTAAAAATATACTTTATACATATATTCTGTATGCACTTAATTTATTGACTCTCCTGTGCATTCAAAAACAGAATCTATATTTTAATTTGGATAATTTGCATATCCTGCAGATAATTATAATATGTTCCTCTTTTTTTACTACTAGCTAGTTTCATGAATATTAATTACATTGGCCATCTCTTCTAGATTATTGCTAATTAATCGTGATGGTATGTTTATTGATCTTGATTTTAACAGCAGTATCTGTAGTGTGCACTGTTATACAAAGGGCTGCCTTCTGATTTATAGAAATTTTTCTGTATGTTTTTGAAAAGTATTTTTTATTCCTCTCTTTTTGTAAAAAGTAATAGTTTTTAAGTTTTACCAAAGATCTTTTCAAACCTTTTCTTCCATGATTTTTAATATGCTATGTCATCAGGGTTTCATATCAAAAATGGTGGCTTTGATTGTGATGAATTATTTTACAACTTAAAAAAATCTTATTTTGGTGACACTTTTGTAGGACTTTTGAGCTATCGGTTGATTTTTGTCAGTAGTTAAGTGCATGTGAAAGAGAAAGAAGAAAGGAACACACAGAGAGACGGAAAATGGAAAATAAGAAAGATGTTTCAAATTTACTGAGAGAATTTTGTTTGTTTTATTAAGGGAATTGGACCAGTTAAAATTGATTTACATTTCTTTATACTGTAAGACCATTTATAAAAAATAATGAATTACATATTTAAGAACTTGAATTACTTCTTTACTATAATTACTCCCAAAACTATTCGGGGAAGTAATGTTTTTGTAATATATTTGAGAGCTTGTAAGACAATTCAATTGTCTACATTTCTGCTTCTTCTCATGTAAATCTTGATAATATAGATTTTCCAATAATGATTTTTAGTCTATATTTTCCTTTTCCCCCTTATAGTATGCTTTTCTTTTCTATGCTTTCTTTTTTAATTCATTATTTTTTAATTTAATTTTTACAATCTTCATCAATACTTGATCTATTTTGATTCCTCCTCTATCTGCACCTCCCTTTACTATGCCCTGCCCAATTTAATATACTCCTATATATCATATACGACCCTCCCTAAATGTTCTTCAGTGTGGCTCTGTCCACTGGATCCCAGTTAACCTACCAAGTCCCATCCTTGAAAGAGACAATCTCTCCCCTACCAGTAGCCATAGTTTGCCAAAATTTCCTTACACTGAGTTGGTGTTTCCAATCCACTTCTTCAGGTCTATGCTGGAATTGTGTCTGTCTTGAGCTTACATGGGATTGTGCATACTCTCACCACTGCTGTGAGTTCATACGTGTAACTGCCCAGCTGTCTGGAAAACTCTGTTTCCTTGTGGTCATCACCACCTCTGGCTCTTACAATCCTTCTGTCTCTATTCTGCAGTGAGCCTTGAGCCTTGAGAGTAAGAAGTTTGATGTAGGTGTCCTATTCCAGGCTAAACATTATAGTCTTCTGTGCTCTGCACATTGGGCAGCTGTGGACTTCTATGTTAATCACCAGCTGCTGTATAAGGAAAACGTCCTCTTTATTTTTTCACTCAAAAATTATAATTCAGTTGCCACAAGTATAGACACAGAGCTGGGCACTCTCTACCACAATCCATTTTATATCATTTTCATTACCCCAAAGAAACCTTTTATCTTTATTATCACCCACCACCACACATGAAGACCTAGACAATGACCAGTCTAATTTGCCCATTCTGAGCATTTAATGTAAACGGGACCATTTTTAGTGTTTTATGACCGACTTCTTTTACTTGACACATTTTCAAGTTTCACCCACGTTGAAGCTTGAATCAGAATTTCATGCCGTTATCCCAAACAACGTTTTATTACATGAATATACCACATTTAATTTATCCTCTCATTGTTTTATAGAAAGTAGACCTGGCTGGCCTTGAACTCACAGAGATCCTCCTGCCTCTGTCTCTGGAATGCTGGGATTAAAGGTGTGCACCATGACGCCCGGCATTTTTCCTACTTCTTTTTTTTTAATTTTATTTATTTATTTTTATGTGTATGAATGAACTGTCTGCATGCAGGTTTGTGCACCCATGTCGTGCAATGCCGCGGAGGTTAGAAGAGGGTGTCGGATTCCCCTGGAACTGGAGTTAAAGATGGTTCTCAGCCACCATGTGGGTGCTGGGGATCGAACCCTGCTCCTCTGCAAGAGCAGTCGGCACTCTTAACCACTAGGCCATATCTCCAGCCCCTGTTTTCCTACTTCTTAAATTTTTTCTACAACTTTAAACATTCACGTGTAAGCTTTTGTGTGACATGTTTTCATTCCTTTTTTTATTTTTTTATTTTAATTTTATTTATTTTTGTATGTGTATGAATGTACTGTCTGCATGCAGGTCTGTGCACCCGTGTCATGCAATGCTGCGGAGGTCAGAAGAGGGTGTCGGATTCCCCTGGAACTGGAGTTCTCCTGGAATCAGAGTTACAGACGGTTCTCAGCCGCCATGTGGGTGCTGGGGATCGAACCCGGCTCCTCCGCAAGAGCAGTCAGTGCTCTTAACCGCTAGGCCATCTCTCCAGCCCCCACGTTTTCATTCCTCTTAGGTGGCTACCCGGGGTACAAGTGTTGGGTCTTACAGTAACTCTATGTTTCATATTTCAGATCTGTCAGACTTTTCCCCAGGATTTGTAATATCATCCTCTCCCACCATAGTAGTTGGCCCCAGATCTTGGTGTGATATCTAGCGCACAGGATGTTCTCCAGAATAAAGTCCAGGAGGAAAGGAAGAAGGAGGATCCAGCATTAGTGAACTCTAGCTGTGAAAAACCCGAGTTGAGACAGAATTGTGATCATGGCTGTCCAGAGCTGAGCAGCAGGCAGCCACCCACCCTCTCACCAATGCCTGCCATGATTTTTTTCACACCTACTCCTGCTCTGATTCTGAGTGTGTTCTCTCTGTAACGCAGATTTCTGTTTTGGGTTCTTGGGGTCAAATACATTATAGGTGAATAGGAATTTTCAAACCTTTGTGGATTCTTGTTCCATTACTCTCTAACAGTAGAAGACTTGGGTTCCCTCCCTCCTTCCTCTCTTGTCCTCTCCTCTTTACCCTCTTCTCTCCCCTCCCCCTGTCCAGTCCTCCTTCCTCTTCCTCCTCCTTTTCTTCCTCCTCCTCATTCTCTCTCTCTCTCTCTCTCTCTCTCTCTCTCTCTCTCTCTCTGATAAAAGCTGTTTAGATCATGGTACATTTCAGAAAGCAGAAATGGGGAGCAATTTAGGGTTGCCCATGTGTGTTCCCCCAACTATATTTCTAGCTTGGACAAGAGACAATTTCCTCCCCACGTCTAGCCCAAGTAAGAATTAGGAGAACTGAGCTTCAGCTGTGTTTTTCAGTTGAGGACAAAAGCAGGTGACCTTAATCCAATGACCAGCCAACAGCTTTGTGTTTATTCACCAAGTCTCAAATTGCCAACAACTCATGGCGTCATCTGGAATGACAATCTCACCAAACCAGTGACAGTGGAGAACTGGGTTTCATCTACCCAGTCAAAGACAAGGCAAAGACCCTAACAGGTGCTGGCCTGGTTCTTCGGGGCTGGAATGTCACAGAACACAGATTCTAGTTCCCACCTCTGAAATGTTTTCACTTACAATATTTCTGACACCAAATGTGTGGGCTTTTTCTTCACACCAATCAGCTCTCCAACTCTCCAGATACCACCTGGGTGTCTTACAATTCACTTTGATTCTGACGCTAACTGCATGGAATGAGCACAGACCCCACAGGTGAGGGGCTCAGTCCCATAAGGCTGCCTGCTCCACTTCAGATACCAGCTGCAAATCCAGGCCACTTGTACTAATGACCAACCAGCTGGAAAGTCACAGTCCCATAGCTCCTCACGCTCAATAATTTGCTAGAAAGTCTCACAATAAAAAAAAAAAATACATAAAATAAAAAACATAGAGACATGCTTTCTATGAGTTAACCAGTTCACTATAAAAAGACGACAGTCAGGAGAAAACAAATAAAGGTGATGCACAGATCCAGGCATGAGGAAGAACCAAGTCTCCTGACCGCTCCAGGTCACAGCCCTTCCTGTTGCAGATTTTATAGAGCCTTTATTACATGGACCAACTTAGTAAGTCTTTGGTCATTAGTGCTTCACTCAGTCCTCAGTGCTGCTCACCTCCCAGAAGATCAGACCGAAAGTTCCAACCCTCGGATCACAACGTTGATTCCTTCAGCAGCCAAACCCCGTCTTGAAGCCACCGGGCAGCTCATTAACATAACCTCTGAGATGGTTGAAAGGGGCTTATGTGTTGAAAGGGGCTTATTATACATTACAAGGACGTTCTCTGATGACAAATTTTAGAACCTAAACATTGTTTAAAACTTGTACTTTGTCTTTTAAGTCCAGGTAAATTTTTCTTACTATTTGATAATTCTTCTGTGTCATTTCTTCCTCACAACCCAGGAGTGAAAAATACATTCCAAGAACACAGGTAAAGTTCCTCCTAGGAAGTCCTGCACCCTCTTTGCCCTCTTACCTCCAAGTACCCTGTGCTATTCCTTTCCTAGAGGATGACGTATGTGTGTAGCTCAAACCTGGGCCCTATTAGTTCCTTCACTGCCCTCCACGGTATGAAATAAAATAAAATCCACATCATTAGAGGGAGACTGAGGCCACAAGGAGCCAGGCTATGACTCTAAAGACCTGCCTCCCAGTGACCACTTCCTACAGCCAGCCAGCATTTCTCACGGTTTCCACAACTTCCCAAAACAGCAGCTAGAGCTGAGGACCAAGCAGTAGTCAAACACATGAGCCTGCTGAGAATATTTCCAATGAAACTGTGACATAGGAAAACAGTAGATGAGACCAAAACGTGATGTAGTTTGGTCTTTGCTGGGCTTTTGTTGATTGTTTGACTTTACTTATGTTATGAGTATTTTGCCTGCATATATGTAAATGCACCCATGTTATGCAGACCCCATGGAAGTGGAAGAAGTCGTCTGTCTGACCACCTGGAAGTGGAATGACAGACATTTGTTAGCTGCCATGTTGTGCTAGGAACTGAACCCAGGTCCTCTGCAAGAGCAACCAGTGCTCCTAACCGTTCAGCCATCTCTCTAGCCCTGTTTTTTGTTTTTTGTTTTGTTTTGTTTTGAAGAAATGGGACTAAGAGCTGAGATGAGAGCATTTAAGACATCCAGCTGTGCCTCCCTGCTCCGCCCTGAAATCCTAGAACAGCCAGGAACCCCTGTCCTCACAGCATTACAGACTGAGTGTTCCACAGTGTTCATCCTGCTCACATCCGGTTATGTCTGGCACCCGCTCCGGATCTAAGCACGGTGCCGGGTAAAGTCTCTGAACTGCACCTTAGCTGTCTCTAAGGAGGTCTGATGATATTTTGTCACCACACAGGGTGGACATTTTGGGGCTTTCTTGGGTCATGTATTTCTTGAACGTAGTGTATTTCATTGACACCAGAGAGGGTCTCCAGGCGCCAATCCCATGCATGGGGAGAACACTGGAAAAGTGTTAATATATGCTTGGCACTAGCCAGGACATTTTTTGGCTGGCAACTATGATAATCAGGCTGAAACTTTCTGCACTAAATTTATGCTGACTCAGCTTTCCTTGTGGCTTCCTGCCAGTGTATGGCGGGTACCATCCAAAGACTGGGAAAAGATGCATGGTCATCTTCTCATTGTTCCCACAGATCTATTTTTACTTGGTCAAACAGCCCAGATCTTCATCCATAAAATAAGAGAATGGTACCCCAGGATTTTGAAAATGACTTCCAGCCCACGCAATCTTGAGTTTTGAAATTTCTTGTTGACTTGACCTCAGAGAGACAGAGATGCTTATTAGCTCCACGGTGAGAAAAATCCCTAAATTATTTCATGGGCTGAAGAATCCAGTGCCATCAATAACGACTTAGACTGGACAAGAGCAAACTCTCCATCGTTGGAAACAGAACACAACCACAGTGAAACTCTACAGGACTGGTTCAGGTTGAGAGAAGATTGACCTAAAGCCCTAAATTAAACAGTAAATAGTCCCTACAGCTCATCTGAGTATCTATCTGCAGTCACCCTGCAGATCCAAAACGTGCCCGACTTCTGAATCCTCAAAGCAGGGCATGTTCCTTTCTCTGAAGCATCTTGGGTAGGAAAGACCAGCTCTTGAGTGCATTTCACCAATAGCCACATCTGGTCAGGTCAGAGAACCAAGTTCGCAGGCGTTATATAATTCTGAAGGAGCTGGAAGCACGTTGGAGATGAGAAGTATCTGGCTACCCACTCACCATGCCAGTAGTGGGCTTGGGGAGACATGAGCCCACTAGGGAGACGGTGCCCAAAAGCATGTTTCTACACAGCAGCATAAATAAGAAGAAGGTAAGTGAAGATTGAATGAAGAGCTTCCAGATGGAACCGGACTGAGCGACCTTGGTCTCCTTTGCAGAGCTCAAGAACAGGCCAACCAGGTACAGAAACTAAAGAGGGCTCAGTTCACAGCCAGGCTGGGTTCACTAGCCGCGTTCATCTCCAATAATCAAATATCCTTCCGCCCTACATACACACACACACACACACACACACACACACACACACACACCCTGAGCCTTCACTCCCCTATCCCTAAAACAGGATTGATTCTCCTTATTTTAGGGTCCCTGCCTAGACTAAAAGATTCGCCATGCCCAGCGCCTCTGATGCTGCATAGGCAGGTGCTAGTTTCTGTCTTCCCGTCCCTCTTTTTCACAGCCTCAATGGAAGCTCCACGCAGTCAGTGATTTCCTCTCCTGAAGCATGCTGCTTGCAGCCTGGTGTTGCATAACCCGCTGGATCAGCAGCCATCCAGGGAGAGCTGCGGCGAGTCCAGCAGACAGGCTGGCGCGGGCCAGGCGTTCCGTCCAGCAGGGGGCAGCAGAGCTCGCCGCCCCCGCCGCCGCCGCCGCCGCCGCCGCTGCGCAGCCAGCGTGCTAGCCGTGAGCCATTATAGGCCCTTCGGGGAAAGGCTAAGGAGCGCCTCTTGCGTGGTGTTCTCTACCGTAGAAGCATTTTTCCTGTCTCATTTAAGCTAGGACATAGTGTTTTGGCAACTGATGCATATTTACTTTTTGTGTGTGTACTTTCTCCTTTGTTTTGGTTCGGTTTTGAAGCAGTAATAATTATGTGTACTGCACATCTCAACGCCGGACACCTTCCATTCTTCATCACTTCCTTCCATCGCTCTCCGGTCATTATTCTCAATTCCCAGATGATGACTGTATTATCCGATAAGAAACAGGAGGAGGAAAGGGGGGCTGAGGCTGCAGCTGGGGTGAACAAGTGGGAGGTATTTCATTTTACTGTTTCTGCCTCCTTTCTAACCAAACTTATTCGACATGGTTAATTAAATGCCTGATGTAGATCCAGCACTTTTCTAAAGTCTGGAGAATAAGAAACTGAAAAGGACCTGGGAAGACTGCTAAATCTGAAAGACAACATACGAATTTTTTTTACTTCTGGGTAACTGATTTAGGAAGAGGTGAAGCGTGTTTGACCTTTACCCCACCCTTGGATCTTTTAGCTCACCAGAGGTTTCTGGGCACTTTAAAGTATGAGAGCCAGCCCTAGAGGACACCCAGGAGTGCCTTCAAATATTCAGAAGGCCAATATTTGGATAAAACAAGAGTGCATTTGTTTGACCTTGTACTGCAAGGCAGGTTTAGATTCAATTAATGATTCCCAAGAGAAGATGTCCCACTTCCTGTAAAGAACAAGGGATTGTTGGTGGAGGCCTTATCCCAGACCTTGCTAGCTAGCTTCTTACTAGCTATAGATGCCTCAACCAAATACTTCTTTCCTAAGATTTTTAGTGCTTAAGAGACAAGGATGTGGGCTGGAGAGATGGCCTAGCGGTTAAGAGCGCGACCACTCTTGTAGAGGACCTGGGTTGGATCCCCAGCACCCACATGGCTGCTGAGAACCATCTTTGACTCCAGTCCCAGGGGAATCCGACACCCTCTTCTGACCTCCACGGCATTGCACGACACGGGTGCACAGACCTACATGCAGACAATACATTCATACTCATTAAAAATAAATAAATAAAATTTTTAAAAAAGAGATAAGGATGCGTTGGGGCTGGAGAGATGGCTTAGTGGTTAAGAGCGCCAACTGCTCTTGCAGAGCACCTGGGTTTGATTCCCAGTGCCCACATGGCAGCTAAGAACCATCTTGAACTCCAGTTCCAGGGGAATCCAACACCCTCTTCTGTGTACAACATGGGTGCACCAACCTACATGCAAACAGTACATTCATACACATAAAAAGTAAAAAACAAACCTAAAAAAAAGAGATTAAGGATGCGGTTTTCTAACCCTACTGGGTTGTAATCATGTGTGCATGTGTCTGTGTGTGTGTGTGTGTGTGCACGCGCACATGTGTGTGTGTGTGTGTGTTAAAATGTTAAGATACTGCAAATATCATTCAAAGATATGAAGAGCAGGCAACATGAGGGGTCCTGGGTAATGTGGCTTGCCCCTAGGGTAGTGAGCTTTCATCACAAATTGAAGACAGTGTGATGAAGATGAAGGTGGGGAACAATGGTGATGTGCTTAAGAGACTCAGTAGTGTTAGAGCCTGTCGTAGGGATGGGAATGGAAATGATGGACAGGAGAATGAGAGAGCAAAAGTCACACTCAGACCCAGACAGTCTAGGAACGAGTGTTCCCTAGTCATCATGGTGGGGGCACGAGCAGTCTCCCCTACCCGGACCCTCGAATACTGGCCCTTATAAACTAACATTGGTGGATTCTGATATTACCAGCCTTAGTTAGGAAAACCCTAGATGCGCCGGACGTGGTGGCGCACGCCTTTAATCCAAGCACTTGGGAGGCAGAGGCAGGCGGATCTCTGTGAATTCAAGGCCAGCCTGGTCTACAGAGTGAGCTCCAGGCCAGCTGGGACTAAAGGGAGACCCTATCTCAAAAATACCAAAACAAATAAAAATAAAAATAAAAAAAGGAAAACCATAGACGCTTCGAGTCAAGCCAAGAGCAGAGGAGGGCGGTCTGTTTACTGTTTCTCCTTGCACAGATACATTTAGCACAAGTGAAAACGATGAACGCATCCTTTCGTTGTGATCACTGGAGCCCAAGGCAGTGCTTGTCTTGTTGGCACTATGTTATTAACTGGGGAAAAAGTGGTGGTCTCCCGTGGGAGGCAGCACCAGGACCAGGCAGTCGGAGGTCCTGGGGTCCATAGGGTCTTCCCTGTGCAGGACAGCAGGGAGATCGGCACCAGAAAACCATTCGGTGGCCGGGACCTAGCTGGCTGTTCATGAATTGAAAACTGACAGGATGACAAAAGAGCTATTGACTCGGCCACTGGCTTTTCCTTGTCTGCCTGCACCTCCACCTCCAACCCCTGAAGGGCCTCAAGCAGATGAAATCTCCCATCCTCTAGTCTTGCCTAATTTAGGCCTTGGGTCTGCCTTGAATGGCATCTCTTAAATGTTGAGTTCATTAAAGAAAATACATAATAGACAGTAAACAATTCCATCAAGTCTGCCTCAGAGAACATTCTTCAGCCTGACGGTATGTTTTACTATTGTCATTATTACCCGCTATTGAACATCCCAGTAAAGCTCAACACACTGTACTCCAGGTTTGAACCGAGTTTGAGCCATGGAGCATTCTAACTCCAAGAGTAGAGGGTAGGATGGCAGAACAGCTAGGGAAAGAGACAGTAACTCCTGGGGTGTGGAGAGATGAAACAAGCTGTCATCGCTTCGCGGTTGAACCAACATAGTCATTTATATTGAGAAGTGTATTTTTCTGTCATTTTCTACCCATATCAAGGAACAATGGCGGTCTTC
Organism: Rhizomys pruinosus; assembly: GCA_009823505.1. NCBI lineage: Eukaryota > Metazoa > Chordata > Mammalia > Rodentia > Spalacidae > Rhizomys > Rhizomys pruinosus. Next base: position 916,021 of record VZQC01002103.1, on the reverse strand, counting down.
CTCTTGCATGACTCTCCCATGCCTGTATTCATGTTAGATTCTCCCAGGGAGCAGGAACCCCTCCAAATGCCAAGTGTTCCAAGGACAGACTTGTCCAGCTTATGAGACCCTAGACTTTACCTTTTTTGCTCCACTCGCCACCTGTTGCTTGTTTACCAAACATAATGAACGAATGAGTGGCTCTGACAGGTTCACTTATTATTTTAACTTCCTTCTGGCAAAACACTCGAATATATTTTTGTGCTTCTTCGGAATTTTGACCTGAGAAACAGATGGTCAACTTCTCTCACCTTCTTGACAGCTTTGTGTGGTCTTACTTTCTTCCTTCTTTCTCAGATTTCCAGGTGATATTTTGTTTGTTTTTTTTTTTAATGTGGTGCCATAAAAAGAATTCCACTTAGAATCAGGCTGTTTGTGTGACAGCTCAGCCTTGCTGCCAGTGGCTGGCCAGTCCCGATGACATAATTTCTCTTTGTGAACCTCAGTTTCTCCAGGAGTGGACAGAGACCCAGCTGTGCTCACACCGTTTCTGAGAATATGTATAGAAAAGTATAGAGAAGCTCTGCAAAGCTGTCATGCTTCTCTCTCATGTAAACCCCTTGTTTAATTTCTCTACCATTATTCACATTTGCCTTCTAATAGTCTTCATTTTTTTTTACAACTAAAAATTGTCATTTTAAAACTGTTACTGTTAAAATGAGTACTTGCTTTTTAAAAACCTTCAAGTTGCTAAGCAGCGTCTGCCTCCCCACCCCACCCCCTTCCCTTTTATGCAGCCTGGTTGCCATAGTATCATTTGAGCATGGTAACAAGACGCAAGGAGCAATCATTTTCCACTAAATAGGGTTGGGCAGACAGATAAACATGCTGAAATGTTTCCGTACAACTCATCTCCCGGAAGGGGGGACGCCGCTCCGCGGCACACGACTTGATGCCTTCCATGGGATGCTCCCCTGCCTTTTCCTTTGCTCAGAGCTCGTCTCCTCACCTGAGACTCCTTGTGTGTCATACCACCCCAGCGTGACACGTCCTAGAAAAGGCTTTTTGAAGGATGTTGCTGCTACTCCGGTATTTGTAGCTATTTAGGGCAAAATGCAAAGTTGGAGCCTTCTCAGAGAGTTGCTAAACATAGAGCATTGAGTGTGAATCAGGATTGGGACTGAAGGTATTCATGTCGTAGCAGGTTTGGGGGAGACAGTAGACATCATCAGACTGACATCAAAGGGCACTCTTTAATAAATGGAAAGGATAAGAAAGGAGATGAAATTAGAGAACCTAATTATTATTTGACATGTATTAGAGAAATATAAATCTCAGACCCCATTCTTCAGCCCCAAGCACAGAGGTCAGGCACTGAATCACCGAACAAACCCAGGTCTTTCGGTAGAACTTGACTTTGCTCCATGTGGTCTTGTGTGGCCCAGGTTCCATAGACAAGGGCCCTGGTATTGCTTACCTAGCTGTGAAGCCATGCAGTGTTTCTTAGTTGGTATAAGTCCTATATCCCAATGTGGCTTCCTGAATCTCAAAGCCCCCGTGAAGCAGTTGTGGAACCCTCCAGGGCTCCCAGCATCCAGGAGCTAACCAGCCCAGCCAGAGATCCCCAGGAAGTGCCCAACTTTGAGGCCAGCCTCTCACCCCACTGGTCAGTGCTCAGGCCATGTTCCTTGTCCCCTGTTTTGAAGTCACCTCGTAGACTCCAGTTTCTCTAAAGATGTACCTAAGCAGTGTTTCCTCAGAAGCAAATTTCCTCTTCCATATTAAGCCATCAGCTCAGGCGTTCCCCTCTACAGAGGCGTGCCCACTCTTCACATTCTTCGGGAAGTCGTTGCCTTTGAGCATGAGACACAGGATTGAGATGAACTAGCATTGTCAGCAGACCTCTCATGCTTGACTGCCCCATGACAATGACTTATCCTTGCCAGGCAGCAGGTTAAAATAGGAAACACACTCCAACACTCCACAGAGCTGTGCACTGATCCCCTGAGCTGATTCTCTACATCTTAAACACATATGGCTTAGGGGGACTTAGAGGGAAGTCTTTTCAGACAAAGGCAGGCTTGTCCCCAGATTCCTTCAAACAAATCAACTTCTCCCAATGTAGAATGAAACATTTTTCCTTTGTCTTCTTTGGTTGTCCTTCCAGGCCAGTTTGTATTATTATTTATTTTTAATTTTTTTAGTTTTCATAATTCCATACATGAATACTGTCTTTGTATTATTTCCATCCCTCCCATTCCCCCACCAACTTCCCTCATTTACTGTCCTCTTCTTTATTATTATTAATGTACATGCATACATTTATAAATACACACAGACTACATATATATATATATATATATGTATGTATGTATGTATACGCTGAGCCCATTTAGTGGTGCTCCCCTGTACCTTTGTTTAGGGTTGCCCACTTGGAGTTAGGGGGCTAGTCTCTGGAGAAAACTGGTTCTCCCTCCCTCAGCATCTATTCATAGCCTACAGATTTTCATCACTATGACATTCCCTCATCTACCTCCAGTTTTTTTTTAATTGGTATATGTTCCTATACAAAGTGATAGGTTTCATAAAAACAATGTCTCTCATGTGTATAGAGTACTTTGACCATATTCACTCCCATACAGCCATTCTCTCCTCTCTTCCCACAGGTCTGCTTCCTTCCCTATTTCTTCCTTCTTCTTTCATGCCATTTATATACATACATATATATATATATATATATATGGCTTTATGTATGTATGTACACTATAAGAGCCACAAATTAATGAAAATGTGGCATTTGTCTTTTTCACTTATCACATCCATTCTCTAACAAATGACTATTATGGTCTGAATGAGAATGTCCCCCTTCTAAGTTTTTGGACATTTTGTCACCAGTTGGTGGCTTTGTTTGGGGAGGTTTTAGAAGGTGTGACCTTGCTGGAGAAAGTGCATCACTGGGAATGGGCTTTGAGAGTTCTTAGGTTCCTTTGGTCACAGTGTCTTAACACAGCAGCAGAAAAGTGACTAATACAATACATAATCCCATTCTTCTTCATGGAGCAATAAACTTTCATCGTGTACATATATAATGTTTTCTCTATCCTTTCATCTTTTGATGGACACCTAGGTTGCTTCCATAACATATTCTGAATAGTACAGCAATAAACAAGGAATTGCAAGTAACTCTCTGGTATACTTCTGAGTAAATACCCAGAAGTGATACAACTGGCTCATATGGTAGTTTATTTTCAGTTTTTTGAACCACCTCCACACTGATTTCCATAATGGCTGCACCAACTTACCCTCCTTATTCTGTGTCTCAAAGCTTCTGCTCTTCCACTTTCCTGGTAAAAGTCACATCAGTATTAATAAGGAGTTTTGTAAGAGGAAGGCTGGAACCCAGGATGGGAGGAGAAGACATTTCCCAGTCTTCGTTTTGGCCAAAACAGCCTCAAATATCATAGGCAGATAGTAACTATTCAGTGCCTCTCAGAAAGGACCTCTGTCACATTGTTGCTTCCAAGCCCAGAATTTTTAGATCCTTGCTCCAAGTTCCTGTAGAATGCAACATAGAACCTAGCTTTCTTTTGTCTGAGCTCTACTGGAAGTAGAAGCTAACTGTCAAAATGACCTATAAAATAGCTCTTCTGAGCACTAGCTTTCTAGATCTCAAATGTTCTTCCTTTATCTGAAGTCCTAGTGAAAGGCAAAAGGTGCCCACAGCAATATTTGAACACCATCTATCATGTGGTCCCCTGAATATTAACTCTCATGTCCCTGAATATCCCCACACCATCCATATCGGAGTAGTATCTATCATGTTTTCATGTCCCTAAGATCCCCACACCATGTCTGAGTAGCATCTGTCATATGCTCATGTTCATACAGGTCCCCATGTCATTTGTTCTAGGTTTCTTTCATTTGCTGTGAAAAAGCATTGACCAAAACCAACTTGGGGAGGAAAGGGTTCATTTGGCTTACATCTCCCAGATCACAGTTCATCAATTAGGAGCCCAAAGTAGGAACTTAGGGAAGGAACCTGGAGGCAGGAACTGAAGCACAGGCCATGGAGAAATACTGCTTAATGGCTTACTTTCCCAAGTCTGTGCTCAACCTGCTTTCCTATACAATACAGGACCACCTGCCCAGGGGTAGCATCACCCACATTGGGCTGGGTCCTCCCACATCTCGGCAACCAGAAAATGCCCCACAGACATGGCCGCAGGCCAATCCAGTGGAGGCAAGTCCCCAATCGAGCCCCCCTCTACTCAAGTGCATCACCTTAACAACTAAAGCTATCCAGCACACCATTGCTGAATGGTCTCTACCGTGTGGTTCTCCAAATACTGACTCTCTGATTGTTCATTCGTAGCCATGTCCATAACTACATCGCAAAGATGTTTTTCCAAGAATTCCTTTCCTCGTTCTAGACTCTAGAGATTTCCATATAACCTCTAAATTGACCATTCCCAAGCCCAGAAGGCCATCAGTTAGAGATTCAGAGGGCAGTGACGGCTTTTCTAGTCAAATTATCTTTGGATCAAATTCTAGTAATAGATCAATAAATATTTATGGATATATTTGTAAAGGGAAACAGGCCAAGAACAGGAGTCCTGGGTGCGGGCCCCTCCCAATTTTGATGACATGACGCTGTGGCCAATTTCAACCTCCTATGAAGTCGGTACATGGGAAATTGGGATGGGATGGCCCCAGTGATCCTTGTGAGCTTGTGAGAGCTGCCTCTCACACACAGGCAGTAATCCCTTCCGGAGAATGTAACTGCCGCTTTCTTCTCTTGCCCTTTTCTCTGTCCTGTTTCTATCAGACATCTAACCCCACCAGGCACACCCATCTTTAAGCCAGTGCCTTCCAGAGTCATTTTCTGGCCAAAGGTCTTGGGATTATGTAAAGGAAGGGTGCACATAGAATCGAGGTCAGCCTGATAGGGAAGCAAGAGAAGATTCAGCCTCCATATTGCCCTAGAACTCTGGGTATCATTCATTTGGGGTTTATTTCTCTACTCTTCTATCACTTGAAGCAATCCAGATTCCTATGAGCTACATGACATAGTTACTGACACATGATTGTTTCCTTGAACATTTTTTTTTAGAAAGAGTTAAATGAGACTTGGAACAGAACCACCTGTAAACCCATGCTTTTACCTGAGAGAGAGGGTGGTTCTCAGAAGCTCTATTAATATAGCAATAATGAACTCATATGCACTACAGCACGGGCCCCTGAAACTGGAGCCCTTGCTCCATCAGGATGCCGAATTTAAGTGTTTGCAGCTCTGAATGTTCCCTGGCTTCAGCTATCTACCTACAACTGAGAGCTATGACTCACACCACTTAACTGACTACAGCTTCTCAGTCCTGCTTTTCTCAGTCAATACCTTTCTTTGTACCTTGGTTTGTTTTTTTTTTTTTCCTCTGTGCTTGGTATAATGTTATTCTATCTTAATTCAGATGATCCTAAAAGATTCGTTTATATGTTTCCTCTCCAGAGACTGCTTCCATTTTTTTAATCTGTTTTATGATGCAAAGCATAGCTTAATGGAGATGTGCCACTCAATCTTAATGGACTCATGATTTCGTCAGTGCATTCCTTTCATTTTGATGGAAGAAATAGGCTTAGAATTTCCTGAGGTTTCAATAATCAAGTTATTAATAAAGCAATAAAATAAAAATGATAAAGCAGGAAGGACAATGAAGACAGAAGACTTAAGTCAAGGGAAGTTTTCCCCAGACTATGAGAATACCTGATCTCTCTGACCACCTCTGCTTTGTGTTAAACCAAAGATTCTCCTAATTGCCATTCTTCATAGGCATTGCTGGGTATCTGTTTCCTCACAGTAGAAACACTGCCCCCTTGAGAGGTGAGAGATGTTCAGAAGACTTTGAGAAGCTAAGAAAACTTCCAAGGCTCAGCTAACTCCGGAAACTTGCCAGGCTCAAAAAGTTCAGAAAGTGACAAGATTTCTTATACAAAGCTGCTGTGCAGACTGTCTCGCTGTTGCTGTGATAAGTGTCATGACCAAAAGTAACTTTGGGAAGGAAAGGGTTTACTTCAGCTTACGCTGCCCGGTCACAGTCCATCACTGAGGGAGGAAAAGGCAGAACGCAAGGCGGAAACCATGGAAGAACACCACATCGTGGCTAGCTAGCTTCTGTGCCCTCAGCCTGCTTTCTTCTGTGGTCCAGGATCACCTGCCTAGGGATGGCACTGCCCACAGCCGGGATCTGGGAAATTCCCCCAGTAGAGACCCTTCCTCATGTGACTCTGAGCTGTCAAGCTGACAGCTGAAGGGAATAGGACGGTCCCTCTCTTGGGCTGTAAAGGCAAAAGCAACTGCTGGGGAAGGGAAGACTATTGGGTGCAGCTGACTTCAAGTCATGCTGAGAGTTCCAGAGATACAGCTCATACTGACCTTGTGGTGGTACAGCCAGCCACCTTTGAGCCACCAATGCTCCTGTAAGGAACCCCTCAACCATACTTCTGTAAGGAACCCCAAGGAACAAATTAGTTTATTAGCTAGAGTTGAGTAGAATAATTTCCTTAGTCTGTCACTGGTACCCTATCTGTGGGTGAATTGATGTTTGTTCCTATCTCCCCAGGAATAGTCATACAAAAGTTATGTTCTTAGCTCTGAGCATACGGTAGCAACTGTATATATAAACTCTTTCAATTATCTGCAGGTTAAGTGTGACAGAGTAGAAGTCAGTGTCTCACACCAGAGAGAGGTAGGCAGCACCAACATTTAAAGGGCTTTAACTTAGAGCTAGCAGTATAAGATGATCAGAGTTGGATTTCAGACATAAAATTGCATTAGGAAACAGGATTGAAAGCATTTTTTATGTCTAGTCATCCTATTCTATTCATTGTCTCCAAATTCATGCATGTAAAGTGTTATTATTTCCCTGGTAAGAATGTCTTGTTTGTCCAGAGGGGAAAGGGGAAGATCATCCTCTTTTGCATCTCCATCATTTCTAGTCTCCAATTAGATATCCCTATTAGGCTTCACACCAATTCCATGCAAAGGAGAACAACTCAAGCTCGGTCCTTATTATGGACTCCATATCTCAATTGATGATGCATTTTGCAAGGTTGCCCAGGTTACAAATTGAAGAGTCCCACTTGATCTCTCCCTCTGCCAACTTATTTATTTCATTGTCAAATCGTATCAGCTTCTTTTTAAACTTCCCTTCACATTTCTACCTTTTAAAAACATCTTATTTATTATATTTTATGTGTATGAATGTATTGCCTGCATGTGTGTAAGTCCACCCATGTTGTGCAGTGTACACAGAGATCAGAAGAGGGTGTCAGATCTCCGGGAACTTGAGTTAGTTATGAATGGTTGTTAGCTGCCATGTGGGTGCTGGGAATTGAACCTGGGTCTTCTGCAAGGGCAGCCAGTGCTCCTAACCACTGAGTCATCTTTCCAGCCCCACATTTCTATCTTTTAATTTCCAGTTCCAACACAATTGCCTGAACTCAAGCTATTTTAATTGTTGTCTCATCTGGAAACATGTTTTATTCATAAAAAAAAATTTTTCAAGCTATTTATTAAAAAAATAATTGGGTTACTATGGCCTCTTCTAGTTTTCCTTGCCCCCCAGGCAATGATACTTCTCTCATTTATATCCCAGTAAAAGTTCTAAGACAAAGCAGATCAGGTCACTCTCAGAGGTCATAACATTTCAAACACCTTGTTACCTCTCCTGGCTTGTCTTTATTTAATGATCTCGATTTCTCCATCTACAGAAGCTCCATCTACAGACCCAATTAGACTTCACTTCCCCACCGTCCTTCCACCAAGCTCCTATTTCATGCTGACCAATTTCAAGGATCATTTTGGAAGCACATCTTACCCGAAATTGGCCCATTATTGGTATTTTTTCACTTGGATTTTGTGGTCACAGTATCTTTTTTCCCTTCTTCTTTCTCCTCTCTGAATCACAGAGGCAGCAACATCTGGAAACTAAATTTCCTGGAAACCTTGCCAGAAGTTCCTGCTTAGAGTCTGCCAATGAGAAAAGCTCAAGGGAGACTCAGAGGTAGAGGGGAAGGAGACAGACAGCTCATTGTTCCTCCAGCAGCAGGAGGCAGGTTGGGGCAGCTGCAGATGGCTCCCAGGCCTTCAGCAGTCGGCCTATCCTGCCTCAGCAAACATCTGAGATCATTAGTGTACCATGATTCCTCATCTGCCTGATTTCCAAATTCTTTTTCGATTTTTATTTTTAAAACTGTAAACTGAAAAATCATCTGTGTAAGCTGCCATGAATTCAAAACACAGATCTCAGGGGCCTCTGTTTCCCTCCTTCTGCTATGGTTTTGATATGAAATATCACCTACAGGTTCATGTTTTAAATACTTCCTCCCCAACTGATGGCAGTATTTCTAGAGGCTGTAGAACTTTCTGGAGGTGGAGCTTAGGTGGTAGAAGTGCATCACTTAGAGAGCCTCTAACCATTGCAACTAACCAACTAACCTCAAGCATCTGACTTACCCTCTGCATCCTGGTCTGGCATATTAGAAGCCAAGGTTAGCCCACCATGGCCTGAGCAGCTCTTCTGAACTTTCCAGGTCATGATGGGCAGACCCTCTGAAGCCGTCAGCCAAAGTAAATCTTCCTTCAGGCCAAGCCTGGTGACACATGATTTTGATCACAGCAGAAGTAGGAGGATCTCTGTGAGATGGAGGCCAGCCTGATCTACATAGAAAGTTTCAGGCCAGCTGGAGCTACAGGGAGACCCTGTCTCAAAAAAAAACCAATCAAACAAAATAAATCCTCAACCTGTTTCCGTCAGGTATGTGGTCAGCTATGCAAAGTAACTAATACACATCCCAAGTTTTTGTAAGCTTCGAACTCCCTGCATTCAATCATTTCTGCTGGAAGTGTTTGCACGCCTTTCTATGTTTTATCAAGTTGAGTAAATAATGATTAGAATAGGAGTTTCAGCCTAGCCTCGGTTTTAAGTGTGCTGATCCGGATTTTTTGCCCCATCTCTGGTTATGTAAAACCACAGGACTCATTTCTGTTTCTGTTCCTGCTTTGAATTCTAAACTTTTTCCAAGAATCAAACCCTTGTGGTGGATCCCAGCTCACTTGGCTGAGTCTCTGGTCTCTTTCTTAAGTTTTACTGGTCTGTCTTAGAAGGGGCCACCACTCCAGCTTTTGTTCATTCTACCTCTGAAAGTTGTGCTATGAATTGGACAGGCGTCTGGAAGCAAAGGGCTGCCGTCATCCAACTTTGATATTACTGCCTGGAAACTTTCAGCTCTTTACATACTTTGGCTCCAACCAATGTTAATTAATCTTTGAATTCTTATCCCATATCTTCAGGAGGCAAGCCACAGGCTAAGTTTGCTACCACAACCTGGATTCAACCACTTCTAATCTCTTTGTTTTTAACTCTAGTCTAAACCTGAAGTTCCAGGACATACCCCTACCTCTAGCCAGACCTGTCATGGTTATAGCATTAAACTAATGACATAAGTTTCTTTTTTTTTTTTTTTTTTACTTTTTTTTTCTAACTGCCTTCATTGGAGACATCAATTTCTGAAAGCGTTTTTCTATACTGTCATTTTACTTCAAGCCCCTGTGGGCAACTCTATGTTGTCACTGGGGTTGCAAAGCTTATTTGTTAATTTATTAACACAGAAACATTGCTCTGGTCAGAACTAATCAATGGCAGATCTTCAAGTTTCTGAAGTCATCTGCCTTTTATTGTGACATACTAGGTCATGATAATTTGTTTTACTTTTTCTCATAGGCATTGCTTCTTTTGACATTGCACGACATGGGTGCACAAACCTACATGCAGACAGTACATTCATACACATACGAAAATAAATAAAATTTAAAAAACATTTTAAAGAATTATTATTATTAATTATTACTATTATTATATATGTCTGCCATGTGTATATGGGTGTCCTTGGGGGCCATAAGAGGGCTTCTGATCTAGAGATGGAGTTACAAGTAGATGTAAGCCACCTGACATGGGTGTTGGGAACTAAATTTAGGTCCCCTAGAAGAACAAGAAGTGCTCTTAACTGCTGAGCCATCTCTCCAGCCTCATGTGCACTCTTTCCAAGACCTTGTTTGCCGCCCTGTAGAACCTCTTATTCTGTATTTCATGAGCACTGGCTATTACACACCTACTGTTTTCAGATTCCTCTCAGAGTGCCTATGTGATGCTAAAAGAGTCCTTCCTTTTCCTTGGCACACTCTCTGCTTTTCCTTTCTGGAAAAGTTTTAGAAGCACATGTGTACATTTAGCACTGCAAACTCTTCTTTAAGAGGTGATTTATGGAAAACCAATCCATGCGCATTATGAGTGCCAATGTTATAAGCCCATATAATCATATAATGCAATGCCAGAATCCGATTCGGCCAGAAATCAGGGAAATCAATCATTGGTATGACTGTTCAACACTCGTGTCCACATTCAGAATGGACTACACAAAAACAATCAGACCCAAGTATTACAGCAGCAATCATTTTTACTTGCCTCTCCTCTTGCTATTTGAATGGAGAAATAATTTCTGCTAAGAGATATGGGGGCTGGAGAGATGGCCTAGCAGTTAAGAATGCTGACTGCTCTTGCAGAGGCCCCGGGTTCGATCCCCAGCACCCACATGGAGGCTGAGAACCGTCTGTAACTCCAATTCCAGGGGAACTCCAGTTCCAGGGGAATCCGAGACCCTCTTCTGACCTCCCCAGCATTGCACGACACGGTGCACTAACCTACATGCAGACAATACATTCATAAATAAATAAATAAATAAATAAATATGTTAAAAAATGTTAAAAAAAGAGTGAGATAAGGCCATGCTACCTATTCTTTTGTTTTAATATTTTTATTTATTTTCACATGTGTATGAATGTATTGTCTGCATGTGGGTCTGTGCACCCGTGTCGTGCAATGCCGCGGAGGTCAGAAGAGGGTGTCGGATTCCCCTGGAACTGGAGTTAAAGACGGTTTTCAGCCGCCATGTGGGTGCTGGGGATTGAACCCGGGTCCTCTGCAAGAGCAGTCAGTGCTCTTAACCGCTAGGCTATCTCTCCAGTTCCAGCTACCTATTCTTCTTGGAAATATTTTTAAAGAGATTCCACCCACGAATCACATTGTTCTGCAGGATGAGTCACGAGCGCTACAATGCCACAAAAGGGAGATCCCAGCACCTTTACTCCTGGACCTCGGGCTGGACAGATCAGCCTTTCAGACCCATCACGCTCAGTCCTGTAACAATGATGTGTACTCTCACTGCCATGAGGGTGACATGACTCCACCTGTCTTCAGAGTCTGACTTCACCTTAAGGCTTTATCTTTTTTTTTTTTTAACCACTCTCTTACCATCAAGTCTTGCTTCAGTCAGTTTCCAAAATCCAATTGCTTGCTCTCCGATGAGCGTTTCCATGACAACTTCCTTGCGTGATATTGTTGACTCCATCACTCCATTTCAGCGCTCCTTTGTGGCACAGAGTTCTCTCTCCATGGTACACCTAAATATTTCTGGTTCTGTTTCTAGCTCCTTTGTTCTTATGTTGAGTTTAACTTTGATCTCAGCCTCTCTGAGCTCAATTTCTGTTCTGAGTTTTGTTGTCGTGAGCCAGACAGAATCAGAACCGTTGTCATAGTTTTAAATCCTGCCCTACCATGGAGTACTGGGCCAGATCAAGAGTTTTGTGTCATGTAGAAGCAGTAGTCATTCATTTTCTTGACTGGAAAAACAAGACTTACATAAAAAAAGGAAGGAAAATCTATTCTCCCTGAATAATAAATGTATACATCTGGGCCACCTTTTGAAATAATTCTGCACACTTAGACAACTGAAAACTCATTTGATCATCATTTACTTTTCATTTACTCGGGCATTTTTTTCAGGTATATTTCTCTGAAAAAGAACATCTACCAGTCACTCACTCATTAATGTAAAATGACTATCAACAACTCACACCTTCACCGTCCTGAGTAAAGGTGGACAAGGAGCAGCCGGGGAGACAGGTCATGTTTAAATGTGGAAAGGGGAGGCAGGAAGAGAGAGGACTCTAGTGAATCAGCATGGACGGGGAGCCGCTGACCAAGGGAAGGGTGGGTGAGCCACAGAGTGGACAGAGTTCTTAACTCATTGACAGAGGCACCTGTCCCTGATGCTGTGCAGCCACCATTATCTGTCCTTGGCATTCAGTGGCTGGCTGCTGGTGCCTGTGTTTGTGCTGTGTATATTTTAATCCCTACATTTTAATCCCTGTTACATAGTATGCTAGAAAGAACAGAGAACACACAATGGACTACTTAGCATATGAACGTTGTGACTACTACATTCTCCTTCCTCCTCTCCATTTTCACCTCTCCATAAAAAGATCTCACTGGTAACCATGCCCATAAGGTTCTGGTGGTTTTGTTATTATCCAAAGCTGTGTAGTTAATGACATATACATAAATGGGAGAAATATATACACATCCAATGCAGGAGCATCGATATATTTAATCTTTGAACTATCTATTATGTCTTTATATATCAGTAAAGGATAAGACTCTCGGTCTGAGTGTAGGTCTTCATCTTGTCTCTCAACTAGGTAGATGCCCTGGAATAAGTTGTTTAATCTTTTGGACCCCTAGTTTAACCAAGAAAAAAAGAAATAAAAATATCTTCCTTCTATGGTTGAGATCATGGAATAAAGTGTTGCCCTCTAGGGATTTAGGAATGGGTTAATTTCCTCTTGCAACTAAAGCATTAAAAGGCAGGAAAGAAGTGATACCAGAAATCCTGGGACATTCTAGGAGAACTATCATATCATACCTGGAACTCTGGGGAACCCTCTTGGGAGTTCTTAGTCTCGTTGATAAAGGAACTTAAGAACTGACATAGACAAGCTCAAGGGCAATTTATTAGAGTTTATAAGGAAAACCCCAGGGCAGGAGAGCGGAAAACCTCACAGCCACCTAGAAGAGAGGAGGAAACTAGAGAAGAAAAGAATCAAAAGCCACGCTCCTTGAGATAAGGCTGCTTGGAGGTCAACTACCTGGGGCAGGCAACCAGGGGGCTGGAAGAGACACTTTAGGGAAAGGGCAAGGAAGCCCAAAGGAAAGAAAATGACAAAAGAGAAGAGAAGGAATATATTACAGAGCCTCATGGTGGCTCCTAGGGTCTACACTTAGACCTTGGAAATTCTGGGGAGGAAAAATTCATCATCTTAAGGTCAACCAACCTTCCTAAGGGTGGTCCTTTGACAAGCTCCCTGACCTGACACTGAATTAACCCTTAAGGGAAACAAAGGCATTTCTCCACCTAAAGGTAGATTCTGTCCATTACATACATTTGTTATGGGTATGGGGAAATTGGAAAACTGAACTAAACTTCAATAAAGATTATTATTAATATGTATTAGTAAAAACAAAGGCTTTTTAGTTTTTTAGATCTTTTATCTAAATTTGTTCTAGCAATATCCATTCATCTACAAATAATTATGGCATGACCAATAGATGCCAGGTAGTATAAAATTTGATATCATTTGTCTTTGTGAATTTCAGTCAAATGCAATACAGACTTATTTTGTCACCAGATCACTGGAACAGTCAACTTATCATATGTGTGATATTTGTGCTCATTGATGGGTTTATCACTGTATAGTTGCTTTCTGTCCTTGAAAACCAGTCATGATTCCTCTGATACTCCAAATCCTCTTGGGAATACTCAGTTCTAGTCATCTCAATGCAATCAATATTTACGTGGTCCTTTTGTATGCAGAGGGCGGTGTTAGATATGGCGAGATAGGGTGTGGCTAAGAAAAAATACTTGCAAGGAATTGTAAACGTGGCTGAGAATCAAAGCATTAGGCAAATGACTAATAGAAAACAAGAGTGAGTGCAAGGAGGAAATGACATAAGTGTGGAAACAGGCTTGTTCTGCTGTGGCAGACAGTCACAGACAGCAGGGAAGAGCCTCTACTATTGTTCTGCCAAATGGGCATGATATTAAACTGACTCCTGACGACTTATTGCTACCCCCGTAGATTACTGCGTCTCTCAACTCTCACAGAAGGAGCTGCTTTTGGCAGATGGCAATTAACACAGAGACCACCGTGGCATTTATTATTACACCAATCTCATAATCACCTGGACAAATAAGTTTTTAAGAATGGGCCCAAACTCAGAGGATGACATTTTCCTAGCTATCTATTAGAACAGGCTGTCTCCCAGGTTCTCATTCCCCTGTGCAGACAGAACTTCTGGAATCCTGTTCCTCCCACTATCTCCCCAGGTCAAGCCACGCCCATAATTTATTCAAAAGAGTTTCTCCAGCTTCATTGGGGAAATACAGGCTCAAGAAAAATGAAGTGATGTCATTGGCAGGAAAATGGACTCAGCTAAAGATAATCATATTAAGTCAGTCTCAGAAGGACAAATGAGGTTTTCTCTCATTTGTGAGTTCTGGACTTTATAGATACATAATATCATAAGTGTTTTGGTAACATGAAAGTAGAAAATGCCTGGGGAATAAAGGGGACAAATAAGAGGGGGTGGAAATAAGGGAGTATCCAGGCATAAGGATAATGCGCTCAAATACATTATATACTTGCATGAAAACGCTGTTATGTAACTCTGTGTAATAAAAATGTTAAAGTCTAAAATATCACCTCTAGCTATTTTCCATCTGTAATGCTTCAGAGCCAATCATTTAAATAATCCAATCATCTTAACAGCCCAGGATGTATTCATAATGGCTTGCAGAAGGAACTCATGGAGAACCCACAATGCCATTTGGAAGGTTTGTGACTCCGTTTCACAGTGGAGGTTCTCGAAGTTCTGCAGTAGACTGAATCCTTGCTGGTCTTGTTCTTGTTTTGGACACTTCTGGAGCAGTGGTTCTCAAAACCGCCAGCCTCTGATTTGAGTCTCTCATTCACTATGCCTAAGTGGGGCTCAAGAGTCTGCATTATATAACTACTGTTGGCCTAGCCTGGAGAGTCAGTCACCCTAGGATGGGGTCCTGTTACAATTTATTGGGAAGAGAAAGACTAAAATCAACAACCAAATGGAAACTGAGGAAAGAAAAAAGAGGGAGAGGGATGAAAAGGGAGGGAAGGGAGGAGGAAGGAAGGGAGAGAAGGAAAGTGAACTGGGAGGGAGGGGAAGAAAAAGGAAGAGGAGAGGGCAGGGTAGGGAAGGAGAGAAGAGAGGGGAGAGAAGGAAAGAGGAAGGGAGGGAATGCGAAGGAAGAGGAAGGAAGGCAAGGGAAGAGGAAAGGAGAGGAGGGAAGAGAGGGAAGGGAGGAAGAACCTTCTGTATTGCACAGGGCTGCTTCCAGCTCTGCGTACTCCTCATCCCATCCGAGGAGCCTTACGAAGCCCTTTGGTCTGTGTCTCTTCCTAGGCCAGCGGGTCCAGAAGCCCTGCAGACAGGAAACACCAGGAGGTAAGTTCCTTAACTTGCAAGGCGACAGCCTCTGTCGGCAGTGCTCATCTCGTCCTGTGCAGACGCCTTTATAGTAAGTCTGTATTGAGACCTGAGATGGGGCATTTCTAGTGAGTCTAAGCAGACACCAGTGCTGCTGGCCAGGGTACCTCACTTTGAACAGTAAGTTCTAGAAAGTACAACCTTTCTATTTTACTGCTTCCCTCTCTTCTTCCCTCTCGCCTCCCTTTCTTCTTTCCCTCCTTCTCTTCCTTCTTTTCTTCCTTATCTCACTTTCCTCCCCAAGTTTATGGTTAGTCATTGACTTGAGTCTACACTTTAGTCTCCAGATACCTTATAATGATATATCATCCTAGCCCCAATTTCCATTTTTCCTAAGAAAAAAATACAGAGAAACTAAGTGACACCTTTAGATTTTGCCCACAGCTAAACTGACCTAGAGAAGGATCCCAAGCATCCTGTAGCTAGGTGCCCTCTGAACCCTTCTGTCCCAGCCACCTGTTACACTTGGCAGGCCACCCAAGGGCCCTCACACCTCCTCTAACCCCAGAGCTTTGCTGGCATGGAATGCAGCAACTTGCTTTTCTTCTCCCTTTCTCAAACTACTCTTTATGACAAACAGAATTCCCAAAGAGACAATAAGAAGCTTTCTGGCATATCCATTATTCATGAAGGAGATTGAAAGCTGGAAATAAGGAAATAAGGAAATAAGGGAAAAAAGGAAGAAAGGAAGAAAGGAAGAAAGGAAGAAAGAAAGAAAGAAAGAAAGAAAGAAAGAAAGAAAGAAAGAAAGAAAGAAAGAAAGAAAGAAAGAAAGAGAAAGCTATAAAGCCCAGGCCCTGAAGGTTACCTTAAAGGCCTCCTCTCCTGGTTCTTTGTGTGTTTGGGGGTGGGGTGGGGGGTGTGGCAGAAGAGCAAAGGGACATTTTTGTTCTTTCATTTTCTTCCTTAAATTCTGACAGTGACTTAGACTGCTCTTGGCTAGAGCACGATCCTTGGAGTAGTTAAAAACATTTCAAGGTTGTGAAGCAAATCTCTTCCCTCACAACCTTGGGTGGATTAACCCTAGGACATCCAAATTTCTTCAGCAGAAGGAAGATGTCAGAACAAGGCTACACTGTGCTGTTATTGAACAAAGAAAGAAAACAGCCATTGTTCTGCCAAGCTGTGTTTACATGAACAAAAGGCTCTGGAAGACTTAACTTCAGTGTCTCAACCTCTTCTTGGTAACTTTGACATTTGCATTTAGGAGGAGGAACTGATCAATTATTTACTGATTCTGTGTGGCTGAGGATATTTTTGCGAGGGTTCCAGAAAAGACTTCCAAATGAATACAGACACATGTGAAAGCTACAAGGAATCCAGGCCAAGAGCGATACTCTGTGACACTCACAAATTTGGGTCACTCTCTCAATTAGTTTAGCTCCTCATCTGTGTGCGTAGAGAAACAAAAACTACTTGGAGCCCTTGCGGGTTGGCAGAGCATCTTAAAATACCCTCCTAAAGAGGCAGTGCTGTAAATTCAAAACAGACTTCCAAAATAAACTCAGCAGGGTAGCACTCTCAGGGCCTGCAGAGCCAGGCCCGGCTGCCAGTTCTAGGGGTTTGCAATGTCTGTCGCCCTGATGGCTACAATCCTCCCGGCTCTGAGCCCACTAGAGAAATCCATCATTCTGAAAAATAGCTGCATGGCTCCCGCTCCAGATGCAAGCTTTCACCAACCCTACCCACACTCCTGCGTGTGCTAGTCAGGATCAGGGCTCCCGAGCCTAACACGGAGAGTAGGAATCTGATCTACCTAGTACTTTCCCAAGCCGCGATCACGTGAAGGCCAGGCTTTTGAAGTATGAAGCTGAACAACACTTTAATCTTGGCTGACATCTGAAGTGCTGGACAGTAACAAGTCCAGTTCTCTCAGGACTCAATCCAAATTCGGTCCTGTTTGTCTCAGCTGGTTCTGTCACCAGAACAAACTTTCGTGTTTTGGAACACAAGCGCAGCTCATCTGCTGTGCTTTGAAGTGGGTGTTCTATTTTTTTTTTTTTTTAAAGAAGCTAATTCCGTTGTGCAATACGATCAAGAGGAGCCACTTGTAAATTATATTTAGGTGTGTGTGTGTGTTCCTTCACTCGTGGAGAGGGTGACTCACATCCATCTTCATTCCATTATATAACTCCACAATCACCAGAAGGGCTCTGAGCCCCCACCACACAGAAGAGAGCCTCGCCCATCTGTAGCCCCAAGAAGGACCTCTATCTTTGTCTCCCTGTCCTGGCCATTCCGTGGGTAGGAAAAGAAAGTGACCAACTTGTCCTCAGTTGCCTAGGCCAGTCCTGGCTGTCAAAGAAAGTTCTGTGTTCAAGGCTACAACACAACGGAGGTGCTTGGCTCTGAGCCTTGCTGACTGTGGAACCCATCACTCCTTTACTCCAGAAGAAAAATCAGTGAGACTCCAGGCCTGGGGACAGGAACAAATTAGGGGCACAGCAAAGTCTGCTCTGTCCCAAAGAGAACAGTTTCTGGTGTGAAGGAGGTCCCTCAGGAAGATCAGGGCAAGTATGGGGGGGGGGAGTTATGCTTCTAATTCTAATTATATTATGATGAGCATGAGACCAGCAGTCCCTGCAGAGAATGAAGAGCACAGGCTTTGGAGCCAGATGTGCTTCTGATCTTATTGATGCTCCTTGCTCTTTTTTCTGGGGAAAATTATTTAGTTTTTCTCAGCCTCGGAATTTTTGTCACTGAAATATATATTATGAATCTTAGACTCAAACTTCTGGGTTGCATTTTCCATCTTAAAAGGCCAAAATTGGGGCTGGAGACATGGCCTAGTGGTTAAGAGCACCGACTGCTCTCCAGTTCCAGGGGAATCTGACTCCCTCTTCTGACCCCCATGACATTGCAGGATACCGGTGCACAGACCTACATGCAGACAGTACATTCATACACATAAAAAAAAAATAAATTTTTTTAAAAAGGCCAAAATGGATGTCCTATTGCCCAGCCCGGCAACATTAAGATAGTGCATGTGCTGGATAGATTTAGTGTCAACTTGACACACCTGGGTTGAGGGAGCCTCAATTGGGGAATTGGCTCCATTGGATTGGCCTGTGGCCACATTCTGTGGAGTATTGTCTTGATGGTCGAGCAGTGTGGGAGGGCCCAGCCCACAATGAGTGGTGCCACCCTGGACAGGTTGTTGTGTACTGTATAAGAAGGTAGGCTGGGCCTGAGCCAGGGGAGCAAGCCAGTGAACAGCATTCCTCCATGGCCTGTGCTTCAGCTCCTGCCTCCAGGTTCCTGCCCTGAGTTCCTGCCTTGGGCTCCCTAAGTGATGAACTGTGACCCAGGAGATGTAAGCTGAATAAATCCTTTCCTCCCCAAGTTGGTGTCAATTAGAGTGTTTTGTTGCAGCAATGGAAGACAAATTAGAACAGTGCATATTACAAAAAAGCTAAAAGAAAGGATTTTTAATTTTTCCATCATGAAGAAATGAATGTTTGGAATAACATGTTTAACATGATTATAACATTATTATAATCATGTTAAACATGTTATTGCATCAAAACATTACAATATATCCCACTGATACGCACAGTTTTATGTTTTGTTATGTATCAGTTAAAAAGAAATTTATTTTTTTAAAGTCTATTCAATTCCAATTACTTTTCTTAGATGTCAATGTAAGGCAGTAAACTGTTCTTTGATCAGGTTTGTGCTGTCTATAGAATGATCCTGACCTCCTCTGGCATATTTAACTTGTTTTGGCTTTCAAACAATCATTCTATACATGCTCATTAAAGGAAATAATTTCCATAACAAATCAATCCACCAAATTCATGGTTTCATGTCAAAGAATTTCATTTCTCACTCTTCAAAGTTTGGAGCAAATGGGGAATGGAAAATTCTGTTCACACAGACATTCAGGGACCCAAGAACTCTCTCACCTCCTGTACTTGTTTCTCAACAGGGTAGGGAAGGAAATTCAGTTCTGGAAAATTAGTCACTTGGCCTTACCCTTTTTGTTTTTTTTGTTTTTTGTTTTTTTTTTTTTTGAATACACATTCTTTTTTTTTAATTTTTATTTATTTATTTTATGTGTATGAGTGTACTGTCTGCATGCAGGTTTGTGCACCCGTGTCGTGCAATGCCGCGGAGATCAGAAGAGGGCGTCGGATTTCCCTGGAACTGGAGTTCTCCTGGAATTGGAGTTTCAGACGGTTCTCGGCCGCCATGTGGGTGCTGGGGATCGAACCCGGGTCCTCTGCAAGAGCGTCGGTGCTCTTAACCGCTAGGCTATCTCCAGCCCCGCCTTACCCCTTTGGTAAGAGGACCTGAAAACAGTTGGCTGGGCGAGGCTTCTTAGCCATCATTCTAACTAGAAATTACTATTCTGTGTGCTAATGTCTTCTGACTTCTAAGATGCATACTGGACATTTGGAATATAAAGCTAACCAAGGCACAGCCCTGAATCTCATGGAACTGGCCTTAAATATAAGTAAATATTAGCCTCACTATACTGCTCTCCCATGGCTTAGAACAATATGTCTACACTTAGAACAATAGTCTACACTCATGTAAGAAATTACGAATATAGAATACAAGGGTGAGAAAAATCACACAGTAACCAATTCTAAACCTGAGGGAGGACCTAGAGTACTATACAAAACCTTCTGTGCATGTACTAATAAGAAAACATAAAACCCAGAAAATTCCAATGATGTATTCAACTAATCAGTCCAGGTTAAACGTATTGAGGATATAGATGAATACATAACATACAAGAATTTATGAACTTGGTCCTTTAAAACTAGATGATTATGTGAATGGACCTTCCCAGGGTGGTGCTCTGTATATGTAGGTAACACAATTGGATTCACCGTTACAGCTACAGAACAGGCAGTCATCATTGCTTCCCTGGAAAACTTTCTTCCCTCTTTGAAATAGTGCCATTATGTGCACCTGGGAGTCTCCCTGCATCCAGCATCTCAGTTCATGTGCCCCCAACCTTCAGCTTAGCCTCAGGTGATAATACCCATCAGGTTTGATTTGTTCCATTTGAACTGTGATGTTATTCAGAAGTTTGAATAGCACTTTGTCTCATCATTCAGTGCTCTCTCCACCATGTGCCCATGGTGGCCATAGAGACACATTGGTTCACCATCTATTTAAAGCATGGTTATTGGGATCTTTCCCAAATAACCCAAATATGTTGGTGCAAGTGACCATCAGTATGAGCTGTCAGCTCTGATTAAATCAGCATTGGGAACATTTGCACAAGGATGGAAGGAGGCGTTGGGGATGGCCCACAAGTCTCCAGGCAAAGAGCATACCAGTATATAAGGCAAGATTTTCCTTAGTAGAAATTTCCTTTCATTAACATGCTCCAGACATGAAAGCTTTTACCTACAGAAACTTCTGGACTAGTTTGCGCTTCTTAGATACACACTGAGAACTAGAACTCAGCCTATTCCTAAAGCAGAAAAATTCCCATCATAGAAAAGTGGGATAAAATATGATACCATATTTTAAGAAAAGCTCTCTGAGGGTAAGGCCATGTCTAAAGTCCTTTTATTCCCAAACCCCAAACAGCAGTTGTGTTGAATTCCATTCCTAGTCTCAATGCATCAGACAATGAAACCTTAAAGAAGAGTGCATGGTTCTGAAATGAAAGAGCTGTGTTCTAGTTTGCCTTCAACTGTTGTGACAAAACACTCTGACCAATACCAACTTGGGGAGGAAAGGATTTATTCAGCTTACATCTCCTAGATCATAGTTCATCACTGAGGAAACCCAAGGTAGAAACGCAGGGAAGAGACCTGGAGGCAGAAGCTGAAGCACAGGCCATGGAGGAATGCTGCTTACTGGCTTGCTCCCCTGGGCCATGCTCAGCCTGCTTTCTTATGTAATACCTGAAAACCTGGCCAGGGGTGTCACTGCCCACAGTGGGCTGGGTCCTTCCCACATCACTAATAAGAAAATTCCCCACATACATGGCCACAAGCCAGTCCAATGGGGAAAATTCCTCAACTGAGGTTCCCTTTACCCAGGTATGTCAAGTTGGTAACAAAAGCTATCCAGCACAACCTGTACATGGCCAGTATTTCTCAAGCTGCCCTTTCTACAAGGTAGTCCACTTTGACCACAGAACACAGCAACAGAATTTCTAGACAAGAATGGTTTGGGGATATTGGAATGAAACACACACACACACACACACACACACACACACACACACACACACACATGCATGCCTATCCCAAAGGCCTAGAAATAAGTAGGAAGGCTGGAAACTCTATGGTTAATCTCCCTTTGATTCTGGTTATATGAAATTATAATATATATAATATAATATATAATTATATAATATATATGAAATTATATATAAATATAAACTGAAATTCCCCAAAGAGTCTCAGGTAAGACCGCAGTCTGAACGTATGCGTTCAACTGCTCAGCTGGAGAAATGATGCTGGATGGGAAGTCTAATTTCATAATGTATAAATAAAATGGAGTTTTCCTACATACTCAGACTTGGATATTTTAGCTACCGATAAGTTTTTACCTACAGCTCCCCAGAACACTAGTAAGACACCAATTTATCTTCCATAGACATGTTTTAGATTGTGCTGAAATAGCCAAGTTTCTCCTCAGTTGAGAAAAAATAAAACCCATTCCATGTGGCTGGATTCAAGCCCACTGAAATTTTTATCAAGAGCAAAAATACCTTGTGTGTATATCAAAAACAGTTGGAAAGAATGGACTAGAATTTTCTGTGCAATGATCCTCAGACTAATGGCATTCCAGTTTGTTTTCATTATTTTCTTAGGTGTGTGCAGCCAGAAGGGCCTAATTGAAGATGACCCAAAAAGCCTGCCCCTTCTGGAATATAACCCTGACAGTACAGTCTTCTCTATGGTCTTATTCTTTCACATGCAGAGTACTGAAGACATCATCAAAAGTCTCCATTCTGTCAGATATCCAGCAAAAATTAATTTTTAGATGGAACTACATATTAGAAATTAAGAATTCAAATGTGGGGGCTGGAGAGATGGCCTAGCAGTTAAGAGCACCGACCGCTCTTGCAGAGGACCCGGGTTCGATCCCCAGCACCCACATGGCGGCCGAGAACCGTCCGAAACTCCAATTCCAGGAGAACTCCAGTTCCAGGGGAATCCGACACCCTCTTCTGACCTCCGCAGCATTGCACGACATGGGTGCACAAACCTGCATGCAGACAGTACATTCATACACATACAGAAATAAATAAAAAAAATTAAAAAAAAAAAAGAATTCAAATGTGAATAAGCCATGTCATTTATCATTTATACCAGAAAGATGCATCTTAATGTCTGTAAGAGTGAGTGTAGGGCTGGAGAGATAGCCTAGCGGTTAAGAATGCCGACTGCTCTTGCAGAGGACCCGGGTTTGATCCCCGGCACGCACATGGCGGCTGAGAACCGTCTGTAACTCCAATTCCAGAACTCCAGTTCCAGGGGAATCTGACACCCTCTTCTGACCTCCATGGCATTGCACAACTCGGGTGCACAAACCTACATGCAGACAGTACATTCATACACATACAAAAATAAATGAAAATTTAAAAAAATAAAAATAAAAAGAGTGAGTGTAGCCAAACTTGGACAAACAGCAAACTTCCTACCGATGGCCTTCCTTACCACCCTACTGAACTAGCCACCGAGAGAATCAGGTGCATCATTTTCCTTGTGATTGGCAGCTCATAGGAAACAGTTTGAAACGCTCCTCTAGATATGTGCAAAATGGCTGCTCTGGAAGGGATGGGTCACCAAAGGGTTTCCTGGCAGATGAGATATTTTCTTGGACCTGAAAGGATGAGTGGGTGGGCAAAACATAGAAGGGCATTGTAGGAAATAACCCACACAAAGGTGTGAAGATAGAGGACTCAAAAAAGAAATACTGGGATTCAGCAGGCCACAGGAAGTATAGCAGGGGAGGGGCTGCAAAGAGATGTGGGAGCAGGGCAGGAGTGACCCCTGCCATGTGGAAGAATTCTAGATCTATTCCACTTGAGAGTCTCTAGAGGGATACAAATATGGCGGTGATTTGTATTTTTGAAAGTTACTTTGAGATCAATTTGAGAAATGGTCTTGTGAAAGGAATTTATGGAGAGGAGAGCAGATCAGGTGAGTTAGGAGGTGAGTTAGGAGCCCATTGAAAGAGGCCAATACAGACTAGAGAAATCTGAGTTGGGCCAATGCAGTAAACACTGAGTCAAGACATTTCAGAGGTGAACTTAGTAGATGTGAGTGTTCATAATGTAAAAGATAAACAAAAAAGTTTGCTTGGATTTACAGCCTTGTCAGTGAATGGCACAAACCAGGACAGAGAACTCAGAATGAAAGTTCCTTTGGGTATGATCAATGAGTTCAGTCTGGAGTGTGGTGAGTTGGAAATTGGAACCAACCAGGAGGGCTTCAGGAAGATGTTTAAAACTAGAATTGAATCTGGGCTACAAAAAAGCTATTTCAAACCACCAGTGTTTTAGGGCATGGGAGAAGAGTCTCCAAAATTCCTTATTTCTTCCTTTTTCTTCACTCGAAAATGGCATCTGATGAACTTTCCTTATGATTTATCTTGGTCAGAGCCATCACTGGGAATCTTTGGTCTTGCCTGTCAGATTGAATTACCTCTTACATGGCTCTCCACTTATCATCGCAACTCCAGGCCCCTTTCTAAAGTTTCTATCCTTTTCTCTGATTGCTTCTAGTTAAAGAGTTGAATAGACTTTTCCCCAGAGTTCTGGTCTTGCATGGTGCAGTAAAAAGAGAACACAGGATTCTCTACCAGAGCTCTTTGCAGCCATGTGACCCTGTCTTAATTATTCAGTTTCCCTAATCTTCAATTTGCTTATCTTTACAAGCAACTCTAATAAAAATGTGATCATGATCACTTTTGAAGTTTGAATGAGATAAAGTATAATATTTAGTATGACCCATCAATAATTCTCAACAAATATTAAATCTATTCACATATTAATTTTGTAAATAAGACTCTATTATTAAAGTTGGAGGAAGAATGAGAGACTGCCTTTCCCAACTGTGTCAATTTCAAAAGAATGAACTGGGCCCTAGGGAATGAAACAGCTTGATCAAATTCACATAGCCAGGTAGTGACAATCTGTGGACCACATCTCCTCGGGCTTGATGCTCTGTCCCACACCTTTCCATTCTGTGTGGAAGAGTCCAGATCTCCACACATCACCACAGCTTTATTGAACTTCTTGCAGGAGATCGTCAGATGAAGGTTGTATTGGGTATCGGAAGACACGTAGCAAACTATCACAAACTTCATGACTTAAAATTGTGTGTATCTATTATCTTCCAGTTTGCATAACTCTTAAATTCTTCTTGTACAGCTTATGTGGGTCTTTGGTTGCAGGACTCACAGTCTGTATCAAGGTGTATATCTCCAGTTGATCTCAGGTAGGCAAAAATTCAGCTGCAAGCTCATTTATGATATTGGTAGAATTCATTGTCTCATAGTAGGAGCAAAATTCTGTTTTCTTGCTAGCTGTCAGTGAGAGATCTAAAGGCCACTTAGGGTCAATGCAATCCACTCTCTCTCACACAAGTCCTTGTACAACCATGGTATGACACCTGCCCTTCTTCAAAAGCAGCAGAGAGTGTCTATACCTGTCAGCTAGCGAGTGTGTGCGTATAGTCCTTGGACATAATTATTGGAATCGTGCATCACTTATGATGCATTCTGTGGGTTAAAAACAATTCCACTTCCCACTCATACTTGAGATGAGATGTCATTCAGGGCATGACACTAGTGGTGGTGTTCACAGATGTCTTAGAATTCTGGCCTCTGCAGATGGCATCACGTTGTTCACTGTGAGAACGCCATAGATCATAGTTCAGTCAGTCCTCAACCTCTCTGATCACAACCCAGCACTCTGAACAGCTTTCAGGAGTGTTGGGCCTGTAAGGATG
The DNA here is from genome assembly GCA_009823505.1 of Rhizomys pruinosus. Classification (NCBI taxonomy): domain Eukaryota; kingdom Metazoa; phylum Chordata; class Mammalia; order Rodentia; family Spalacidae; genus Rhizomys; species Rhizomys pruinosus. Next base: position 890,637 of record VZQC01002103.1, on the reverse strand, counting down.
TTGACATAACTGTGTTTGTTGACCCATTTGTCCTCATGAAATCCTCTCTAGCCAGCTCTGACACCAAAGGACACACACGTACACACACACACACACACACACACACACACACACACACACTGAAAGATCTGTATGTCTGTGTACATGAGAATATATGCATGCTTATGTATATTGGCACATGGGTATTTACGACAGAGCATGTGTGTGCATACCTGTGTGCTTATGTATATCAGCAGGTAGGTATTTATGACAGAACATGTATGAACATGCATGTGTATTTTGAGTGTCGAAAGGGGAGGGTCTTCCTGGGAGTCATTTTGCCTGCCATTCTGGCAATTTCCAGAGTGACTTTTTCCTGACTTGTTGGTACACTCTGTGACTCTGTGAGTCATGCTGCCTCTTTATTAAAAATCCATCTCCTCCAGCTGAGGCAAATATTTATCCATATCTAATTCTGGCCTTGGCCTTGATAAATATCTGTGTCTTCTCCATGGAGCTCTCCGACCCATTGTGGATATCCATACAAGGGAGATAGTCCATCTTGCCTTGTTTCCTCCAGAGACTGGAAAATTGGAAGATTCTTTCTCTTCCTGCCACTGCCATCTAAAAAAACCTTCTCCCTGCCTTGCCACTTTCTTGGTTGCCCAGAGGCCCCTTGTACTTAAACCTACATGTCCAAACTTATAGGTCAAGATCTGTCCTTATGATGGTGATATTTATTTTTCTTGTATTTAAATGGCGGGAACTACCTCATATTGTTTGAGAGGAGATATGCAAATAAATATGTAAATTACGTTTTTAAATGACATATGTAAAGAAATTATTGCACATAGTAAATACTCAGGTACTGAAAGGTATAGAATCTTCACTGCACATGTTTGCTTCTGTTCAGTCCTGTAAGAATCCATAATCCCACTACTGAGCTTAGGTTATGGAGAGATCCAGAAATCAAAGGATGAAGCTTTTTTTTTTAACTTTTTTTAAAATTTTATTTATTTCTGTATGTGTATCAATGTACTGTCTGCATGCAGGTCTGTGCACCTGTGTCATGCAGGATGAAGCTTTTATGCACTGTAGCAACTACAAATGATTCTTGGAGTCAGCAGACTGGATGACCAGAACTATAAGAGAACAAACTGGATAGTGATGTTTTAAACTTTGACGAGAGCTGGGCATGTTGGTGCATGCCTTTAATCCCAACAGTTGGGAGGCAGAGGAAGATGGATCTCTGTGAGTTCAAGGCCAGCCTGGTCTACATAGTGAGTTCCAGGATAGCTGGGGCTACAGGGAGATCCTGTCTCAAAAATACAAAAAAAAATTTTTTACAAGAATCCACTCATAATGACTTCAGTGAAGTATAAAATGAAAGGTCCTTTCAATCGTGGTAGCCATTAATATTCATGGTAAGGTTTAGCATAGGGTTTGGGCTCCTGTTCTTTCTCAACCTGTGCCATTCAATCCTGTGAACAGTCAGTAGAGGTGGGACTGCCTCTGAAAGGCAGGGAACCAGATGGTATGGTGTTGGCACTGATGAATTGTTATGGAATGAAAATGGATGCCTCCATTCTGCTAGAGCCGGAGAGTAGCCAATCACCTTCACATTCTCTCGATGCTCTGTCTCTCCCTACATGGTTGCTGGAAATCAGAAAATGCCTCGTGATTCAAGTGTCTTCTAGAAGCTCCCAGTAGCCAGTGTGATAGCTCATGCCTATACACTCAGCACTTGGGAGGCTGATATAAGATTACAGCCAACTGGGGTTACAGTTTGAGACTTTGTCTCAAATAAATAAATAAATAAATAAATAAATAAATAAATCCTTAGAAATGCACTCACTATCTGGGAACTAAGCTCAGTTCAACAGTAAGTGCTGGACATTGTTGCTAGATGTCTCAACCCCTACAGAACCTGATCCAATGGAAGTCAGCTGTCCCAACAAGACTCTGCTGTACTAAAAGTTAAATGATGGAAGTTGGGAAATTATCTGAAACTGAAGTGTGCATTCTAGGTGCTTTCTCTGCTCTCTTCTGTGGGTGGCGCAATAAAACCTGAACATTAATTCCTCTTTGGAGTAAAATTATTAGTCAGAAGTTATTGGTATTTCTCCTTTGCAGAAAGCAGAGTGGCTTGATAAGAAAGAAAGAAAGAAAGAAAGAAAGAAAGAAAGAAAGAAAGAAAGAAAGAAAGAAAGAAAGAAAGAAAGAAAGAAAGAAAGAAAGAAAGAAATGCTGCATTACCAAAGCCCCAACAGCAATAGATTTCTTCTCGGAGAGGTGCTCGCTGGGCCGAGCAGCCTAGTGATGGTACAGCAGAGGACACAGCCTGGGCTTCAGACGACTGGAGTGACACAGAGGCCTGAATCCACTCACTCCCCCATGCTAAATGCTCTATCTTTCTCCCCTCCATTTGCTCCTGCCTTCTTTGAAGCTAATCATCAGTTCCACTGATATCATTCTGTGTCATAAACTACCCATTAAACTATGTGACCTTAGGCCTGGAGAATTTAGGAAGTGTCAGCAAGTAATTTAGAAGTGGAGAAAAAGTTCCAAGCCCTTGGAATTTATATGGCAGAGAAGAATAAGAGGCCATTTCTGCATCAGGGAGGACTTCAGCCGCATGCCCTGGAGAGCAGACAGTTTCCGTGTCAGCTGCTTCCTCTTCTCACTTCTGACTCATCCTGGGGTCAAGTTCCCTTGGGAAAATCTGGACAAATGCTCCTGACCCCTGTACATTTACTGTTTCTGATGATTTCCTTTACCCCAGGCTTCCCAAAGAAGTCTTCTGTGAAATGGGGCATAGGGCTCCACACCTGTAATCCCAGCACTTCAGAGGCTCAGGCAGGAGGCTATAAAGTTGAATATGACCCTGAGTTACATAGTAAGAACCCCTCTAAATGAACAAAAGAAGGGAAGGAAAGAAGGAAGAAGGAAAGAAGGAAGGAAGGAAGAAGGAAGAAAGAAGAAAGAAAATGAAAGAGCAAGCAAACGAGAAATGAGAAAGTCTCCTGAGATAATCCAGTGGAAAAGTAGAGAAAGCACAGGACTCTTTAGTTCCTTCCAGGAATTAACAATAGGAGCAGCCTATATATGGTGACCTTTTCCCATAAAGCTGATTCTTCAGTGAGCACTTAGAGACACTGATTTGGGAAGGACCCACATCAGAGTATATTCTAATTACTGATGAGGAGGCAAGACTCTATGACATCAAATGAGAACACAGCCTGCAATGAAGACAGCTGAAATATGAATCCCAGTCCTCTGCTATTAGAATCTCCACTCTCAGATTCCCTTCTATGATACCACAAGCCTAAAGAAAACTCTCCAAAAATGCTGCTTTGCTTTGGTCTCTTCCCCTCTCCTGTCTATCCATCTCACTGCTTGGTGCTCTCTTTTCTGCATAATACTCTCATCTTAGTCCATCTGGGCTCTAAAACAAAAGCATCACAGGTGGCAGAAACAGAATCTACCATTCTGGAGGCTGGGAGGTCAAAGGTCAATGCACCAGCAGAGTTGGTGTCCAGGAAGGGCTTCTTTCCTGACTCGTAGTCATCTCTTTACATTGTCCTATGGTTGGAGAACCAAGCCTTCTGGATCTTTTAGAAGGGTATTACTTCTTTAGTTTTTAGTTTTTTAATCACCACCCAAAGGTCTCCCCAGTCGCCATCAGGCTGGGGAATAGATTTCAACATACACAACTTGGGGAGACATAGACCTTCAGCGTATAGCACCCCGCCCTGCTTTCAAACCACAGATTACATGATATGGTTAGTTTCTGACATATATAGTGTTGACATGCAAGGTCCTGTAAGTCTGTTAATACCTCAGGCACATCCTTTATTCCTACCAATCCCATGGCACACGCAAAATGAGAATAATAGTCTCTCGGTCTGACCCAGGGAGAAGAGGAAACCCAGAAGGGGCACAAGCTGAGACAGGTCTTGGCCTGGGCCTTAGTTCCACCAAAACACGAAAGCCTGGCTGGTGGGTAGTTTCATTCCACTAGTTGGAGTGCTGGCAGTAGGATTTTGCCACAGTATGTAGCCCAAATAACCAACCATCTCAATCAATATTGATTGTTCTAAGCAGCACTTAGTAGATCCTGAGGTAATTTCCTATAAGGTATGCAGCCTCACAAATGAAATACTTTTCCCAAAACTATAAATTGAATTGTATTGGTTAGTTTACAGGAAATACAGACAGTAGAGAAGCAAGTTCAATGTTTCAACAAGCAAGCAATCCAACAAATCCAGATAGGGTCTTCCATAAGGCTCCTGCTAGCCTCTTCTATTAGGTGTGGAGGAGCTGGTCAAGATTAAAGGAAGTGGTGTGGGGAAGATTTAAGCAGTACAGCAATGTACCTAGATGCACACGATCCTAGACATTGTTTGGATACTGCTTTAAACAAATGAGTCATAAACACATTTGGGGCACAATGGAAGAAATCTGACTTTGCAATAAGAGTTACATGATATGCAGATATTACTGTTAATTTTGTTATGTGCCATCAGAGGGTGTTGGGATCATGTAGGAAAATGTTAGCTTTTAGAGAGAGTGCTAAAGCCTTTGGAGTAAAATGTCATAATTTCTAAAACCTACTTCAAATGCTATATAAAAGAATAATAAAGTATGTATATCAAAATATTAACATTTTAAAATTCCAAGCAATGTGTATATGGTGTTCATTATACTATACTATCGTGACTATGATAGATCTAATGAAATGGAAAATTACAACTTTGATTTGGATGTGTAAACACAATGTAGTGATTTATAAGCCCTATTTAGGAATAATTGCCACATGTACAATGGCTATTAGGCACATTGTGAATATGTCAGATTCATTTTGGTCAATCCTTTTGATTCCTAAACCACTGTGTTTAAGCATGTTCAGGGGGCTGTTCTATGTAGAATGGAAAAAAATCTTGTGTGCCATGCTCTATCTTTAGAAGCACATAGAGAGGACACCGTCTGATATTTTCAGGACACACACATCTAGAAGAAGTCTCTCTTGGACCAATTTAGTTGCTTGTCTAGCCCATTTGATGACTGGCATTAATCTAGCAAGAAACAACAGCAGGCTGAGACAATGCAATTTTCCCTCTTTGTGTCTTCCTCTGGTCCTTCTACCCCTGTGGGTTTAGGGATTTTAGAGAAGCTATTGATTTTATTGTTCATTTGCTTTGTTTTTTGTTTTGTTTTATTTTTTGAGACAGTGTCTCACTCTGTAGCCCTGGCTGGACTAGAATTAACTAGGTAGACCAGGAGGGTTTGGAACTCAGTGATGCTCTTGCCTCTGCCTCCCACGATGCTGGGATGACAAGACTGCACCACGATGCCCCGCCCTTTGCCCCTGCTCTGCTCATTGTTCTTCACTCACTTCTCTTTACAGAATCTTCCCCTGGGCATTTCTGCTGCTCCTCCACAATGTTCCACAGTCCTTTCTCCATGCTCTTCCTGTTGAGTTCTTCTAGGACTCTCTCATCCCGTTCTTCCATGTTAACCACACTTAAGGATTTTATCATAATTAATTATATCAATTCTATGACAACTTTTTCCCCCTCTGTAACTGTCTGCCTCATTGTAGACTGCTGGTGACATGCATACAGTTTAACTCCCACACCTGTGTATGCACACACACACCACATGTGTATACACACACACACACACACACACACACACACACACGCACACACCTTTGTTGAATGCTGTCAAATGTGACTCTGTTCCTATAGTAAGTGATGCTCAAGAGAAATGCTTGGTAAGACATTTGCTTCGTGTTGGTGAGTTTTGTTTCTGTTCGTAGTCTTGGTATTTTCTCCCCAGAGATAAGAACGGCAGCTCAAGTTCACCTCCCCCTGTTTCTGACTTCTCCATTTACTTCCCTTATGCCTCATTCTGGTTTGTTTGGGGTAATTTAGGTATCAAACCATTCTTCTCTTGTTAGAGCCTATAATGCCTTTTCTAAATTGAAATTCTTCCTTCAGGGAGCCAAGAACTCTGATGCTTCTAAATTTACATCTGGGTAACAGATTTGCTATGAAGTTGGACTACTGGGGAACAAATTCAATGTTTCAGATATTTTACAAAGAGTTACATTCCTCAAGGTCTCATCCATCGGGCTCTGTCATTGTGGACAGATGGTCTGCCTTAAGTATAATCAGGAAGTTTCAGAAACATGATGTAATGGGTTGGCTTCTGAGAAATTCTCTCTCTCTCTCTCTCTCTCTCTCTCTCTCTCTCTTCTTAGATTTTGACAAAAATAATATCTTGAAAAGCTTTGTACATTGTCTTTTATTTTTAAAAACTTGCTTCTAATAATACATATTGTCTATACTTTCCCATCTTTAGAAAAATAAAAACTCGGGCTTTTCTTCTCATGAAAAACAACACTTTATTTTGAGCAAATGGAAAAGTTATGAGAGACAATTACAGGAGAAGAACCCAAAGAAAAACAGCTTTTATCCAGACTTGGCATCAAAAGTGTCTTTTTTACCTGTCCTACCTCTGACATTTCAGTACTAGCTCTGGCTGCAGTCTCCTGAGTGTGCTTGGAAGATGGCATTTAATAAGATGTTTCTGAGTACATGATGTATGTTCAGTAATTTAACAACAAGAAAAAAGCAGCTGAAATGCAAATCAATTTTAAACCGTCTTCGTGACAGTAGAGAAATGGCCCCCAAACCAACTGTGCCAGTTCCTTTTGAGGAAGTAGCACTTATTTAGAAGAGATAATACATGATAGAATTCTACTGCTTTCTATTCTGAATATCTTTCATTTAAAAGTAGCATCTGTATTTTTACCTCCTCTCTTGAAATGCATTGTGCCTGCAGTTTTCTTAGAGCATCTGTGCCCAGCACCTCTTACACAGACCTTGGCTCTGCTCTCTCTCATTCTCTAGGATCATTTTATGTTGTTCAAAGAAGGGCTCAGAGCTCTGAGGGAAGGTGGGAGAACCAGGGAAATAAATAATCCTGCTAAACCAGAAGTGTAAACCTCCCTGGATCACAGAGTGACTCACACTCTCAGTGATGTGAGTCACTTCACTCCTAGAGTCCTTAGCTACTACAGCTCCTGGGGCTGAGTATACAGTAGGCAGGCAGAGAAGGGAAATGGAGCCCGGGGGCTGGGACTGAGGCAGGCCAGAGCTTATTTACCTTTTCTCTTTAAGCTTTACATCTCAGAGTGTCCGTGCTAATATTTTCTACTAAAGGAATTTATTTTTGAAAAACAGAAATGGAAAAAAGAATAACAATTTTTAGGTAAAACACTGATAAAGATGATGAAAACAAAATAAAGCCCCAAGGGCTGTTAGTTTTCTTGTTTAATGAAAATTCTTGCACATTATAACTGCATGTAATTACTGTTAATGCTATATAAAACAGTATAAAATGGTTACTGTAATTGGAAAGTTAGTAAACATAAGATACAGATAATTGTTCATTTTCACTAATAGATCTACTGTAATTGATTTCCTACAAAGAATGGGACTTAGCTGATCTTATTGAGATAATGTACTCACCCCTAAGTTTGGATTAATATAGGGACTTTAAATAATCTCATATATTGTACATTTTAAAGAGTCTGGGATTACCATGGAAACCCAACAGTTCTCCAGTTCTTGGGCCTGAGTTCTTGAAAATCTAGATAAAGCTAATGAAGTCAGACTGACCACCATACGCAGCAGGATTCCTCTAGATGCCGTACCTCCATCCACAAGTCCCCGTGAGTGCAGCAGCAGCCAAGGCGGGTTAGCATGGATCACGCACAGGCTTACCTGAATTCTCTCCACACCTTCAGTTCTCATAGTCATGTCTCCAAGCCTGACCACTTCTCTTCCTGTCCTCCATCTCAAATCAACACCTAAAAGGAATATGCCTCAGGGAAATGTCACTTGTTGACCTTTCCTAAGAGGAAATGTGACATCTCATGCTCCAATGAAGAGGACTCATGTGCAGCTTGGGGAGACTTAGTTTTTTTCTCTAGCATAATGTTTCTAGTTTGCCTTGAGAAAAATCATAGCTGTTCTTCTGGAAAAATGAGGAGGTGGTAAATTTTGCCTTTGGGGTTTCTGGTTTGCACAGAAGTACCAGTCATATCCTCTTAGGAACAAGAGTTCTTCCCTGTTACCTACCCACCTAGCCCAGATTCATGCTGTCAGTGAACCTTGTAATACAGTGTTAGTATGTAATGGTTTGAACATTGGTCTTTTATCTCCAGCTAGGCCTGCTCTTTCCTGGCCTTTCGTAAAAACTAGAAAACCTTTGTTCTTGAAGAAATAACTCTCTAATTGTAAAAACTACACCAATATAATGAACATGGAGCAAGGCATTTGAGAAGTTTCCCCAAGTCCTCAGTGATCTCTTATAAGCTATAATTTGCATGTATCACTCCCAACATTAAACCAGTCTGTGGTCCATCATACCACTTAACCCACTTCTGATTCAAAACCCAATACATCAAGTCACTATACAGATATGTTGGAGGACTTTTCAGCCATCAATACCTCCCAGAGTCCTTCCTGCGTCTATGACACTCAGTTCAACTGAGGAAGGGAGTTACCATGCAAAGCTGCACACAGCCCTTCACCAAGGTGGAGAGCAGGAAGCAGCTACAATAAATCCTCTGGATTCTGGTTTGCTGGACCCTGGTGCAGAATGAATAAATAATGATTGAAGTCAAATAAATACACTTGCCTTTCTCTACCTCACTTGTAATGTTTTATTGCTAGCTAAAATTTGGCTTAGCCTAATGATTTTCTTATGATTTTATAATGCATTGATTGCCTAGGATTTACTCTAACTATAACTTATACTAGGTAACTCCTTTAATGTCTTTGCTTTGTTTATGTACTCCACACAACGGGAGTGGTTTCACCCGGATGTAGCTGGGAGAAGCACAATGATAGTAACAGAGGAGGAGAGTGCACACACTTGCCAGGATGGAGCTCAGAGGACAAAGGAGAGAGCCCCAAGCTGCCTGGTCATGACATCCACTGCTGGGAAACAGCAAGCAAGACTGCATTCTCAGTGAAGGACGACCCTTGGAAGATGACTGAGGATTCTAATGCTCTGATCTCTTCCTCCTCAAGACCGTTATCATGATATACTAGAGAATATGAATTAAAAATCAAGAAGAGTGCATGTCTGCTCCCAAGGAGATACTTGGGATTGTCCTTGTTGCCATCCTCATGTGACAGAATGAGCATAAGGAAGAAACAGGGGAAGGTCTGAAATTGGGGTCTCCAATAATGAGGGGGAGAGAAGAGGCTGGTGAGAAGCACGATATCAGGAAAGATTCTGAGACAGACGTGCAGAGTTTACCCTGACTTTGGTGCTCCCTAGGGGTGTTTCCAGGATTTGGGCTCTCCGGCCTTACAGGTGTCAAGTGGTTTCATTCCTCCGCCACCAGTGTGGTTTACCTGTGTGACTTGTTTTAGACATGAAATTTGAAGGAAGTGACATATATCTCATAGGAGATGAAATTTGAAGGAAGTGACATACATCTACATAGATGTTTTAAGAAGTAATGCCTGCTTCCTCTCCATTTTCACTTCGTTTTAGCAACATCTGAAAAAGCGGTAGCCTCATCAGCTGGGATCCTGGACGGACAGCAATGAGCCACCTGTGACGGGCATGGACAATGACAGGGGGAAAAGCTTTACTGCCTTGAGCATCTGAGATCTGGAAGATGTCTGTTATTTTGGTGTACTTAAATAAGCCTGACTAACACTGATGGAGCAGGTAGAAGCTGAGGAAAGATAGAAAGCAACCATGATGGGAAAGAAAGTAAAAGAATTACAAATGAAAAGATAAATATATTAGAGAAGATGCAGAGAATGTGAAGAATCAAAAGGGAATGTAAAATATAAGGGAAAGTAAGCCTAGTATAAAGAAAAAGTGAGGAGTGGGAAGGAACCAAGTTCACTTGAGGCAGACTAGGCACCAGCCTAGTCTGTCTACCAGTATCATATGAAATGAGTCTGCTTTGAACCATTTTGTTAGTGGCTGCTGGCAATTTTTCCAAAGGTAGTACTATTGTTAAATGGAAAGAAACCAAAAGATAGAGATATTGGGTGGACTTTGAACCTGGATGGTCCATACATTATGAAATAATAGTTTGCTGTAGAAAAAGAAATCTGACAAGTCATGTAGATTTCATTCTTCAGACCAAGCCCTGAGCTGTAAGACTTCCACATGCCTTTCTTCAAGACTGCTACCTGAACCACAGCCAGGCAGAACAAGCACATTCTCTACCATGAAGTTCACCTGAGTGGCTGTACTTTTACCAAATGTTCAATAGGCTTCTATGTAGTATTTTATTAGATTGAAGAAAATATTTGGATCTTAAATGTCATCCCCAAAATTCTACCTGTTGAAGATTTGATCCCTACACTATTAGGAACAGGTGAATCTTGGTGCAAGAAAGTTAGAGCACTGGGGACTTGACCTTGAGAGTACATCCATCCTGAAGAAAAAAGATTAGGTCTAGGGTTAGGGTTAGGGTTAGGGTTAGGGTTAGGGTTAGGGTTAGGGTTACGGTTACGGTTATGGTTACGGTTATGGTTACGGTTATGGTTAAGGTTACAACCCCAGTCCTTCTTCCTCTGCTTCCTTCCCCACCTGCTTCTACCATGATATTCTGGGCTGCCACAAGTCCAAAGCTACAGTGCCAAGTGACCATGGACAGAAATCTCTGACATCATAAACCAAAATAAACCTTTCCTCCTTTTAATTTGATTATCTCAGACGATGTGTCACAGTGACAAAAAGCTGGCTGGGTCCCACTTCAAAAAGAAAAAAGGTTTCTGGGGACTGATCCTGCTGACTGTAAATGAGATGCTACCTACTCCTCTGCTATTCCATCCGAGCACAGGGTATGAATTTATCTGCTCCTTCAGAATTATGTTGCTTAGACACTTACAAATATGACTTGGAAATGAAAAACAGGTATAGAAGGATCACTCTTGGCCTGGCCAGGGTTCTCATCGGATTGGTGTGCATTCACAACTGTTGCTAGGGAATGGAAGAGATATGAAAATTCCTAAAGGAGAGCTTTTGTATCTCGCAGGGATGACTGTAAGTTGTACGATGCCCTGACTTGATAGAAAGTCTTTCTCTTGCCCAGGGCCCAAAGCTGTGTTCTAGAATTTCATCGTAGTAAGTGGCTAATCTCTCCTGTTAGTCCAAACAAGAGTAACTTCCAAGGATCCCCAGGGTGTGTCTGGTCCAGAGGACAATGGCCCAGTTACCCAGTGATCACAGAGTTGTTGACATCTGAGGTTTAGGAGGGCAAAACCAAAATAAGGCTGTGTAGGGCACTTTATGCTACACTGGTCAGATGCAGTGGTAGTGCACTTCTATAATCCCAGCAATCTGGAGGCCAAGGCAGGAGGATTGCTGTGAGTTTGAGATTACCCTAGACTTTATAGCAAGCATCAGACTTGGTATGGGTATCATACTGCAGTATGAGACAATGTTTAAACCCCCCCCAAAAAAAAAACAAAAAATTGAGAAAAAGTTTAAAACAAAGAAAAAAATGCACTGTGGAATCCAGTGGCCAATTGAAAAAAATTCCCCTTGTATCTAAGAACAAAATGAGAGGTCCCTGCTGTAGACCATGGAAGAACTCCCCCCATTTGATTTGAAGACTTTGGTAGGAAACTAGGTAGGGACAAAAGCATTCAGAGAAGAGGGATGGACATCAGATTGCATTAGAAGAAGAATGTGAAGTGCTTACACAAACAGAAGCAGGGACAGGAAAATCATGTGGGAATTAATGACTAGGGTCCACTTTCCTGTTCCTTTGGGGGAATGTCACCAAGTTGAAGAAAGCATGGGTAGTACCAACAGTACTTAGGGTGGTACATGTATTATTTGTTCACTTTATACCACCTCAGTGTAAGTACAAAGGGAAATACTTCCATCTGTGGATTGGTGAAATTTCTAAATCCAAAATGTATGAAGATAATTTGAGTGGGTTTATAGGCTGCATGGTCATCTCGGCAGCTGTCCTGAACTCTATTTCCATAATCATTTCTCTGCACCCAGCACTGTAAATTTGCCTAAATATAAAACACTAGCCCAACAGTGGCTAAGAATGGTCCCACTCTGACAATCTGGAATGACTTTCCCCCCATTGACTAAATACAGAATTCCTTGTATTTACCTGATATCCAATTTTCAAATGAAATAGTGCATATCCTATTCATTTCTCATGCTATTTAGAATCTAGGGGATACTCGGCAGTGAAAAAGTATGACAGAGTCAATGAAAACTAGCTTTCTCTGCTCTTCATATCCACCACGAATATATATATAATTTATATATAATATATATTTACATACACATACATATGAACCCTTACAACCAGCATCAATTTAGAAATCAAGGGAAGGATGACATTGCTGTAACAGTTAAAAGACTCAAAATGAGGGGCTGGAGAGATGGCCTAGCACTTAAGAGATCCAACCGCTCTTACCGAGGACCCGGGTTTGATCCCCAGCACCCACATGGCAGCCGAGAACCATCTGAATCTCCAATTCCAGGAGAACTCCAGTTCCAGGGGAATCTGACACTCTCTTCTGAGCTCCGCGGCATTGCACGACACAGGTGCACACACTTGCATGCAGACAGTATATTCATACACATACAGAAATAAATAAAAATTAAAAAAAAAAAGACTCAAAATGAGCCTACCACCTGACCCAGTCATACCACTCCTGGGTATATACCTACAAGACTCAGCCTACTGCAAAGATACATGCACATCTATGTTTATTGAAGCTCTATTTACAATAGCAAAGAGCTGGAACCAACCCAAATGCCCCTCAACAGACTAGTGGATCACAAAAATGTGGTACATCTACACAATGGAGTACTATTCAGCAGTAAAGAAAGATGGCATCATGTACTTTGCAGGTAAATGGATGGAACTCTAAGCCATTATGCTAAGTGAAGTAACACAGTCCCAGAAAAACAAACAGGGAATGGTTTTCTTCATTTGTGGATGCTAAAACCAGATCCCCCAGTGAAAGTCAAGCTGAACAACATTATTCTTATATTTCTTTTTATCCAAAAGCAACTGTGTTGTTATAATGTAAATCTCTCAGCGGGCTCTAGAATCAACCTACCACTTATCTTCAGACTCTGTAATTACTGTATCTGGGTGGAAAGTATGTTTTAGAGTAATATAAAATTAAAGGAGGAAAATGTGAATTCCTAAACATAACAAAAGACTTGAGAGAAAGATGCAGGACATTATGGCAAAATGCATGATCTGGGGTGGGGTGGGGGGAAGGGAAAGGGGAATATGCCTAAATAGAACTGAAAAAATTGATGTCTGAAATACACAAAACATCAATAAAAGCCTTATATTCACAAAAAGGGGGAGGGAAAAACAACAACATAAAGACTGGGTTAAAGAACTGAATGATACAGTTAAACTCTACCCAAAACAACAAGACTCTACAGGGAAAAACTTTGGAAAGACTGAGAGAAAGATGCAAGACATGCATGGCAGAAGGCATGAACAGGGGCGGGATGGGGGCAGGGAGAGGGGAATGTTTCTAAATTGGACTGAAAGATAATGAATGAAACACACAATTCATCAATAAAAATATTTAAAAAAAAAAGAAAATCGAACTAGCATAAATCATGGTTTACTATATCCATGGCTTGTTTTCATGAGGGAAACCCAAGCTATTTATGCTTTGGAGACAAAAGAGGTGCTTGATGGTGAATGAAGGGGGTGAGTGAGTAGTTCAAAAGTTAAGAAGCAAATATTTTTACCCACTGAACCATAGCCTTTGACTTTAAAGTTCACTTCCTTGGATGGAGCCCAGACCCAACATTAGTATCAGGCCTAGGAACTTCTGACTAGACAGGTCACAGGCCATAAGAGAGAGCCCAATACTACGATAACACTAAACACATACATATATACACACATAAATATATATACACACTGTATACATATATATATATATATATTAAACTGACTCCTAGTGACTTACTGCTATGCCCATAGACCATATCTCTCAACTCTCATCAGAGAAGCTTCCTTATGTACCAGATGATGATTAACACAGACACCCACACTGGCTTATGTGAAGATAACAAGAGGATACGGAGTGCATAGCCCTGGACACCTGTATCAAACTTCTGCCTCCAAAGGCTTGGGAATCACTGCAGAAGAGGGGAGCTGAAAGACTGTTGAGTCAGAAGTGCTGAATGATCAGTCTTCCAGACTCACAGTAATGCTGACCGCATAAACACGTCCCACGTAAGCTTAAGCCAGACGCAATTCCAGAATAGATCCAGGGAAGTGGATAAGAAACCCAGCCTTACCTGAGGAACTATTGGAAGCTGATGGCCGCTAGGACAAGGAGAGTCAGTCTCATTTCAAGGTGAGACTCGCGGGGCTGGAGAGATGGCCTAGCGGTTAAGAGCACTGACTGCTCTTACAGAGGACCCGGGTTCGATCCCCAGCACCCACATGGCGGCGAAGAACCGTCTGTAACTCCAATTCCAGGAGAACTCCAGTTCCAGGGGAATCCGACACCGTCTTCTGACCTCTGCGGCATTGCACGACACGGGTGCACAAACCTACATGCAGACAGTACATTCATACACATACAAAAAAATAAATAAATAAAAGGTGAGACTCGCCGGGTGTGGTGGTGCACACCTTTAATCCTAGCACTTGGGAGGCAGAGACAGGCGGATCTTTGTGAGTTCAAGGCCAGCCTGGTCTACAAGGCGAGTTCCAGAACAGCTGGGGCTACAGGGAGACCCTGTCTCAAAAAGACCAAAAAAATAAAAATATAAAAATTAAAGGTGAGACTCTTGGTAAATTAACCAGGCACCAGTGTGCATGGACACACACTGATTGGCATTTGGGAACACAAATTTAACCCTATAGGCTTTAGTGTGTGTGTGTGTGTGTGTGTGTGTGTGTGTGTGTGTGTGTGTATAATAGAGTACATGAAATTGGGAAGAGGATAATAAGGGCATATGGGGGAGGGCATCTATATTGATCAAAGTGTATTATACGAAATTCACAAAAATTCAATAAAGAAAAAAGTGTCAAGCAGTAACAAAAGAACAGAACATCATGTGGAGGCAGAGGAGGGACAAGGAGGGCTGATCACTCTGGCTCTGGGTAGTAGAGTGAGGACAGGTCTACTGGGTAGTAGAGTGAGGACAGGTCTACTGAAAGCAGTTGAGAAGGATGGTGCCAAGTCACTGGCCTACCCAAGAATCAAGGGTAACTTTGATTCCTGAATGACATGTGTTTGATTGACATCCTATGAAAAGAAAAGAAAAGAATAAGTTTAGAGTCTTGTTACACAATTAGAAAATGTTGTGAACAGAGAGGGAGCTCTGATTCCTTTACTGAAAAACTTCTGCCTCTACAACCTGGTGAGGAACCCCTCTGTTTGAGTGTCCCATGGTTCAAGTCATCAAGCCCAAAGGAACTACAAAACAACCCACAGTACATGATTTACTTCCAATGGATATTCCTCCAAACACACTGAAATAATATACTTAGAGTGAAGCCTAGTACAAGCTCAGCTCTGAAACCCGGATGGGCCAGGTGGATGGAGCAGCACAGCTCTACCATGCTGGTAGGGGTGTTGATGATGGAGGAGGTCCATGTGTGGAGGCAGGAGACGTGGGGAATCTCACACCTTCTGCTCAATTTTGCTGTCAACCTAAAAGTGCCCCCCCCAAATAAAATCTTCTTTAAATGCTAAAAACCCATGAGCATACACAGTAAGAGGCAGCATCATAGGAAAGTTGAATCAAAACCATCCATTTAGGTGGAAAATTTCAAGATGTTTTATACTTGAGTATGCATATTTCAAAGTTAGTGACTGTTCTTCATAGAATGTGAGAGAATCCAAAATTCTATTTGGTGATAGATTTAGTGGTGGTAGAAATTAGTACTATTAAAAACAAAAATGGGGTCTGGAGAGATAGATCAATGGTTAAAAGTACTTGCTCTTCCAGAAGACCTGAGCTGGGTTGTCAGCCCCTAAGTCAGGCAGCTCAAACTGCCTTTAACGCCAGCTCCAGGGGGTCTGACATCTTCATCTGGCCTCTGTATACAAAAACATTTTAAAAGAAAAAATGGGTTGATTACTTCTATTCTTAATATAAATATATGTATACTTGTATATGCATAAAACAAATACTTGTATACATACACATGAGAGAGAGAAAGAGAGAGAGAGAGAGAGAGAGAGAGAGAGAGAGAGAGAGAGAGAGATTTTCTATGCTAACTTAAAATGTGTACATGGAGCAAAGGCTCCAGCCCAACTGTGAACTTGGGGACTTGCCATGCAATATGCTGGGTGTTGGATCTGATGAAACGTGCTTGTGCTGGAGCCAAGATCCACTGTCACTGTGGCTGTTTATCTTGAAGATACAGGGCTCTGCCAGTGAACTGGGTAGGTATAAGAGCAAGAGAAAAGTGATGGGACAGGACTCTACTCTAGCAGGCACCAAGAGAGCAATACTGCCTTTCCTAAGGCTCCTTCTCATTAGTGATTAAATAAGGCTACAATCACGCTCAGATGGATGTTTAGCGATTCGCCTTAAGTGAAGGGTTCCTGGAGATACATCCATCTGCCTTCTTGCACGCTGTGCATGTTTAGTGAATATTTCATGTCAGCACTGCATCCTCCTCAGGTTCACCAAGTCATGCTCTACTTTCTAGTACCTCCCAAGAAGGGAGACCCTGCATCCTGAGCAGCAGCATCACATGCAGCCTTTTTAGTGGGACTGTGAGCTATCTATATCCAGACATGCCCTCCATGGCAATAGTCTATTGGTGCAAGCATGTAGGGGCTTATGAGATATCATGAGGGCCAACATCACAGCCTTTTTTCTATTTCCTATAGTAACTTTACCAGATACTTCTAATTGGTACCCCAGTTTCTCGGAGAAAAGAACGAGTTTAGAGAAATGGCCCAGTGACATAGCTGGAAATTAGTGTGGCAGAGGTTAGGCCTGGGTCATTCCCTACTCCCTTGTCATGGGCAGACAATTCACGCTTCTACCTCTATAAAATACTGCTTTTTTTGTAATGACATCATTCGTCTCTTGGTTCCCACTCTGAAAGGCATTTCCTAAGAGGACGAACCCTGTCTCAGAAGTGAAGTTAGGAAACCCATTGACGTGATGAGTCTGAAGTATGACACTGCGTCACCTACCAGGCCGCCGTGAGCAAAGTCACTTGAGAGTCTGCGCCCACAATTAGGAGCATGATTTCCCCTGCACCTTGAAGTCCTGTGGCTGCCTACAAGAACAAACATGGGGTCTTCAGGGACAGAAGTCAAATTTTTTAATCTCAGAAATTGTTGCCAATCTCTTAACCAAACATGGAGAACTTCTCCAGTCCATAGTAATCATTCACTGCTAGGTCCACGGAACGTGGAATGAAGGCAATCAGCCCTGCTTTGTAACTTGCTCAGAATACATTTGTATTAAGTTGATCTGCCCAGAAATGCCATTTGTTCTTTGAGTTATTCATGCTGGGATGCCTTCTTACCTTTTGGAACTGAAAACCTGAATTTAACAAGATGAGTGGTGTGAACGGTGGGGCTGCATGAAACAGGAACAAGATTAGCTATTTCTCAATTGGCAAATACATTCTAACCAATTTAGAGACCTACAGGCAATGGCTCAAATCCACATGATCTCCTCAGGTTGCCGAGACTTGGAAACTTTTCCAAGAGAAAAATATATGTATTTTACAAAGACCAACAAATTTTCAGGAAGTCAAAAACTTACCCAATTCATAGTAGTTGCACAAGCCTTGACTATAGTAGGCAAATGCTTACATGGTCGGTCCATGGTCATTCTCTTGTAGAGTCTTTCTGAGTCCAGGGACAATCCTGACCAACAACTGAGCTCTTTATGTGACTAGCTTGCCAAAGCTACGTATTAGTCCAAGAAAAGCAATATTGACAATTGAGCTACAGCAGTCTTCAAAGTTTCTTCCGGGTGGGCTCAGAGAAGATTTTTCTTGACTACTTGGGGCACTTGGTTAATCTTTAAGGAAAAAGGGAACATCGACCCATCATTCAGTTAGACTTTTGGGTAAAAAGACACATTGAACATGTGCTTCCATTCTTCCTCCCTCAGAGAAGAACACAGGCAATTTGAGTCTTCAGCTTGGAAAGCAGATGGTTGAATGATCGATCACTTGACCAGCAGAGAGCCAGTGTCCTGGAAACTAGAAATGGAGGCACTGGGTAGTTTTGAAGTCAGGGTGAAGAGAGAACTAAAAATGGAAGACTCCTCTGAATGTCTGTTCAAGCGCTCTGGCTCCGTATAACCTCCAGATCATGTTCCCTTCCTCCAACCCTAGCAGAAGACTGGAAGTTTATTTCTTGGAGTGGTTATGAAAAAGATGTGTTAGCATGGAGAAGCACCTGGTACCTCATGTTGAATTGTGCACTGGCTGTGTTTAATGTTCATCTTACAACAAAACGTTAGGAAGTAGAGTATACTCTGTAGTCATCACCAATTTCAATGGTGTAAATACTTTCACCAAGTCTAATTTAAGATAGCTGTATGCTGTGTGACTATTTCCTCCAGACTGAAATATTTTCTCATGAAGGGAGGGAGGAAGCTCTTAAAGCTTATAGGACAATTATAAAAAATCAGAAGAAAGTTTTGAGACTCGCAAGGGCCCTCATAGAAGCAGTTTTCTGGGGAAGAGGAGACCCTGTGGTGCTAGAGCTGCCTGCAGATTGTACAGGAAACCCCAGGGATGCAGACCATGTGAATTATCACCTATGGTGTGATAGGACTTTTCAGCAAGTCAGCTTCCCAGTCATACGGGCTGCTATACATAACCCCCTGTCTATGTTCCTGTAAGCAAGCTCAATAAACTCACGGGTTCACCAAGATAAACTCAAGTGGAACACTTTTCTTTCTTTTGTCCGTCACTGGCACTCTATCTGTGATGAACAGACATTTGTTCATGTAGCTCCAGGAAAGGTTGCATATAACACTTCATAAAAGCTCTGCTCACGGAGTTAGAGAGAGATACACAGAGCCAGCATCTTGTGGAAAGGACCTTTCTGATTCCATGACCACGGAACATGATAAAAACAGAGAGATGGGGTGTGTGTTAACATGCCAAACTGGGAAGCCCTTCATTTTCAGCCCTTTTCTTGATTCAATACACATAGTCTAGTAATGATGATAATACCTTCCAGGAATTAGATCAGAAAATTTTCCCTGAAGAATAATGGCAGGTTAGGGAACCTGAAATATTTATTGTCCTGAGCAACTGCACTCTGCTTGGGATTTCATCCAGCAACGAGCCCATCCAACATGCATCTTGTCTTCCAGGGGTGTTTTATAGGCCAGTTCATACATAAACAGACTTCCAAAGGCAAACAGTAACTTTAGGAAATCTGACAACTGAAAATAGGAAATGAAAATGGGAAAATAAGAAAATCAGAGTTTTAAAAAAAAAAACAATGCGGAAGAATTTCTTGAAAAAACTAACAGCTATGACTGTATTTATGACTCATGAAAAGCAAGCTTATTGAAAGGACCATTCAGAAAGTAGCGACAAAGCTTAAAACAAAAAAAGGAAAGAAAAGAAAAGGGAAATTTCCAGTAAATTAACTGAAAAATAAAGTTCAGGAAATATATATATATATTAGGGCTAAGTATGTAGCTCAGTGGTAGAGTGCTTAGCTAACATGCTCAAGACTCTGGGTTTGATCCCAAGCTACATAGTGGGCTTGAAGCCAGCTGAAGCTACTTCAGACTTGTCTTCAAAACAGTTAAGAACAAAAAAAAAAATCTACATGTTTCAAGCTCAGATGATGGGCTCTTCAGAAAGAAAAAGAGAAAAAAAAGAGAGGAGAAAAGGATCTGAGAAATGTTACAAATATAATTTACTGCACTGAAATACATGAGTTTCCACAATAAAAATATTTCCAAGCCTAAAGACAACATACAGAAAAGGACCCTGTCCACCCACACTGTTATAGGATTCAAAATATTAGAGACAAAAATAAATTCATGAAGCATTCGGAAAGTAAAACCAAATGATCAATATTCAGAGCAGCATTAGACTTCTCAATACCTTGCTGGAAAGTGAAGATAAATAATCAATACATGCCATCAAAATTCTCAGTGGGCTCTGATTTCCAATCTAGTATTCTATACATGGTTTCCCTGTCACTTGTGTAAGAGAATAAAACAAGACATCGTCAGACACTCAGGATGCAAACTTGACCCTCTTCACCCTTTTAGAAGAAAAACCTCTAAAACAGGGGAGTATATTAATTTTTTTAAAAGTTACTGGATCCAAGGAACATAATCAAACACAAAAAGAATGTAAAGGAATTCCCAAAGATGATGGTGAAGAGAGACGCCAGAATATATCAGCAGTAGATGTAAACAACATTACTTGTAGGTTGGAGCAGGGAGGCAGAGAGTTCTGATAGCTTAAAATTAAGAATTATTAGGAGAGAGAGAGAGAGAGAGAGAGAGAGAGAGAGAGTTATGGAGGGATCTATATTCATGGCAGAGTAGTTTGAGAACTAACCTGGAATCAGTACACAGAAATCTAAGCAGTTAGTTACCAATAAGACACAAGAACGTAATACACAGGAAGGTTGAAACTCTGTACTAGTTCACAACATGCCTCAGCTGTGAGTGGTGTGAGCCTCCACAAAATGTAAAATCTTGCACATCTATACAAAGAAACAGCACAATATACTTGTGCAAGAAAAGCATAGAGAGGGTCCGTGCACAGTGTGCATATGTGTGTGCGCATGTGGGGGGGGGGGGCGTTGGGAAGGGGAAAAGGCGAATGCCCTTGCAAGAAAAGCATAGAGAGGGTCCATGCACAGTGTGCATATGTGTGTGCGCATGTGGGGGGGGGGCGTTGGGAAGGGGAAAAGGCGAATGCCCTAGCTTCACATCTTCCATAGAAAATTCAATCTGGGAGCTGGAGAGATGGCTCAGCAGTTAAGAGCACCAACTGCTCTTGCAGAGGACCCAGGTTCAATTCCCAGCACCTACATGGCAGCTAAGAACCAACCTTAACTCCAGTTCCAGGGGAACCCGATGCCCTCTTCTGACCTCCACAGCATTGCACATCATGGGTGCACCAACCTACATGCAGACAGTACACTCATACACATAAAAATAATAAATAAATAAATATTTTTTAAAAGATCTAAGAATTAAAACTATAAAAAAAAGAAAAAGAAAATTGAATCTGTAGACAGTAAACAGATAAACTGACACACTTCAAGGAACTAGTAAGTTGACAACAGACAGAAAGAAACTGTTGAAATACTATTTATATGAGCTTTAAAGACTTTTCATTTTTTTAATTTAATTATTTTTAATATAAATAATTTTTATTATTAAACTTTTCCACAGGTCATACATCATTTCTCATTCAAATCTAGAATCACTTCCCTTTCTATGCCCCCCACCCCACCTGAGTCCCTGCACTCTACCATACATGTCCTGTATTTTTTTTAATACTTAAAAAAATATTTTTTTCATTTTTTAACAATAAGTAATAATTTATGAGTACAAGCATCCTTCATGTAAAACCAATTTGCATGCAGTTGTGCCCAAACCCACACAGCCCAAGGGTTCCACCATCCAGCTGGGGGGCTTGTATGTTCAATCAGGTTGCTCAAATGAGTGTCCAGTCTATATTGTTGTAGTTTCATCATTCACCCCAATCACAGCCCTTACATTCTACCATGCCCCCTCTTCCACAGATTGTTCCCTAGGCTTAGAAAAGAGGCATGGGTGGATGAGAAGCAAAACAGTCTACTTTCTCTGGAGCTGTCATTTTGGACTCTAGTCAATTCTGTCTGTTTCCTTTCAAGGGCTGACAGTTTGTCCAGGAATAACCTTTCAGTCCTACTAATGAAGCACAGGCATTTAGATATATAGGTATTTAAACAGTGCTAATTGTTATGGTAAGTTACTTTGGTATAGACACAGATATTTGGATGGTATGTTAATCTATGAATTACATTTTTTTCCTGTAAAATATGACAGGGTTTTACTGTGGCTTATAACATCTCCTAACCACTAGAAGATGTAAGCTTGTGGCATCAGCCATGGGTTATTCCTCCAAGGAGAGAGCTAATAGCCAATTAGATTTGGGATATGCAGGCATATGGCTGCCACTGCTGCACAGTATTTCCAGGCAGGGGAGTTGTAGCTGGTGCTGATGGAGGAGTCTTGCTTGACTCAAGGAGACCTATATTTGCTTTATTGGTTTAGTGGCCTTTCGTAACACTCTCTGGTATTCCAAAGACCAACTGTACACTTGCAAGTGCAGTCTCAGTACATCTTTCCCATGCTTACATCAGGTCTTCGACAGCAGGGCCTTATCTCCTCTCTTCTTCCAGGTATCCCAGTTTACAGGCAAGAGGCCTTTACCTTTTGGGGGGGCTTGGATCCCCTGGCCAACATCTTCTTGGTAGAATAATCCATTGCTGATATCAGAGCTCTCCTGTATTAATATATTTGGCTTAAGTGCACAGCTTACGGAGACTTTAGTATTATATTTGGTTCTGAATAGAGAATAATCCATTTCACAGTTCCTATGTCTATTAGTCAATTAAAGAAGGTGGTTTTACCAGTTTTATAAGAGATTACCTCTATGACAGTTGGCTCCAATTTACAGTTAGAGAATGACCTCATCATCTTCATATTCCTCCTTGTTCTATGAAAGAGAGGTAAGAAAATCTCTCCTATTAAAACTTTGCAGCACCTAGAAGGTAAGTTTCATTAGGACTCATTATAAATAGTTGTTACAAGTAGGATCCACAAAGGGGTTTGATGCCTGTAGCAGTCTGATGCTTTTCTTTCTTTCAATGTTTAGACGGGCCAACCTTTCTGCTGGCACTTCCTGGTACACCCTATGCAATGCAAAGATGTGTCTTTCCTTTCACAGCCATTAAGTTGGTGATGTTTTGACCTGTGGGAACATACAAATCTTTTCCCATAGTTAGTTTTAAGATTTGAATTGCAGGGCTGGAGAGATGGCCTAGTGATTAAGAGCGCCGACTGCTCTTACAGAGGACCCGGGTTCGATCCCCAGCACCCACATGGCGGCCGAGAACCGTCTGAAAATCCAGTTCCAGGAGAACTCCAGTTCCAGGGGAATCCGACACCTTCTTCTGACCTCCGCGGCATTGCACGACACAGGTGCACAGACTTGCATGCAGACAGTACATTCATACACATACAGAAATCAATAAAATTAATTTAAAAAAATTTTTTAAAAAGATTTGAATTGCAAAGTTTTTGACAAAAAGGTTTCATATATATCTGTATCCCCCCTTTTTATTTTAGGTTTTGGTAGTTTTTTGACCCTGAGTCTCAAAAAAGCATTTGTGTACACGTGCCTATAGGCAGGAATCAAGGCGCAGATTTCATCAAATTCACCCAAGCTATTTTGGGGACTATATGTTCAATATAACTTGGAAGCAACTTAATTTCTTAACTTAAATCATCCTACAGGTAAAAGAGAATGCTACAAGATGATACAATCAGCAGAAAAATTATAGAGAAACATTTGTATGTGCCAATCCCAAATTATTGTTATACAGAATTTTAAGTAAAACAAATGTCAGGACAACAACAATTATATTTCAATTAATTCAGGTGCATTACCGTTTTTTATCAGAACCTGTAAACCAATGTTGTTTAATATACACATATTTACTTTTAGTAAGTCCTAAAACACCATTAACCTTAGGCAGAGTCTGAGCAAAATTGCATACTTGTTGAACTCTGTCAATTAAAATATACATTAATCGAATAATAGACCCGTGTCCCTCTCCCGCGCTTCCCACCCCTCCTGATTCACGGATTTCAGTCAGTTTCTGATGCAGTCTTTCTGTTTGTTGTGTTTTTTTTTTTTTTTATATGCATTTCACAGGAAATATTTTTTTTCAACTTGGTAATTGGTGCTGAATCCACAGATGAGGGATAACATTCGTCCTTTGTTTTTCTGGGTCTGGTGTAACCTTCACTAAATATATGGCTCTAGTGCTCTACTCCATTTCCCTTACAAAGTTCACCCTCGCGCTTGTCTCTTTACCACATAAAACTCCATATTATGTAATCATCATCCAGTTACTAATTTCCACTATTGCCATCGTCCAGTTGAGGGGCATTTGGGTTGGTTCCAGCTTTTGGCTATTGTGAAAGAAGCTGCAATTAAATATTGCTGTGCCATGTATTTAGAGTAAGATGAGTCTTGTGGGTATAGTACAGTGGAGGTATGACTGGTCACCATGGCAGACTCATTTTTGAGTCTTCCAAGGGTTTCTCTGCACTGCCTTTCCATATGTGCTGTACAACTGGGATGACATTCCCACCAGCACAATGGATGAGAGTCCCCTTTCCCTGCGACTGATGCCGCCCCAGCCACACCCCCTCTCCAGCACTTGATCATTCAATTTGTTTTCTTGATCCTAGTCCAGTACTTTTCAGGATGAGATGGAGTTATCTTAGAATTGTCGTCTTAATTTGCATTTCCCTTATTATTAGTATGTTGAACAGTTTTTAAGATGTTTCTAGCCATCTCTAATTCCTCATCTGTGAAGTCTCTATTCATTTCCTTGCTCCATCTTTTGAAGTGGTTCTTTGATTTTTTTCATCTTTGTTTTTTGAAGCGCTTGTATACTCTGGGAAATTATGCTTTGTCAGACTTATCTGAGTAAAATGTTTCTCCCACTCTGTGGGTTTTCTCTTCACTTCCGTTTATTGCTTTTTGATGTACAGAAGCTTTTGGTAGCTCTTAATTGGAGGTTCCCATTTGTCAATTGTCGATCTTATTTCTTTTTTTTTTTCTTTTTTTTTTTTAGAATATAGACCCATGTCCCTCTCCTGCCCCTCCCACCCCTCCCGGTTACCATTTCAGTCATTTTCTGATTAGTCTTCTGTTGTTGTTTTGTAGATATGCAAGATGCTGTCTTTCTTCCATTGTGTCTTTCTTGGCCCTTTGTCAAATATAGTCAGGTGGCTGGAAATTGTGATGTGCTCAGGTTTTGGCTTCTTCCAGTTTTATATTCCATTTGGGTCAAACAGTCTTTGCTTTGGTGATGTAGTCCAGAGCTGTTTTTATGACTATAGCCCGTAGTATAGTTTGATGTCTGGTATAGCAATCCCCCTGTATTGCATCTTTTTTGCTGCTAGAGGTTGCTTTGGCTATTCGGGGTCTTTAGGCCCAGATGGTTTCCCGAGCAGAATTCTATTTAAATATTTTCAAAAAAGACTTACAACCATATCCTACTCAAGTTGTTTAGCAAGGAATACAACACAGAGGGCAGTTCTCCCAGATCCTATTTGATAGCCAGTGATCGACGTTACTTACCAAACCAGGCACAAGACCATAAAACCAAAAGGAAAAACCTATAAGACCCAATCTCCCTTAATGAACACAGATGCAAAAGTTCTAAACAGGTACTGGCAAATCCCATACAGATCCACATCAAGAAGATCATCCCAAATTGGGGGCTGAGAGAGGAGGCCTAAAACTGGTTAAGAGGCCGGCGACCGCTCTTTACAGAGGACCCCAGAGATCGCATCCCCAAGCACCCACATGGCCAGGCCGGAGAGCCGTCTGCAAGCTCACTTCCAGGAGAACTCCAGCTCCAGGGGAAATCCGAGACCTCCTCTTCTGACCTCCGTCGGATGCCCGACCAGACGGCAGGTGCACAGACCTGCATTGGCAGACAATACATTGATACACATACAGACCCACATCAAGAAGATCATCCATCATGAACAAGTTGGATTCATACCAGAGATGCAGGGATGGTTCAACATATGAAAATCAATAAATATCAACAAGCATATAAATGGACTGAAGGATAAAAACCAAAACATCATCTCAATTGACACAGAGAAAGCCTTTGACAAAATCCAGCATCCCTTCATGTTTAAAGTCCTAGAGGGAATTGGACTGGAGGGATCATTCCTCAATGTAATCAAAGCCATATACAGGAAACCCACAGCCAATATCATCCTAAATGGGGAAATGACAGAAGCATTCCCCCTTAAAGGTAGGAACTCAGCAAGGCTGTCCCCTGTCACCACTCCTTTTCAAATATAGTGCTTGAAACTCTTGCTAGGGTAATAAGGCAAGAAAAGGAAATTAAAGGAGTTCTAATTGGAAAAGAGGAAGTCAAACTATCCCTTTTTGCTGATGATATGATTGTCTATCTAAGGGATGCTAAGAACTCCACCAGAAAACTCCTAGAAATGATGAAATACTTCAGTAAAGTGGCAGGATACAAAATAAATCTAGGAAAATCAGTAGCCTTTCTTTACACCAACAACAAGCAACTGAAGAAGGAATAAAAGGAGACCTTCCCACTTACAATAGCCTCAAAAACAATAAAATACCTAGGAACAAACCTAATTAAAGACACCAAGGATCTCTACAACAAATATTTTAAACCCCTGAAAAAGGAAATTGAGGAAGACATGGACAAACCTCCCATGCTCATGGATTGGGAAAATAAATGTAGTAAAAATGTCCATTCTACCCAAACTCGTGTACAGATTTAATGCAATACCAATCAAAATCCCCAAGAGCTTCTTCACAGGCTTGGAAAAAAATCCTCAATTTCATTTGGAAGGACTTTTCATTTTTAAGCCATAAGTACGTATAATTTTGATTAAAAAGTATATGATAATAAAGAGAACCATTACATTTAGAGGGTAGAGGAAAGACAAAACAAGACACTACTGGTGTGAATTTGCCCCCAACCCATAGTGCACATGCTGGGACTTGAATTCCCAGTGCAGTAGCATTGAGAGGGAGAATGGTAAACAGAAGATTAGGTCACAAGGAGTTTGGGCTTATGAATACTTCTTTGTCCTTACCATGAGTGTGTCCCTTACAACAACAGTGGGTTCCCAATGAGCTAATGAGTTTGACTCCTCCCCTTCTCTCTCCTCTCTCTCTTGTGTGCATGTTTGCACATCTTCACATCCTTCTGCTTTCCTTATGGGCTGTTACTAAAGAAGGTCCTCAACTGAAATGGCCCCTTTAGACTTCACAGCCCTCTGAACTATAAGAAACAAACTATGCTCTATATAAGTTGCTTAGGCTCAGGAATTTTTTACGGCAGCACAAAACAAAGACACAAGATTATAATTATCTGTGCATGCCTGAATATTACCTAAAATAAAGGGATAAATGATACTATATACTCCTATCAAGATCAAACCATAAAGTATTCTGCCTAACCCCTAAGGTCTAATGCCCACTCACAAGGAGGAGGGTACCGAGTACACAGCTTTGCCAGGTCTTCCTCGCCATGCACTTTCCTGAACTTTGGGCTATCTGTCAATGTGCAGGCTTCCAGCTCAGTCATGCTTCACAGCTGTCCAGCATGCTATCACTCTCAGCAAACTCTCTGCTAATGATCAACATCCAAGCCTGTCTCATCCCTCAGATGTTGACTCTATGAGTTGAGTTTCATGTACTAAATATAGGATGATCTACCCTTGTTCAGGAACAAAAGGTGCCCATACATTCCTGTGTTGATTCAACATGTATCTAAAGGATCTAGAAATTGGGGAGACTCGGTAAATGAAACATGAACTTCTTCCACCTGGAACTCAGCACCACAAAAGGGAATTTGAGGTTTAAAATTTTAGACCAGAGATAAACATTCTAATTCTTGTAAGAATACTGAATGATGCTTTTTTTAGCTATTACAAGAAGATTTTAGTCCCGGTTTGATTTTTGCTTGTTTGTTTTGTTTTACCACCATTGATTTTTAAGTATGGATTATCATCAGCCATAAAGAGTGATTAAATCTATTAATGTAACCAGGAAGAGAAAGTATATTGTGCCTGTTTTTATCTCACTTGCCCAAAACAGTCCTGGGCATAGAGTTAGCACCTATGTAAATGTTGAATAAATTATTTAATTAGTAGAAGTATAAATGGATACATGCATTGATGGATGGATGGATGGAAGGGTGCAGGGATGGATAGATGGATGGATGGATGGATGGGTGGATGGGTGCAGGGATGGATAGATGGATGGATGGATGGATGGATGGGTGCACGGATGGACAGATGGGTAAATGGGTAGATAAACTATTTCAACTAAAATTCACCTTGGCTAAAGTAAACAATTCCAAAATTAGAGAGACCACCATTTGAGACTGTATTAATACTATTTATAGATGACTGTAAAAACAGGGAGAATTCGTTTAACTCTCCACAAAGAAATCTTCCAAATAGATCAGATTCTATGAGACCTGGAGAGCCAAGACATGAATCATCTAGACCCTTCAGATGTCTACAATACAATTTCAAGACGAGCCCAACTTTCAGAGGGCCACACTTTTCCAAAAAGGCTCATTCAGAGATTTTTGTTTCCTTGGTTTAGATCAAAGAACCAAGGGACTAATCACACAGATGGATTCTGGGAGTTCCTTTAGCTATTTTTATTTGAGTTGGAAACACATTTTCCATTTTTTAATTCCAGGTTTTACCGATGGTTAATATGTATATCTCTCTGAGCCAGTTTTTAAATAAGTTTTCTGTCCCAAATCCAATCCTTGTCCCACTCTTTCTCATTCACTCTTGTGTCATTCCAAGGTCATTATATTTACTGGGAAGGAAGTTATCAAAGACAGTTGTGCTGGTAAGGGAAAGATCCAGGTTACAGCATTACCTCCAGGGTATTGGGCTCTCTGGAGCTCAGCGACTGTGTCTCAAGCCAGTCGTGAGATTTAAACTGAGTCGTAAGGAAATTGCAGGCTGTGTTTGTCTCACTTTGCTGAACTGGCTGCTTCCACACTGTAAAAGGCAAGAAGCAGCCACACCAATAAATCTCAGGATGCTTTCATGGAAAGGGAACATTGCTTCAGAGTGAGTGAAGATCTAGGTCCCCCCAACAGGATTCCTCCTGCGTACTGGAAATGAAGAGCATCTGTGGCCCAACTTCGTTGTTTCTGTCTAACTGCATTCAGTTGCTCTTAATCCTCTGAAAATTCTTCGAAATAGCATGAACTCAAGTTGTTGGTTGTAATGCACCTAAACACACATGCACATGCGTGCACAGACAGACAGGCAGGCAGGCAGGTGAGCTCATGACTTTGCTTAAAAGATGTAACCGAAAGGCATCTTTTGAAACTTAAAAATACTGCCTCTATAAATCCTACTTTGGATTCCTGCCCTTACCTCCTTTGGGTTTGTAGATGGGTCACTCAAGACAGCCTTCCGACGATGGAATTTGTGCAATGTAATTTATGAGATCATGACAGCTATTTAAGCAGCCAACAGCTCCCACTTAGCCTCTGAACGAGGGTACACTCCCCCTTTGTTTCAGGCCACCTCTCAGTTGGGTGTCAGCATGGTATACAGTGCAGACTGGCCCAGGTCCCTCTTCCTGCAGTATTTGGGATCTCTGCTTCCTGGGCAGCCATGCCTCTGAGCTATGTTAGAGCTCAGCTAACCATACTTAGAAACACTGGCTTTTTTTGGAGTAACAGTCAAGAATTTCAGCTTTCTAAATGCACTCTTATTAGCATGGGTGCCTGACAGCCTACAAGAGAATTTCTTTCACTTCCCTACACAAATATTTATTCCTGTAAATCTACTCTTCTCCTGATTCTTTAATTTAGGCAAAATTGAAGACAGTAAATCTGAATGTTTTTATTGCAATGGGACAGTGTCACACAAAGTTCTAACACTGAAGATACGAGTTTTCCATGGTTGGTTGAAGATGTTTGTTGCTTCTCAGAATGTGATCTGTAGACAAATCATCAGGATTGCCTAGGAACTTTCTTTTTTTTTACCTTTCTTTTTTTTAATTTATTTATCAAATCTAGACCTGTGTCCCCCCCATTCCCCCACCCTACCAGAGCTCATGCATTCTGCCAAATATGCTTTTCATCTCTTTCTCAGTCTTTCTCAATATTCTCCATGAGGAAGTTGACTGTTTTGAGCAGAAGTTCACTGTTTCAGTTAGTTCTTCAATGCAGTCCTTTCTGTTGTTGTTGTTGTTGTTGTTGTTGTTGTTGTTGTTGTTGTTTCCAATATGCATCATTCCCAGCTGCTTTAGACAAAAGCTCAAGGGGCCATGCACAAGAAATACTTACAACTAGGTAATTGGCACTAACATCCACAGATGAGGGATACCATTAGAGATGGCTGAGAAACACCTTAAGAAGTGTTCAACATCACTAATCATTAAGGAAATGCAAATCAAAACCACTTTAAGATATCATCTTACTCCAATAAGACTGGTTAGGATCAAGAAAACAAATGATACCAAGTGCTGGAGAGGTTGTGGGGAAAGGGGAACACTCATCCACTGCTGGTGGGAATGTAAACTCGTACAGCCACTATGGAAAGCAGTGTGGAGAACCCTTGGAAGACTTGGAATGAACTTGCCACCCAACCCAGCCATACCACTCCTAGGCATGTACCCTCAATACTCACCCCACCACAGAGATACATGCACGGCCATGTTTATTTCAGCTCTTTTCACAATAGCAAGGAGCTGGAACCAACCTAAATACCCCTCAACTGATGAGTGGATAGAGAAAATGTGGTACATCTACACAATGGAGTTCTATGCAGCGGTAAAGAAAGACGACATCATGAGCTTTGCAGGAAAATGGCTGGAGCTAGAGGACATCATGCTGAGTGAAGTAACACAGTCCCAGAAAAACAAACCACGAATGGAACTTTCAAAACGAGGAAGTACAAGTAGAGCTCCAGATCCACTGAAGCTCTTTGTTTTTTGAAAACAAATTTTTATATGACTCATATACAAAGCAAGATCTGAAAAGAACTGGTTTGGATTTTTTTTTTCAGTGAAGCAGACTGTTTCATTTGGCATTGAGAAAAATATTCATCCAAATATATTTCATACTCTTGAGCTGCTAAGAACTTAGACTCTTATTTTGCCTACTCACATCTACAGGTTTGGAGTATCTTCCTATTCTTCTTGCTTACCTGTTATAATCATCATTTAAACTCTTCGTCTCAATTTTACCTCACTATAGAGAATGAAGCAGACTGACCTTGGGCCTCTCACTCTAGTATAAGAGGATTCAATCAGTTGGGGGGGTAGCTATAAAAACAATGCTATGTTTTGTTTAATCACTTTTAACTGAAACGTTTCAACAAATGAATGAATTTAGCCATCCCTTAAAAGTGACTAAAATATTTATCATAAACTAGCATATTCTGAATGGTCATGAATTCCTTTCATTACCCTACTAGAATGTAAATATCCCAGATAGAACTGAGATGGAGAAGAGTCGAGAAGTGAAAGCTTCTTACATCTTCAAGAGAGCCAAGCTCTGCTAGCTAGCTGGAATTCCTAAAGCTATACATACGTGCACAAAGTTTGGGGTTCATTTTCTGCTACAGGAAGATGCATGTTTTCAAAACCAAAGGCCATATATTTTAGCATAAGAATCTAGGAACCAAGGATCATATTCATCTGAGAGTCTCATCAAGTTGACTTCGAAGAATATAAAGCATGAAGGGAAAACTAGTTACCAGCTTCCGACCTTGAAGCAGAAAAGCCAGTGTGTAATCAGGGAGAGGCTGGTACCACTGACTTCTGCAGAGAGAACCACTCCCCTGTAGACAGACCAGTGTGTTTTCTTTAACAGATGCTACTTTAACGTAGAGGTTTATTTTTCATTTGATGGCAGTGCCTACTGCTTGTGGCTCAGGAAAATGATAAAAATAGGAAGACTAGGTTAAGTAACCCTGGAGTACATGAGTATCAGTGCTGTTCGCAGCTGCCCCACTGACTCAAGAAGAAGTCAGGGTGGCCATTAAGGAAGGAAAAGGAGATAGCACAGCCTGATCCTCCCACCAACGCAGGCTGGCTGTAGTCACTCTGCTCCTGTTCATGCATTGCTTACTGGAGCATAAACTTGTGCAAATAAATTTATTAGTAGTTTATTTTTAAGATTAACACAATGCAGATTCACTTTTACCATGGCTGAGATGTGGGTGACCACAGAGGAACTCAAATCAGGTGGCTAGGAAGAAGGGACAGGAAATGGCGTTGGAGAAAGGATGAAGAAACGAACGTCTTAAGACTCGTTAGCTTTATGAATAACAGATTCTGATGAGAAGAGGCCAACCCTGGGATGAAGCAGAAATCGTTTCCTTTGTCAACCTGGGCCTGTACTTCAGCTCTGGAATACTGAGATTTGTAGATCACCCACAAACAGCAAGAGCATGGGCAAATGATCATTTCCATAATCCGGCCCCACCTTCCTTCTGTTTCAGGCTGTTATTATATTTGTGGGATGGTACAAGAGACCAAATGGAGGCCCAGCTACTGTGCATTTAATGTATAAACTAGGAAGGCAAGAATCCTCCAAACAAGGAACTCCGTTTCCCCCAGGCAAGCTTGCTGTTCCAGAACCTGGGGTGGGGGGGCAGGTGGTGGTTATCTGTCATGGTAGGGCCCTGGTTCAGGATCAGGAACTGTGAGGCCAGGATTCACCAAACCCAGGAAGGAGACTGACCAGTGAAATGATCACATGCAGTGACAAACCACGCATGCGCCCTGGTTCTACCCTCTGAATTTCCAGCTCAGCATGTTTCTCTTTCTTACCTCAAAAAGTGGCGAAAAGAGGTTGCAGTTATCGATGAAGTCAGCTTGTGAAACCCCAACTTGTGTGATTATCGGTGGCCAGACTTAGGCAGAAGCACCTAAACTTCCTCGGGCTTCCACAGGCAGAGGCTGTACCCAGAACTAACCCCTACAGCTGCACAACCTTGAACACTCTGGGCAACCCCTCCCCTGCCCTCCACCCTAGTGGTCCAATTTGTCTCCCACATCCCTTCCAGGTAATTCATGCATCTGGTCACCATACAATCAATCTATGTCTTCTGAGACAGTGGGAGAAAATGCCGTCCACTATGGTATTGCAGATAAGCAGGAATATTAAAGCATGGAACACAGTTTAGCTAGCCCTCTGGAGTGACAGACTACAGTCAGCAACAAATAACTTTTTGATCATGAACCTCTCATTGCCTGGTAGGTTGACCAATAATTCAGGGGCAGGCTCCATGCTCAAGAGTATTTAAGTGACACAAATTGATTTCAGTTGGAAGAAGAAGAAGAAGAAGAAGAAGAAGAAGAAGAAGGAGGAGGAGGAGGAGGAGGAGGAGGAGGAGGAGGAGGAGGAGGAGGAGGAGGAGGAGGAGGAGGAGGGAGAGGGAGAGGAAGGGAGGGAGGGAAGTGGGGTGGATCTGGGAGGAGTTGGGGAAGAAGGATGAATACAATCAAAATACTTTGTATGAAAGTCTCAAATAATTTTTTTAATACTATGGGCTGGAGAGATGATTCTGTGGTTCAGAGCAGTTGTTGCTCTTACAAAAGAACTGAGCTCAGTGGCCATGTTGCACAACTCATAACTGCCTGTAACTCCTCCAATGGCTCTGGCACCCTCTTCTGGCCTACACAGACATTTGCTCACACGGCATATACCCACACAGGCACACACACACATAAACATAAATTTAAAAAATGCTATATTGTATTAACATTTACATGCTCTCTTTTAGATATAGCCAAATTTAGCATTTTTAGCATTAAAAAAAAAATTCCTGGTTAGTTTTCTCTGTTTCTAAGAATGCCAGGAGGGAAACACCTCTTAGTTCTAGAGACTCGATCCAATTCTGATTTTACCCTGATCTGGGGCCTGTTCGTGACCTAGTCTCTTTGACCACATAAATAGAGCTGGTAGGAGCCTCCTGGGGACAAAATGTCCCTACAATTAGAAAAAGAAAACAAGCTCTATTTGCAAAACAAATTTTAAGGGGGTTGTGCAAAAATATGGCCTGAGGGAAATGAAGAAAAGGAGTGTTTTTATAATAATCCCTTAAAAGGGGAAATGTCATCTTAATTTAATTGGGACTTAGCTATTATATTTCTTCTCTATCTGTGACACAGTTAAACTCTATTATCTAAAGCACTGACCCAAGATGAGCTACTTTTTCTTAAAAAAAAAAATCTTCCTGACATCATTTTCCCAAGTCTTTTCTGAGTCCTTGGGTTCTGAATTAATTATTCAGAAGAAGTGGAGTGGATACGAATTTCAGGTGGAAGATTTGGAGCATGCGCAGTTTGTAAAGAACAGTCAACATTGTAGTATAGAGCTTTTTCCAGAAAAACACTAATGTTTTAATAATACAAATTACACAGAGAAAGCTGGGCATGATGGCACATGCCTTTTTTCCCAGCTGTGAAGAAGCTGAGGTAAGAGGAGGCCAGCCTGAGCTACTCAGTGAGTACCAGACTAATCAGGGGCACTTATCAAGACTTTGTCTCAAAACAAGAAAATATGCAAAGTAGCAAGTGCTTACCTACCAATAAGGACCTAGGATAACCCCAGGAAGGATGTTGTTTATCCAAACCTTGAGCTTGAAAGCAGCTCAACACATTATTGGAACCAAGCATGTGCTTTAGAAAAATGCAACTGTTCGGCCCAATCTTACTTTCTATGTAAATCATTCATACGGAGCACGGCAGATGAGCCCACCTCTGGGAAAGTCTATTCGCAAACCTGGGAACTGTATCTCCCATGCACAGTTGTTGAAACGGTACTTGCCTCCTCTCTGGCTACTGTTTACCAGAGTTTTCAGAGAAGCGAGCTGAAATTCATTCTGATCACAGGGAATAGTTGTTATGCAAACACAAAGCGACAGTCACTGTGTTTGTTAGAGATCTAGTAGAAGTGGGAAAACATTGCATGAATCTCTTTGGAATATCAACACGGTATTCTAGGTAAATTAAAGACAGTCCCAGGAACAGACACGATCTTTTTCTAAACCTTAGGTGATGTATTATTTCCAATGTTTCCTCCCGAGTTAAATGTGAACGATGTAAATTGAAAAAAATCCTTTTGGTCTATTGATGTAATCATGTGTGTGCAATAGTGGACCCTTGTTATCTCTTTTCATCTTCATCTTAATTGCCAGATGTGGATGGGATGAGTGTGTGAGACACAGCATCCACTGAGCAAGCTGACATGGTTCCTTCTTCTCTTCAGGGTAATTCTCAATCCCCAACATATTGAGGAGAAAAACCTGGTGGTCCCTTGAAATTCTTTCAATCCACCCTGATTCTCCACCACTAAGCTCTGTTCCAATAACAAACCTGACTTAAGATAAATTCTTGAGTATTAACCAACACAGAATAAATGGGCAATAACATTTGAACTAATAAATACATGAATATTAAAACATTGGGCACCTACATGCCTATATTAAGAATACTGGTGAATTCGAATTAAATAATGGAGAACCCAGGTAACCAGATGTAAGTTTAAAGAAATGATTAAGCTGAGTTGCTGTCAGAATCACTTGAATAGAGATTTCATTTCCATGGCCCCACTTGCTACCATTGTGACTTCCCAAACATGAAAAGCCTCATAACCATTAACTCCAGCTCTGGGGCATCTGATGCCCTCTTCTAGTCTCTACAGGCACTTGCACTCACATATCACACACACACACACACACACACACACACACACTTTTAAAATAATGAAAATAAATCTTTAAAAATAAAAACTTCTGAGGCAGTGGGTGCATTCTGAGCAGCAAGGGCAAAGTCCAGGAGGGGGACTGAAGGGCCCCCAAGAGCATTGGGAAAACTCGGAGGTGGTCTGAGGGCATTCGGATCCTTAGGGACTATAATTTGGCATTACAGACATCAGCCGAGGGCATCAGGAGACAACAGCATCTCCCCATGTTGGCTACTGAACCCAGATACAGACCTGGAGGATTGGCTGGTAGATTAAGGGTGGTGTACAGTGGTTCCATGAGTAAATCTCACAGGTGGATGATTGGGGACTCCAGCTGCATTGAGATAGAAGTGTTGTGACCTTCCAGCCCACAAGACCAGGAGTGTCTGGGGCCCTTGGGTGTGGGTTTCTCAGGCCTGGCTGGGGGGGGGTGGTTGGGCTAGCTTGGGTGTTGCATGGCTTAGTCCATTGGGCAAACTGTTTGCTGTTTGGGTAAAGGATGTTGGCCAGTACAGTGTTAGGATAGAGTTGAGATTTTGGAGCCTGAAGTATCCACACCTGTACATCAATTAAGAAGTCAACAAACACCTGAATAATATAACCAGCATCAGTGTCAGCTTAATAAATACCTAAATTCACATTAGAATCACTCCCAACAGAAGTTACCCAAATGCCTAAAGCTCAAAGAAAGACTCAGGTGGATCTCCACCAAACACTAATACCCCTAATCAAGTACCCTCTAATGAAGACCCCTTGGATGTAACTCAGGATACAGATCTCAAAAGAACAATTATGAATATGATCAGAGAAATTAAGGAGTTGAGGTGATTTAAGGAGCTTATAAACAAAGAAGTCCAGGATCTAAAAGAAGACAGGGATAAATTGAAAGAGGACAATGATAAATTACAGAATGAAATTACAAAAGATATAGAAACATTGAAGAAAATTCAAGGTGAAATGAAAAAAAGAAATGCAACATTCCATAAACAACTTGGAAAGGATGGGAGAAACAATAATAGAATGAAGTAGAAAATAGAATATCAAAATTGGAAGACAATATGGAAGAATTGGATAAATCAAGTAAAGATTATGACAAATTTTAAAAAACACAAGCATGGAATAACCAGGAACTGTGGGATACTATGAAAAGACCAAACCAACAAATTATAGGGATAGAAGAAGAAAACTCACAGGATAACAATATGGCCCAGGTCTTCCACAAAATTTTAGAGGAAAATTTTCCCAAATTAAAGCAAGAGATACCAATACAAGTACTAGAAGCATATAGAACACCAAGCAGACAGAACCAGAAAAGAAATTCTCCATGCCATATCATAGTAAAAACACTAGATGTTCAAAGCAAAGAAAGGATACTGAGGGCTGCAAAAGAAAAATAACAAGTTACCTACAAAGGAAAACCTATCAGAATTACAGCTGATTTCTCAATGCAGACAATGAAAGCCAGAAGAGCTTGGTCTAAAATAGTCCCAGTTCTAAAAGACTACAGATGCTAACCCACAGTACTTTATCCAGCAAAAAATGTCTATTATAAGGGAAGGAGAAAGGAAAATAGTCTGTGATATAAATAAGTTGAAAGAATTCCTCTCCAATGTTGGCCAGGGGATCCAAGGCCCCCAAAAGGGAAATGCTTCTTGCCTGTAAACTGGGATACCTGCAAGAAGAGAGGCGATAAGGCCCTGCTGTCGAAAACCTGATATAAGCATGGGAAAGATGTATTGAGACCACATTTGCAAGTGTACAGCTGGTCTCTGGAATGCCAGAGAGTGTTACCAAAGGCCACTAAATCAATAAAGCAAATATTGGTCTCCTTGAGTTAAGCAAGACTCCTCCATCAGCATCAGCTACACCTCACCTGCCTGGAAATACTGTGCAGCAGTGGCAGCCATATGCCTGTATATCCCAAATCTAATTAGCTAGTAGCTCTCTCCTTGGAGGAATAATTGGCAGCTGATGCCACAAGCTTACATCTTCAAGTGGTTAGGAGATGTTATAAGCCACAGTACGACCTTTTCATCTTTTACAGAAAAGCCATAGTTCATGGATTAGCATACCATCCAAATATCTGTGTCTACCAAAGTAACCTGCCATAATAATTAGTACTGTTTAAATGCCTGTATATCTAATTGCTTGTGCTTCATCAGTATGATTGAAAGGTTATTCCTGGACAAACTGTCAATCTATGAAAGGAAACAGCCTGAACTGATCAGAGTCCAAAACGGCATGTCCAGAGAAAGTAGACTGTTTTGCTTCTCATCCACCTGTGCCCCTTTTCTAAGCCTAAAGAACATTCTGTGAAAGAGGCGGCATGGTAGGATGTAAGCCCTGCGATTGGGGTGAATGGTGAAACTACAGCAATATAGACTGGACACTTATTTGATCAACATGATTGTACATACAAGCCCCTTCAGCTGCATGGCAGGAGTCTTGGGCTGTGTGGGTTTGGGCATAGCTGCTTGCAAATTGGTTTTACATGAAGGATGCTTGTACTCACAACTTATTACTTATTGTTAAAAAAAATGAAATAAAATTTAAAAAAAAATAATTCCTCTCCAATAAGCCATGCCTGCAGAGAATACTTCAAGCAATACAAAGAGCAGAAGGCAGGGACAACTATAAACAATCAACACCAGAAATCAAATGATACTACCACTATGGAACTAAAAACCTAGGATAAGAATGTACTAGATATCAAAATGATTGGAAGCAATTTAATTCTCTCAACAACAGTTTTAAATATTAATGGAATTAATTCCATTAATATCCATTAATGTCCAATTAAGAGACGGAGACTAGTAGAATGGATCAAGAAACAAAACCCATCTTTTTTCTTGTCTCCAAGAAATTTACCTCACTTTTAAAGATAGATATTATCCCAAGGTAAAGGGGGGTAAAAAATAATACAAGTAAATGCCACTAAGAAAGAAGGAGGAGTAGCTATGCTAATACTAGATAAAATAGAATTCAAGGCCTTTGGTTGTATTTTGTGGGGGTGGGGGAGATATTTGATCACTAGGTGGAACATCTTTGGGGTGGATAGACAGGCTTTGTGCCAGGCCTATATGGTGCATTTCTGGATATCTGGAAAGATTTGGTTGGCCAGAACCAGCCTCAGGACTTGTAGGGTCACATTAAGATTTTTATTTTGTGGTGATGTGTTTGGGGGG
Organism: Rhizomys pruinosus; assembly: GCA_009823505.1. Lineage (NCBI taxonomy): Eukaryota > Metazoa > Chordata > Mammalia > Rodentia > Spalacidae > Rhizomys > Rhizomys pruinosus. Next base: position 851,888 of record VZQC01002103.1, on the reverse strand, counting down.
AACTGCTCTGTTCAGCTGGTTGGGCATAAATATTGCAAAGTTTAGTAGAAAATAAAATACTTGTACTGGATTGAAGTGGTTGAATGTTTCTACAGTGGAATGGTATAAACATTAAAGCCAGGTTACTAATGGTCTAAATGGGATTTAACCACACAGGGTTGTGGTTGGTCCATTCCTGGCTTGTACTGGACTTATAATTGTAAATTCAGATTAAAGGAGCATAGATAAGTAATGGGTTACCTTTGACTACTGAAAGATATTTCTTGGTCCCTATTATGCAAGTGTTACTTTTGATATCTGTTCTGCCCATTTCAAGATAACTTGACTCAGAAAAGCTAGGTTTACTTCCCTGAACTGGTGGCATACGCCCCAGAAGGAGAGTTTGGACAGACTTGGTAAATTTTTTCAGCTTAATTCTGTTCGATAGTTATGTTCCCTGTTATTGGAAAACTACAAACCAGGATATGGGGTTTGGGAAAGTAAAGAGACGACTTACGTTTGTAGTAAATCATTTATATTTAAGATATGCCTAAAATTGTTTAAATTTCTCTTATTGGCTTTGCCCGCTTATCCTATGGTGTTAAATTTCTTCCAGGCAATGTGTACACAAAGCTTCTTAGGCTTTTCTTCAAGCTTTATATAAATATGATACAGTAATTAAAAGTACCAGATTGGTGTAACTTAAATTTTTTTGGATGCTTAATGCCTGTACCTAAGGCCCATACCAATTTGGCCAAGGGATTTAAGGGACAATTTTGTTCCTTGCCCTCTGAGGTCAATTAATCCCAGGGGATTTTGTACAAGGGCATCTCTTAAAATGTTCTGCAATTGGGAGTCACCAGGCTTCCTGTGCAGGGAGGTCTTGGAGATCCACTAACAGAACCCTAGCCAGTCTCCAGTCTATAAAGAGGAAGCTCAACATAGAGGAAAGTCACCTCGTGCTCCAAAGGGAAGCCCAGTCTAGCAAGACCTGACCTTGTCCTCAGTTAATGGAACTGGTTAAGAATGGCCAGAAGGAGCCAGATGCTCCCCGCCCCCTGAAAACCCAAGTGCCCTCTGAGGACCAGAACCTCAAATGACCTTGAGAAAGCAAAATTTTGTTAATCTGGGGTAATTGTGTGGACTTAAGCACCCAAAAAGAAAGGATAACCAAAAGATAAATAGTCAATATATTTCTTGTAAAGCCTGAAAAACTGTGCCTCCAAATATTGGGCATAAAGTTATATGAAATAATGTTAAACAAGCATAAAAACCTTAGATCTTGGCCTTGATTAACAGAATAGGGTCACCTGCAGCCAAAGGACAAGTCCACTATTGTTAATTAATGCTCAATAATAAAATTTCCTCTTTCTTTCTAGGAACTATCTAAGTGGAAACTCATATCCTGACTATTAAAAAGCCTGAAAAGCAGATCCTGAGCCCGGACATCATGGCCAAATGAACAGAAGGAGAAACCTAATAAATGGATGCTTTGAATCCCCTGGTCAAGAAATTCTAATGAACTGAAGTTGGACATTGGAATTCACCCTGTTCCTACTTCTCCTGGTCCCCTGCCTAGATCATGTACCCAACAACTCCTGCCTTCATTTTGCTTCCATGGGCACCAGTCTAGGATTTTTTCCCTCTATAGTTATGCTTGGGGGTCTTTTAGATTAACTCTCTGAATGGGGGATACCCCAACTGCCACACCCAATGTCCCTTTTCAGCATGGAAGAAGTCAGAGTGGTCAGTGTCCTGATTCCCTTCTGGTGATTGGAGTGACCCTTTTCAGAGGGTAACATAAGAAAACAGGAGCTAGAAATTGATTAGGCAGTTTAGGGATGAGACCCCCCCCCAAAATTAAGCAGACTCTGTCTCAGCTGAGAACTCAAGTCTTCGTGGTCTAGCCAATAAACACATATCCTTCTGGTAGCCCCGAAAGAGCAGGAAAAGAGAAAGAAAGAAAGAAAGAAAGAAAGAAAGAAAGAAAGAAAGAAAGGAAAGAAAGAAAAGAGAAGTACATACCAAGCCTCACATAATGATTCTTTATTTTCCCAGAATAAGAAATGAACCCCCCCTGTTTTTTTGTTCTTGTTGCTTTGTTTTGTTATTGTCATTTTGTATTGTTTCTGTTTTTCTGTAAAAAGAAAAATAAAGAGAGAGAATACAGGGATTATGAACCTGCTTACTACAAGTCTATATTTTTGTTTTGCTGAGGTTTTTTGAAGAACATATGTATATTTTCTTATTTTAAAAAATTAGCTTGTTCAAAACACTAAGACATGTTATAGCTAACTGTATATTTAATCAGGAAGTTGAAGATTCAAACACTGCATCATTCTTAAGGGTCATAGATATGTTCTTAGACATATAATCATGTTTTTCCTGTTCGTCAGGGTTCCATGTGTACCAAGGATTTTGAAAATGAAAGGTGAAGTCAGAGAAATCAGTACATTCCATGATGTCTCAGAAAGTTTTTTTGCTCCTTAGGCTATATATTTGTCAATTTAAAACTGATGAGTTTCTTAGCAAATTAGCAATATTACAGGAGGGGAAAAAAGGGAGACGCTCTGAAGAATTTTTGGCATATGCTTCAGTTAAAATAAAGTGGTCCAGAAATTTTAATCAAACCCAATTAATCCCCAAATTAACTTCCATTTCCCTTGTGGTTCTCCAGATCTAACAAGAAATGAAAAATAAGGAAGAGAGAGCAGATATTATATAAACAGAGGAGGCAGGAAATATATAAATATTGTACCTTTTGCCAGGCGTGGTGGCACACGCCTTTAATCCTAGCACTTGGGAGGCAGAGGCAGGTGGATCTTTGTGAGTTCAAGGCCAGCCTGGTTTACAGAGTGAATTCCAGGACAGCTGGGGCTACAGGGAGACCCTGTCTCGAAAAAGCCAAAAAAAAAGACAATCAAAAAAGCAAACACTCAGGAGTGAGGAGTTGGCTGGAAAAAGAATCAATTTTATTAAAGAGCTAGCTGATTAGAGACGTTATGTTCACAGATCCATCTTAGGGAACTCAGGAGCACAAAGGGCTTTTATGAAGAGGACGAGGAGGAACAGGGCAGGAACGCTCGGCTGAGTTCAGTCTCTAATCCAGGGCATGAGCAACGTTTTTCTTCTCTGGCCAGCATTTGGTAGGGGGCCTGACCTCCGGGGCTAGTTCATGCAGTGCTTTAGACAGATTACTGTTCTTTACATGCTTTGTGTTACTTGATGCCCAGGACTAAGGATGAGGAGTACATTCTGATGTTATCTGACAACTACCATATGGTCTGGGTCCATAAATCTAAAGCAAGATCCTTCAACAGTGAACATCCTAATAATTTGGGTGTAGCTTTAGAACTGAAAATGCCAAGCAAAAGGAGGGGATGTAGCCTTGCCAAGGACTGCTTTCAAAGGGTCACCTTCCCCCCCAACCCCAGAAGGAGTGATTTCTCTTTGTTGATAATTCTGTTTTATAGAGCAGATTCTCTAAACCCAAACTCAACAGTAAATAATACAAAAGTCTGTCCTTGACACCAAGGGATTCATTAGTGTAGTAGGCAGGGGAGGCGAAAAGAGGGAAGGGCCAAGAGGCCAAATTCCACTCTGAAAAGCCGCTCTCCCTGCATACACGAGGTTACTGGTCCTGCACCAGGACCCGGCTGCTGAGGACTCTGGGCAGTTTTGGTGTTTCTGGAACAGTGAGCCAGCACCATGGTCAGGAAGCAGAAAACACTTTCATCTTTCTTTCCTTTCAACTTTTTTTCTTATGTCTGAGCCAGGATCTTTCTCCATAGCCCAGGTTGGCCTCGAATTCACTGTGCAGCTCAACTTCTGTTGCTTCAGCCCCGGAAGAGCTGGGATTACAGGTGTGCACCACCATGCCCTGTTCCCTTTCAACTTTAACAAGAATCATAATAGCTCTCCATTTAATGGAGAGCAACCTCAAGACTTGTTTGTTAAACATTTGGATGTGGCAGGTGACAACTAATTATGGGCGCTGCTAAGTGTGCGTCCGTCCGTGCGTCCGTCCTTTGAGTCCATCTTTTCCTTATGTGAATTTTTTTCACACAAACCCAATAGTGGCACTCAGTTTCCTGAGTAATTGTTTTCCTCTCCTTCCCTTCAGTGCTGGAGATAAAACCCAGGTCTTTGATCATCCCAGGCAAACTCTAACCACTGGGCTCCAACCCCAGCCTTCAGGCTTGCTTTCCAAAATCCAAAGAGTTTGAAAGGNGTTGGCGATGATTTCTTATCCTAATATAACCAGGCCCCAAAGGTGAAGGCTGCTTTACCTGCAGTACTTGAGGACCTTATTCTTCCTGCCTTTTCTGTTCTTACTGGACAAGACTTTGTCATTTAGCATAAAGACACTAATTATGCCTGGTGGCTTCATTTCCGATCGCTCACATCCCCCAACAATGTATTGAAAACAAGTAAGTGTGTCAGATGCTCTGCTAGACACTAGACATAAAACCATGATCAAGAGAGGCTTGGAAGCTGGTGGCTTGTTTCACCCCTTCCTACCAACATTTGGGCTCTGGCCAAATGACTTCAACCAGAGATAAATTAGGTTGGGAATTTCAAAAGGCAAGATTTCTCTGCACACTCAGCTTTGTGAGGAAGTTCAGTCAAGTCACAGCCAAATATTTTATTCTTTTGAAAGCTCGGCATCATGAGCTCAAATGATCAGGTAATCGTCTTTTGCACTGGGGAGAAGGTCAAGGAGGAAACTACACAGAGCTCCTGAAGCCTCCCAGACTGCCTCATATGCATGTCTAGAAGGATCTCCCATCTCCTTTTCTTCTTTTCAGCAGCTTTGTGCATGCCAAGCATACCCGTACGCAGCTACATCCTGGTCCAAGCTTCTCGATTTCACTGTGTGACAATGGGGTGGTCTTATAGGAGTTTAGGTCCTGCAACACTGCCCCATAGTTTGATGTGGCCCATCAGCCGATGTCTTGGGACATTTGTGCTACTATAACAAAATGCAGGAGACTGAGTAATTCATAAAGAGCAGACATTCATTTTTGCACAGTTATGGAGAGATGGAAGTCCAAGTTCAAGGAACGAGCAGCATCAGCATCCATCCATCTCAGCTTCTCCAGGGGGCAGCCCCATGTGTCAGAACGCAGAAGGGAAAAACATCTTATCTCCTGTCACGACTTCCACAAGGGCAGAATGCTCCCTCATGGTGAATCAGTTTGAAAAAGTCCCCATCTCTTAATGTCACAACAATGGAGATTAAGTTCCACCATGAAATTAGAGGGCATGTTCTGAGATAATAACAAAATGGAACCCACAATGCTACATTTCATGACTTTTAATCCCAATCAGACAGCTTCAATTTAGTACATTTTGAAGAAGAAATCCAATTTCTAGAAATAAGCATCCAGCCGTTCTTTACTTACATTACAACCAGATCCTAACAAGCCCTCCTTAATGCCTAGGAGCTCCGAGGCTGGAGTCCTCCTGGTTTCTCGTGGCTGCTCATTCTGACACTGCATTGCACAAGTGTCATCCCAACTCCTTCCCCTAGGGCACTGTTCTGTGACTAGGATGTCAACTTACTGACCTGAGTTCACTTCATCCTAGGTTCTGGGAGATGGTATACATCCATGATGATCTTCAAAGCACGGGATTGTATGTAAAAAAATCAGTCCCTCCAGGCATGGCGGCACATGCCTTTAGTCCCAGCACTCCACTCGGGAGGCAGAGGCAGGTGGATCTCTGTGAGTTCAAGGCCAGCCTGGTCTACATAGCAAGTTCCAGGCCAGCTGGAGCTACAGGGAGACCCTGTCTCAAAAAGACCAAAAAAAAAAAATTAGTCCCACGTGTTAAATATTAATTATAAGCATCCACCAAACTAACCATTCCACATTGCTATCTTATTTAATACACTCATGAATAGTTAGGGGACATAAATGTGTTCACAGTTCCACAGTAGATGCAATGAATTATGTTTCTCTGATCTCCAGCTTTACTTACATAAGATGTCTCTCTATTCCAATCCTAGAACTTTCCCCAGAGTTCAGTCAGGTCCAGTTACAATAATTAACTGTTTAGAATCTATAGTCTGAGAGATGCTTCTAACATCCACATCAGACATGTCAGACCTCTTCCTTAATAGTCAATACAGAGCAGTCCCCATGAGCAAGGCACCGTCAGTGCATTACCCTGCTTAATAGTTACAAATGACTATTACTAGAGCTTAGAAAATTGAGGCACCGGGAAAGGTTAAAGGTCTTGCTCTAAAGCAGCCAGCTTGTAGGTCATGAAATTGAAATTTGAAACCAGACAGCTTAGTGCTGGAGTCTTAGCTGATACTCACTATATTAATACTTTGGTTTCTTGGCTTCCCAAATACCTTTGAAGATAATTTTGCCAAACCGTTAAAGCTAGAATATTTTTTTCTTTGAAGCTACCTATATTCATTCATACATACACACAGATGCACGCATTACATACATGCACACACACACACACACACACACACACACACACACACACTGCAAACTTTTCCTGGTACCTTCACCATAAGAGCTGAGCATAGTGGTACAGGACTGTAATTCCAGCACTCACCAGGCAGAAGGATCTTGAATTCAAGGCTAAACTTAGCTAGACAGGGAAACCCTGTTTGAAAACAAGCAAACAAAATAAAAATAACTTTCCTCAGGAATCACTTGGGTTTTTTGAAACTCACCAAACCAAATATAGTTCCTGACTCCAACTGCCCCTTGGGTCTTCCTTGCATAACATCAATTCCTCTGGACCACAACCAAACATGAAGGAGAACAGGTCTGTGCACAATGCATTTTTTGTATGCCATTTTATTTCCAATGGCAGTCTGCAGGAGAAGAGCGAAGAACATGTTTTCTTCACACTCACCAGGATCGTGGACAGGGAGGTTGCAGGACTGGGGGTGTCCCAAGGGACAGAGTGTGCTCAGGGCTCTTCCTGACGCTGAGTCAAGTTCATGAGCTCTCTCTCGGCAGTGCCACTCTTGCTCCAGAACCGTCCTCCGCCCAGCCCTGGGCGCGTTCCTGTCTCTTCAGCTTTGTTCTCGAGGTAAAGGGTCAGCAAGCTGTTCATGGTAGAGCACTGATTTGGATGTCAAATAAAACTGATTGATTTTATGGTTCCGTAAAGGTTCCCTCAAAAGGTGAAACGATCTTGCTGCAGAAGAGTGCCCATAAATCCAAGCTACTTGTGTCAAATTGTGTCCCACTGTAAGAATATGAATTCTCAAAACTGCTTCTGTCCTAAAAGAGTCCTAGCTTGCCCCCTCTCTCCCTCCCTCCCTTCCTTCCTTCTTTCCTTCCTTCTTTCCTTCCTCTCTCCCTCCCTTCCTTCACCTCATTTCTTTCTTTCTTCTTTCTTTCTTTCTTTCTTTCTTTCTTTCTTTCTTTCTTTCTTTCTTTCTTTTTCTCCTTGTCAGTGCTGGGACAGAACCCAGGCTCTTGCATGTACTAGAGAAACACTCTACCAATGAGCAACATTCCCAACCTCACATTTTTCCAGTAGATTTGGCTCAGGATCTTATACTCTTTAGGTATCAGAAAAGCTTACATATGTTAAGACAAAGGTGATAGAGAATTTGTCCTCAATTGGTTCTAAAGTATAACTAACTGTAAGAATGAAAAGTTAGTCACCACATTACTCCTTTGGCAAAAAAAATAAATGCTATCTGACATACCTGGTATTTACTGCATCACCATCAGTTAAGAGCCCCAGAAATGCAGTCTCCAAATGACTGGGAAGGTCAGCATATGCCTGGAAGCCATCTATCTCCTCCATCTCTTCCAAAGCAGAGCAGAGAGTTTTGTCCTTTAACAATTCAACTTTGTTCAAAAGAGTACTAACTACAAAAATATTAAGTTGCATGCACAGTGACTTCCATAGAATCTCTGATTCATCCTGGGTATCATCAAAATGACCTGGGATTCCTTGGCCAAATAGAGGCATAGAGCCTTAAGGAATGGACAGATGTTATTGAACATGACAGGGTGTAGGCATGTGCTATTGGTCTATAAAAACAACTTAATTTTTGGGCTTAGGGTTTGATGTACACTAGTCTAAAGCAAGAGAACCCACTGCTGAATTATCATTCCACTGCTTCTGAAACAATGACTGACAAGGTACTGGGGGAACTAGATGTTAATCAGAAGCAGGAAAGTAATGAGGCGATCGCTCTGTGCCCAGGATGTGCTGGGGACATGTGAACTAGTTGACTAACCTTTCTGATACACAGAACTAAGGAAAAGGTAGAGACCATGCTTCTGCTGTGTTCAATGGCTTCATCTGCAGAGTCCAGCCTTGGCTTCTAGCATCAGTGGCTATCCTTGGTCCTTCGCAATTCCTGTGATCACAGCCTGTTCAAGGCCCTCATTGTCCTCCTAGCCTGCCCTGCCCTCTTTTGGGAACCTGTAGCCTGAGAGAAGTTTGATCTCCACATCAGACACATCACTCTTCTTTAATTCCTTGAAGTGCTCACAAAGGATCCCATAGTGCAGCCCTTTCTTGCCTTCCCAAGGCCACTTCCAACCACACACTGTCCCTCTCTATCACTTAATTCCAGCAGGCTATGTCTTGCTCCCAGAGACCAGTTACTTTACGATCTCTTTCTGGAACATCTGCCCCTTCTATCTTCGGCTGCTTAACTTCCCATGACAATTAGCTGAGATCTCAATTCCTCCAGGAATCTTTCTGGATCCCAAAGTAGATTTAGGGACCCTCCTCTGTATTTCCATGGAACTCTCTACATTCTTGTGTCATAAAAATTTAGCACATTATGCTAAAAGAGTCTATTTAAATCATCTCACTCTAAGGGTAAGAACCAAATACTATGTAAAGCTTTGTATGCAATGCCTCTGTGTGTGTGTGTTTTTGTGTGTGTGTGTGTGTGTGTGTGTGTGTGTGTGTGTGTGTGTGTGTTAGACAGAAACAGTGCTCTTTATGTTGCCCAGGCTGGAATGTAACTCACTATGTAGCCCAGGTTGGCCTCAAACTTGTGTTCTTACTCATTCTAGGCCTTTTGAGTTCTGGGATTACAGGCATATACCAGCATGCCTGGCTCATAAATTACATTTTAAAATATTTTTATTTATTTCAGAATCTCATACAAAGTATTTTGATGGTATTCAGACTCCCTTCCCCTTACCATCCCCACCTCACTATGCCTCTTCATGCCCTCTATTGTTATTTGTCCTTTTTAAAGTCCTATTTAGTCTGTAGTGTTTCCCAAGTGTCCTTGGGTGTAAGTCAATACCTTAGAGTCTTATCAACCTACCAGGCATCGCAGAAGTAAGGAAAACTGATTCTCCGTAATAGGAGTTCAATGGCCAGATTAGGCCCCATGGGCTAGCCAAGGAAAAGCCCAATGCCAAGTATTAGAACTGTTGATCAGAGAGATCCCATAGGTCCTCAAGTAATAGTGGCTCTTGCCGTTTCTCTTGGTTACCTACCAGAATTTGACAGTAAGATCCTATTGCTGATGACACTACATACCCAAGTCTCAACAACAAGGAGGCATCACGCAGGTACTGATCATAAACTACATTTCTAAAAATTGTGCTTCTATTTCTGGGACTGTGTTACCAGATGCCAGCACCAAATACCTAGTTGAAAGGCAAACTGATATTTAAATGAAAGCCGGGCATGGTGGCACATACCTTTAATCCTAGCACTCAGGAGGCAGAGGCAGGGGGATCTTTGTAGGTTCAAGGCCAGCCTGGTCTACAGAGAGAGTTCCAGGCCTGCTGGGGCTACAGGGAAACCCTGTCTCAAAAAGATCAAAAAAATTAATAATAAAATAAAATAAAATAAAAAAGGAAAGAAAGGCAAGCTAAGAAAAGTTAATGTTATATTTCTTTTTATCTGAAGGCAACTATGCTGTTATAATGTGAATTCCTTAATGGGCTCTAGAATTAACTGACCACTTATTTTCAGACTTTGTAATTGTGGTATACATGCGGAGGGTATGTATACATATATTAGAGTAATATAAAATTAAAGAGAAAAATGTGAACTCCTAAACATATTTTGAAATTAGCATCAGTTTATTTTCAAATGTTGTAATTTTGGCATATATGTGACTTATATATAGGCATACTTTGGAGCAATACAAATGGGAGGGAATAACAATGACAAAACAACTGGATCAAAGAACTGACTAAAACAGTTAACTTCTGCCCAAACAATAAACCTCTGGAAAGAAAAACTTTTAAAAAAACTGAGAAAAAGATACAAGACTTGTATGGCGGAATGTATGAACTGGGGTGGGGTGGGGGGCATGGAAAAGGGAGTGTGTCTAAATTGGACTGAGAAATGATGTATGAAACACACAAAACACCAATAAAAATATTTTATATTTTTTTAAAAGCTGTGCTTTTTTAATCTAAGAGAAACATAAAGTAAGGGGAGATGTTTCTTAGCACGAGAAATGTCATCATTAATGGAGTCTTCCTCAATGGTGGTGGGGGTGGGGGTGGGGTGGGTGAACAAAGTGTGAGAGAAGACACATATGAACGGACTTCAGGGAAAAGTAGCCCAGCTTTCAATCCACATGTTTGTGAGTGTCTGTGACCAGTTCTTTCTACCTTTCTTCTAGCTACATGGAGAAACTGGTCCTTCTCTTGTTCCTAGGCTGCCTATGTTATTTATGAAATGTATGTGTAAAAGATCCAAAATTGTCCAGAAGCAATGGGATGGGATAAACAGAAGTCTATGGTGAGTGAGAAATGCCAAGGCTTTAGGGAGGTGGGAAAAAGATGGATAAATAAATGCCATTGCATTAGCATAAGGAACAGCTAGAAACTACATGTCTATGCAGGGAAATGCTCACAAGAACAAACTGATTCATGATGCATACCCCAACACAAGCTGAAAGGAAGGAGTATGAAGTGCCCTGGAAGGAAGGCTCAGTGTGTGGGTGAAAGCAAGATCGGCTATGGAAAAGGCAGCCTCTAGATCTCACCTTGTACTCATAGCCAATGAATGACCTTCTTCAGAAACACTTGAGTCCATGAGAGAGAAGTGCTGTCCCGGAAAAAAAGGCATCCAGGGCAATTGGATGTGCTGGGCGCTGGAATTTTGGGTCCCTACCACTAAGCTCACAGATGTCTTTAGCCAGACCTACATTTTACAAAGGAGAACATACATAGATTCTCTTCTTTTTTTATTTTTATAATGTTAAGGATAGATCCTATGACCTTCTGCATGCTAGGCAAGCACTCTACAAGTGACTCTCATCCCCTCCCCAACCTCCCTGGGGGTACTTCTGTTGAGCACCAGTGACTGTTGAGTTCGAAGCAGCCGTGACTGTTGAGTTTCCTTCAAAACGAATCTCTATGGAAAGTATAATCATTCTGACCACATGGGTCTTGCTACCCTCAACTAATGAATAAACATCTCAGAGGTCTGAGTCCAGCAGGCAACTTTTGCTTGGGATCTTCCCAATAGTCTGACGAACACATCCCCCAAATTTCTCTGCAATCCTGGGTCCTCCTGCTTGGTTCCTCATCTCCCTCCTCTGTTACCAAGGCTAGGCCTGCAGTACATTCCTAAGGCTATCCCCATCGACCCTTTCTCCTTTCTCCTTCATGACTATCTCCTCTGGATAACTCCAGTACACATGCAGTCCTGCCCGTAGGTCTTCTTATTAGAGAATATGAGCAATGCAGTGGTTTAAAGTGTGCACTAAGGAAAGAGATGCTATGGTGGGATTTGGGGCCTGGTTCATTTAATGCCTAGCTAACAAGAACTCCTTCAGGATTGCTTGGGACAGAGTCTATTATATGTAATTGCTAGCTGAAGCAATGGCCAGAGCCCTGAAGATTTCATGGGTTGTAACCAAATGTTCAGGCAACTGAATACCCCTTGCTAGTTATAATGATTCCAAATAATCAGGCATTTACAAGCTAAGAGAAGAACAATGCCCACAACCACAGTGGAGTTGGCTGGTGACTGCTACTTTGCACTGACACTGCAGAGGGGCACCCAGAAGCCAGACCAACAAACACATAATGACAGGCTAAGTGTGAGGCCCAGAGGGCCTCCTCTTGTTGTTCCTGAAGGATAGATGGACAGAGCCAGCGAGTAGACTGTGGAACAGATAAAGCTGCATACTTCTGGAGTTATCTTAACACATATATACAAGCAAGGAAGGCTCATTATAGTAAGCCCAGAGTAGTGGTTAATCTTTGTTGCCAACTTAACTGGATTTTTTAATCACCATGGAAACACACCTTTGGATATGTCTATGAGTGTGTTTCTAGAAAGGTTGAACATAATATAGAAGACCCACTCTTAATATAGTGGCGCCATTCTGTGGGATGTGGTTTTGAACTAAATATAAAGGAGAAAACAAGTGGGGAACCAGCATTCATCTCTCTGCTTCCTGACCATAGATGCAATGTGACCAGCTGCCTCACGTTCCTGCCGCCACGTCTTCTCACCATGACAGACTGCACCATTGAACTGTAAGCCAGAATAAACCCTTCCTTCCTTAAGTCTTTTCTGTCGGGTGTTTTGTCACAGCAATGGGAAACATAAAACAGCCAGGGTCAATGCTGCTGAGTCTTTTCCTCTGCAAGACAACTGCCTCCCTCCTCTCCTGTTTGCAGGCATGTAACTCAAGTCAAACCTCAGCACAACTAGGGTATGAGAACATGCTAAGTCTTAAAAAAGAATAGAAATGATTATAGCCCAAAGAAGAAAAAAATAGCAGGCATCTCTTGCGTAGAGTCAACAGGGTACTCCCAAGATAAGATTTTGAGGGTGACTTGATCAAGGTCACCAGAATGAAAGACAGATATATAATAACATAGTAACTTGAGGATATCTTCATGCAACACAAGATTAAATACTGTGTCCAGAGACCCAGGGTTTGGGGCAAATTCACAGCTTCGAGATGCTTAAACATGCTTAGTCTCTACTGAATAACATGGAAGTGCCTGAATTTCTATGGAGGATGGCAGAAGAAGATCTACAAAGCCCAGCAGTCCAGGTAAGTTGGATGTACCACGTCAGGCCTGATATCCTTTCTGCGGAGCACACTTCTACTATCTGGAACTTAACAAGCAACCATGGTATAGTAGAGTGAGAGAATTACAGGAGTCAGATCAGCTTCAACAGTAGTAATAATGCTGACATGAAACTGATCTATTCTGAAGTTTGAGTTACTCAGAAGGGCGTTCAGTTCTATCTAGAGTTGATGGAATAATTAATGATCAGTACGCAGAAAGTTAATGAAAAAACAAATAAGCTATATACAAAAGAAGCAATAATAGTGTACTTTGTGACCCAACATGAATAATAATTATTAGTGAACATGTATTTATTTAAGTAAGAAATGGTTATGCAACCATTTGGAGATAATAGAGAAGAAATATGTCTGTGGAACCTTAGAATTTTTCCAAGTTTCTTCAACCTCATTGTTCTTGGGAGGGAATCAAAAAAAAGTCTTAAACGAGCCAAGTATGGTAGCTCACATTTGTGATCCCAACACTCTGGTTGCTGAGGCAGGAGGATTGTTATGAGTTCAAGAGAACCTTAGGCTATGGAGGAAGACAATGTCAAGAGGAGAGTGAGGGGAGAAATGTCTAAAGTTAACATCATCTAGTAGTGTGCTTTGAATGTGAAATATGCTCCCCAGGCTCGTGTGTTGGAGCATTTCACCACCAGATAGGGACACTACTTTGAAAGGTTATAGGGCACTTCCAGAGCAAGTATGTTGATGGGGAAAGGCTTGGAAGGTGATGTCACTTCTGCTTCCTGCCAGGGCCCTTTGCTTCCTGATCCACCAAGATCTAAGGATCCTGCTCACAGGATCCCACCACAGTGCTTTTCTAACCATGATGGACTGACTGTACCCTTTCAATCCATGAGCCAGGACAAATCTCTCTTCCATTAAATGGCTTCTACCGGATATTTTGTGAGAGGAGAAAAATCATCACTAAGGCACATAGAAACATAATGGTAGCAAAATCACTTTAAAGAAGTTTAATGTGTGTTTCTGGGAAGTAAGCTTTGCAAGGGGACAGTTGGAGTAAGGAATTATATTCATTCTTATTGGTTTTTGACCTACTCGAGTTTTTAGGACTTGGTACATGAATTGCTTTGCTAAAAGTAATCACTGCAGGGGCTGGAGAGATGGCCTAGCAGTTAAGAGTGCTGACTGCTCTTGCAGAGGACCCGGGTTCGATCCCCAGCACCCACATGGTGGCTAAGAACCGTCTTTGACTCCAGTTCCAGGAGCATCCAACGCCATCTTCTGACCTCCGAGGCATTGCACAACACGGGTGCACAGATCTGCATGCAGACAGTACATTCATACACATTAAAAAAGTAAATAAAATTAAAAATAAAATTAAAATTAAAAAAAGTAATCACTGCGGACTATCCTGATTAGCTCTGTCAACTTGACACGGCTTAGCATCATCTGTGGAGGGGTCGTCTCTGCCATTGATACAGGAGGGCCCAGCCCACTGTAGGCAGCACCGTTTCCTAGAGAGAGGACCCTGGACAGTGTAAAAAACTAGCAGAGCATAGGCCTGCCAGCCAGGGCCATCCTCCACACATCCCTCTGTGCTCCCTGAGCTGCGATGTCTTTCCCGGTTGGAGGTAACGCTGTGCGGAATGGCAAGCAGGTCTGCTTTCAAGGCCTTGCATTTCACTCTTGCCGTGACCTTCTTCAAGGACGGACTGTGACTTGAAACTATAAGCTGAAATGAACTCCTTTCCTCTCCTAAGTTGCTTTTGGTCAACATGCTTTGCCATAGCAACAGAGATGAAACTGGAACAAAGACCTAATCGCATCTGTGACAAGGAAAAATGGGAAATACCTCACACCACGCATGTGCTGGTCACTCCTGTCTCAAGGCAAAGGCATCTCCCTTCACTTTGTGGCCTCTCTAACCTTCTGTTCTGTCTACAGACCCAGGTCTTCAGTGTCAGCCCTCTGGGCTCTTCTCTATTCACCTGCCACTCACCAGTCCACTAGATCCACCTGTTATTATTACTCCATCTCTTTCTTACATCCGGTGATTTCTCTTTCTTTGTGTTTCATTGTTTTGTAACTTTCTTTGGCTTCTCTGCAGTTTTCCCTTTCTCTTTTCCTCTGGCCACTTCTCATCTCACCACATTCACACAGAAGGATCTGCTTTTTAAATCTGAAGTGTGACTATGATCATGAGAGCCCTCAACAGGCTACGGAAAACGTGTTTCCTAAGCATCAGGAGAGGGCCTTCCCTTTAACTTTCCGTAACCCAGGCTACCCCCTGGACTGTGCTCTGAGGCCGATCTTAGAAAAGTGTTTTCTCCATTTCCTAAGACTTTAAGTCCAGACTTGCTAGCTTTCATTTAAAATGAGCTCACCAGGTATCCTTGAACTATGCCCTTAATCTCTGAGCCTCTGTTATTTTTCTGTGCAGTCCTTACTTCTCAGAGTGCTCCTGGGCCAGATAAACCAGTTAATGCATGCCCTCGAGGGTAAAAGCCAGCAGGTGTGATGACCCTAAAGACAGGAGAAATGTGGCCAGTTAAGGAGACAGAAATGGAAGTGGAAGTCAAAGAACACTGCAGAAGACAGAACTAAGAGACTGTAAACTAGGAATGCTACAGGCAGGATAGAGTGGGGCTGTAATGAAATGAGGGCTGCTGGAGGTTGAACAGTCTTCTGCTTATAAGTTGTTGTCATAAAGACCTAGAATTAAAAAACATAAGCTGAATTGTTTAGCACATGGACTCACTGTGATTTCCATAAAAGATGAGATAAAATGAAGCAATGACAGCTGATAACATACAAATGAGAGAAGACCAGGTGAGAGTGGTGTAGATGAATGATACTTCTTCTCACTGAATTAATAGGAAGATGGAAGGATTTATGAAATCAAGAGAGATGAGTGAGGGAAAAATCAACAAGACTTTGCAATGATTTGAGCGGGCTGATGAGAGAACAGTAGTAAAGACAACCCCAGGTTTCTGATTTATCTCATTACAAAGCTAATGGTCCTGTTTACACAAAAGGTACGGCCCCAGCACTACTTCGTGGGGTAGAAGTCACCCATTTTTTTTAGCTTGAGATGTATTTGAGACATCTTAGTGATGGTATCTAAGAAGTCAGTTGGATTCACAGTTCTGGAATGCAGAAGAAAGGTCTACGTTTACAGATAAAAAAATGATGGAGTCACTTGTGTGTCCACTTCCGCATTGTCAGAATCTGTGAGCTAGTGGCTTTAAAAGGATGCAGATCTATTATTTTACAGGTCTGTGTGTTAAGCATCTAAATAGATTTCCCTTGGCTAAAATCAAGGTGTTGACAGAGATGCATTCTATCTGAGGCTCTAAAGGAGTCTATCCTGATGCTTTCACAGATTCTAGTGCTTACCTACCCTGCCTTCCTTGGTTCCTGGATCCTTCCACCATCTTCATACCAGCAGATGTTAGTTCTCTCTCTCTCTCTCTCTCTCTCTCTCTCTCTCTCTCTCTCTCTCTCTCTGCAAACTTACTTTTCCCCTGTAAGGTAATAAAGCCACAGATTTCCTCATTAGACTATATCTCTGAAAAAACTGCTATTTTGTCTACAATGATATAGAAACACAACTCTGTCGGTGTTTATTTACTGGTTTACTGACTGATTTTTTTTTTTTCTAAGGCAGTGAGGTGTTTTAAGTGAGGAACTATTTTCTCCTAATCTTATCAAATCAAACTCAGAAAGATGAGGAAAACTCATGAAATTAGTCAATGGATTTTCTAGCTTTGGTATACCTCTGGGTATATCCAATGAGTTGTTTGTGGAAGTTTCATTTCCTGACCCTGTAACTCTGAAATCTGTTGACTGAAGGTTTAGTGCCCAAGGGAATTTGAACTTCATCAGGGGACACAGAATGGCTCTGAAGGAGCAGCAATTCTTCCTTACAACACCAACCACATAAACAAATATAATTAGTATTTCAGCTGGTACAATTGATCTTGACGGTCAAGGGATTAAAATGGATCAGCCACCCCAACGTAGAAGGATAGGTGGATGGAACCCAGGCCTTATCCTGGGTGACTCATGCAACCAAAACAGACAGATTCCCTTAGAACTACATGCGTGGTAAAAGAGCTCCTCAAAGATAACTCAAACTAGGGTGTGGAAGGAGGAAGTCGTAATGCTGAGCTCGCACCTAGTGACAAGTTACAGAAATAATAATTGCAGCTATTACTCATATTTCCCTTCTTTGCAGTGCATATATTAAATGTTTTATCTGATTTGATTTCTTTTCCTTCTCTCTTCCTCCACTATCTTTTATAATGAATATTGGTGACATTTATGCCATTTAGCTCGTAGGTAGAAGACTATTGATGAGAGATGACAATGGAACAGGAGGAGGGGGCAGCATCAGTCAGATGACACAGGCTTGCAAATGGATGATTCAAGTTAGTTAGGAGTCACTGGGTTTTCTCCCCTTGGCAAGCAGAGGTTAGCTCACTTTGATGCATCAGAACACGTTAGTCCACTTGGGACATTTTTTGAACTGTCAAGGTGGGGCTCCGAATGTGGTAGATGTGAGTTAACAACCAAAAATCAAACTGTTTAGAACAGCTTTTTGTTGCTTTTATTGTGAAGTAGCCACCACCCTTTCCAGAGAACTTTGAATTCCTTCCTGGGGAAAAGGCATCATGTATCATGATCTTGGCAAGTAAGCTGGCTTAATGCTGGGAAGAAGAGAACAGTCTGTCAGTAATTTGTATAGATGTGTTCATTACTGTATTAAGAGGAAAATAAAGTACAAGGCTTTATAATGTCAGTAGAAATATCTGATTTCACTACTACAGAATGAAAATATATATAGTTTACTATGAAATTACTGTTTAGTCTCATCAGACACAAAGACAAACATGAAATCAGATGTTGCAGAAGAGAGCTCCATGATCTTCATCTCCCAGTGTCTCAACTGTTCATTCCTTCTGTTACAAAAAGTAATAGAAGTTGTAGCAAATTCATCTCTCATGGTAATTACTCAAAATTCAACAGCCACATCTCTCAGACTATATTTTCCCCAGTTCATCACAACCTTCAGAAGATCATTTCCCTTTATGCCCAGCCTGAAAACCAATTGCGTTTCTTCCCTTTACTTATGGCTGAGATTGTGTCTCCATTTGGGGTGTGCTGGTTGCCAACCACTCTCTCTCCATCCCACTAGTCCCCTTTTCCCTTCCTCTGAGCCCTCTGACACCTGTCACCCCACTCTGCCAGGCTCCTCCTTATGCCCAGATCTTCATTTGCATACCTCTAGCCACACCTGTTCTTTTACTGTTAAATAATTTCACCTCTGAGAAGACCTTGGCCAGGTCTGACAAGAAGGTAAAATGGGCTTCATTCCCTTCAATTCACTCTCATTCATTTTTCTCTTCGTGGCAATTTTCTTAGTGTAGGTGGATGGCCTATGTTTATCTGCCCATCTATGTCAATAATACAGAGAGTTTATTGTAATCCAAAACTTCTGTCATTACCAAGTGTTTGGAGGCTGAATGGCTTTCATGAACATACTTGCAAGAAAGCAGGCTGATTGTTCAGCCTGTTCAGGGATAAGACATTTGTCTATGAAACCAAATCCCCATCTCTTCCACCACCCCCCCCATTGTGCTTTGGTTGAATTGTTCTGATGCAACTAAGGCTTTTTAAATGGAGCTAGACATTTCAGAGACAGACATAAACATTACAGCTTAAATGGTCCATAGAAGCCATCAGATCCAAACGCACATTTTGAAAAATGAAGAAACTGAGGCCCATCAGATGGAAGTATCTTTCCCACAGATAGTAAGGGAGGATTTTTCTTATGTTTCTCCACTGCCAGGCCCAGCTTCTTCTTACAAGATACGAAGTAAGGTACCGTGTGTGTCATCTGAGGGAAAGCTAAAGTGTATTTTACATATATTCTGCTCTTGTTACAAAGATTTGCCTAATATTTGGGTACAAAGTGAGAGCGGTTTTTCTTCTTAAGCAAAGAATAAGGACTAGTGAGATGGCTGAGTGGGTAAAGATGCCTGCTGTGAAGCCTGACCACCTGAGTTCAATCCCTGGAACCCCTATGGTAGAAGGAAAACACTGACTCCTAAAAGTTGTCCTCTGGCCTACACACACGCGCGCACACACACACACACACACACACACACACATAAATTTAATGTAATAAAAACAAAAGCAAACTAAGAAGAAAAAAGGAGCAAACAAATCATGTAACTTCACTTGTGCTCCCACACACACCAGCGGCTTTCATAATGTTTCACTCATCTTCCCTCTCCTCACAGTGATCCCCAGCTGCGGTCCTGTGGTCACCAGCACACGCCCTCATCCTTCTTCTGGGGTTCCCTCCTCACCCATGGAACCAACCCTCCACTCCTCAGCAATAATCATCTGACTTTAGAATCAGAGAATCCCTGCATCTTCATTGTTATTTTCTCCGTCTGTATACGGCACTAATGGCTTATTCCTCCATCTCTCTCCTGAGTCACATACTTATGCTTGGTATGATGTCACCTTTTTAAATCAATTGTAATGTTTTTAAATTACAGAGTGCTTGAGACCTATAGAATGAAACCAAGTTATGGCACATATTTACATGTTTTTAATAAAACAATTATTCATTGGATGTGTTTCCTTTTGCTCTAGTATCACACTTTGCATCTTGTCTCACTTATCTGAGCAAGGTGTTCCATATGATTTTATGGGACTGAGCACTACCAAAGCACCTAATTCCTTATGATTTTAGTTCTTTGAATTGTTACATCATATTCATTAGCATATTCAGACCTTCATTTACAATGATATATGATATTTAAAATAAGTAAAATTCATATCCAAAAAGACATTAGACAATTGTTTCTAAATTTATAAGGTATGCTTTATTTATAATGATACCAGAAATTTTATGCTATCTACATCCATATGTCAATCACTTTTTGTCAAACACCTACCTGGTTATTCTTAAAGATGCTTAAACTCAGCATATATAAAACTGAACTAATGATTTTTCAGAATACTCCCAAATGAGAGTTAAAGTATGGTAGTCTGAAATTGGCCTAAAATGTGTTTATTGGTTCACTGAATAAATATAATTTTATAGAAGAAATGCAAATGGTTCCCAAATTATAATGATTTGATTCAACTTTACGATGGTGCAAAAATTATATACTTCAGTAGAAACCAAACTTCAGGTTTTTGGTTTTTTTATTTTGGTCTTTTCAAGACAGGGTCTCCCTGGAGCCCCAGCTCTCCTGGAACTCACTCTGTAGACCAGGCTGGCCTTGAACTCACAAGGATCCACCTGCCTCTGCCTCCCAAGTGCTAGTATTAAAGGCATGCGCCACCACTCCCGGCCAAACTTCAGGTTTTTAAATTGGGCCTTTCTCCAAGCTACCATACATAGCATGATGCTCTCCTGATATGGAGCAGGAGTGGCGGCCTGCAGCTCCCAGGAAGTCTCACAGCCGTTGGCAGAAACAACAGACCATCTACAGAACAGTGTCGCTAAGCTAGGAGGTTCAGTATCAACTTACAATATGTAAAATGTATTTATCAGGACACACTCCATCATAAATCAAGAAGCTTCTGATTTCCTAAATTTGAATGGAATCAGGTAGTCCAGGTTACTCCTAAGTCCCCACAACAGTCTGACTGTTACTCTCAAAGCCTGTATCTTATTCATTGCAACCTGTAAATATTTTGCCTTACACAGCAAAAATGACTTTGCAAACTTCCTCTATTGTGCAGTAAGGTCATTTTTATTTAGGGCTAATCCACAGCTATCTAACTAAATGTAAAACCCTCTCAACGGGAGGGAACTCACATGTGGTACTATAAACATAGCCAAATACACATGACTAGAAATGTCATAAAGCTTAGATAAAAAAAATCTACATCTATCATAGCCCTAGACAAATGGAAGTTCATACTAAACACCTAATATGGATCCTTCTATTTACAGGCAAGTATGCCCAGCCCTAAGTGACACATCTACAATGGAACCTCTACACCAAAGTCTCACAAAACATAGTGGAAGAAGGGAGTAGAAAGAATACTAATACAATGCTCCCTCATGCAACAGAGGGTGGTGCACATAGAAGGGCACAATCGGCCAAATAAGAATAATAAACTGCAGCGGGTTTGTCCTTGAATAGGACTCCTGTATTAAACCTCACCCACCCAAGGCTCAGTGAGCATTGCTGAAGAAGAGGTGAAATTAATGATTATGAGAGCCAAGGGTGATGCCCAACCACAAGGAAACAGTTTTCCAGGTGTGTGGGAACTTGCTCCTATGAACTTACAGCAAGACTGTCAGCATGTATGAGATCAATGCAAACTCAATCAGACCAAAACCCAGAATAGAACTGGGGAAATGGGCAGGAAGCCCCAGCCTTAGCCCAGGAACTATTGACTGATCACTGCTGGGTGAGGGGGAGTTTGTCTTCTTTAAAGGAATGATATCAGATAGGCTGAACAGACTCCAGTAAATGACTGACACTAAGGAACATCTGAGTGCCCAAACTTTCTTGATAGGCCTTAACATACAGGACAGGATGAATAAAGTCTGGTGAGCAGGATATGGGGTGCTGAGATACGGTAGGGGTCTAAATATGATTAGGATCTATTATATGAAAGGAACAAAATTTCGCTAAATATATATTGAAAATAATGACTTTGCAGAATAGTTTGAGGCCTTGAAATAAGGAGATTGTATTAAATAATCCATAGTGGACTCAATGGAATCATAGCATACTAGTAATGGGGACGTGAGAACATAAAACAAGGTAATATGATCAGGAAAAGTGAGTTTGTAGAGATGTGATTTGAAGATAGAAGTTGGAAAAGGCAAGAAAATGGGTTTCTCCCTAGAGCCTTCCGAGGGAATGCCAAATCCCTGATTTTAGCATGTAAATCACATTCAGATCACACTTCAGAAGTAGGAGATAATGATGTTCTCTAAGCCACTAACTTCCTGAAACTTTGTTACAGCAGCACAGGAAATGAAATCTTTCTCCATGCTGAAATTCAAGGCTATAAGGCGCCCCATCAAAAACCCATGGCTCTGTTTCAGAGGCTCAACATCTCCCTCAGAACCGCCCGCACCTACCCACCACTGCCTCTCCTCATTCTGCCCTGTTTGTCCCCTGCCTGGATTCTTCTTTAGGTCCAGCTCCTCTGGACTTAAATCAGTGAGCTAGGTAGTCTTTAACCTAGATCCGCTCTCTTGAAAGTGTTGCTTTTTTTCTTTAACAAGAAACTTTAGTATCTAGAATTCCAGCCAGTAATAAACAGCATTCTGGGGCTGGAGAGATGGCCTAGCGGTTAAGAGCACCGACTGCTCTTGCAGAGGACCCGGGTTCGATCCCCAGCACCCACATGGCAGCTAAGAACCGTCTGTAACTCCAATTCCAGGAGAATTCCAGTTCCAGGGGAATCTGAGACCCTCTTCTGACCTCCGCGGCACTGCACGACACGTGCAGTGTAGACAGACCTACATGCAGGCAGTACATTCATATACATACAAAAATAAATAAAATTTAAAAAAAACAGCATTCTGAGTTCAGTCTGTGTAGACAGACCTACATGCAGCAGTACATTCATATACATACAAAAATAAATAAAATTAAAAAAAAAACAGCATTCTGAGTTCAGCATTTGTCCAAAAGATACTACACAAAAGGATCTAGACCTAGAAACCAACACAAGTTCTCATGATTCCAGAACATTCTTGAAATGTTAAACCATGTATATAGTCACTTATGGAATATGTCTCCTAGCTATTCCTATAGACACTGAAACACAACATATAAAACTGAACTAATAACTCCCACAAATCCTTTCTTCTCCTATAACTCCAGCTCTGCTTATTGGCAATGCTGTTGTCTCCACCAAAATCTGAGATAATTTAGACCCACCCTCCATTCCCTGGCCCCCTAGTATGTTGTAGTTGTTTGCTTTGGGCTCTGTATATTTTCTGATTAAAGTTGATTTTAGCTCCTATTTTACTAGAATTAAGCTATCCTTAGATTTTGATTAAAATTATATATAACATTTTTAGGAATGGATAAATAGTGTTTGTGAATTAAAGAAACCACCATGACTAACATACAAAGTACATGAGCTCACCCTGGACTATTTACAGGTTCCTCCCTCTCCAATTGTGGATACATTAAAATTTAAGATTAGTCTAGTATAACAGAAGGAGGACTTTCCTGTTCCCACATTACTCTGATGAACATTAAAAATGAACATTTGACACTATTAATATGATCACATTCCAAAGAGAAAAGGTAACATCCCGCTCTTGTTTCATCTAGTTCTTTTATTTATTTACTTATTTTTATTTTATATGTATGAATGTTTTGCCTGCATGTATGTAAGTGCATCTGTGCATGCAATACCTGCAAAGGCCAGAAGAGTGTCAGAGTACCCAGAACTGAAGTTACAGAAAATTGTTTACTGCCATGTGAGTATCGGGAACTGACCTAGGGTCCTCTGCGAGAGCATCCAGTGCTCTTAACCACTGAGCCATCTCTTCCAGCTGCTACATCTAGTTCTTATAAACTACTACCAGATTAAGGAAATATATCAAGATTGCATCACTGGGGTTTCTCAAGTGATCACCCAATGACCCCTTTGCTGTGAGGACCTATTGACTTCCACTGACATCTTTTCCCCCTCAACTGAAATAACTAGAATTCCATCTCCAAAGGCTTTGTTGTACAGGGGATGATATTCTTATAGATTCTTGAGTTTTACTAACAGATGATCTCTTAGAATGTAGAAATGTAGACAATCTGGAAATGTACAGACCCTGTTCCTCTTGTAAGGTAGACCACACAGCATGTGACTTCTGTTTTTCCAAATGCATTCCAACCATGTCGTTTTTTAGTTTCTTGAGGCTGGAGAGATGGCTCAGTGATTACGAGCACTGGCTGCTCTTGCAGAGGACCTGGGTTTGATTCCCAGAACCCAAATGGCAACTAGCAACCATCCATAACTCCAGTTACAGGGGAAGCTGACACCTTCTTCTGACCTCAGCAGCCATTGCCCAACACTGACACTTACAGAGGCAGGCAATAGGCTCATATGCATAAAATTTAAAAAATGATGATAAGTAAAAAAAAAAAATTTAAAGTTGATTTCTTGGGACTGGAGAGATCTTTCAGTAGGTAAAAGTGCTTGTTTGGCAAGCACGAGAACCTGAGTTTCAAATCCCCAGAACCCACGAGAAGGCTGTGTAGCACAAGTGTCTGTAATCCCAGCACTGCTGTGGGAAAATGGGAGACAGAGGAGAGAATTCTAGAAGCTTAAGGGCAAGGTAGCCTGGAATTATCAGGGTGAAAATAAAGAAACCCTGTCTAAAACGGGTAAAAGGTGAGGACTGAGCCCCAAGATTGTCCTCTGACCACCACACAGCGGCTGCAGCATGCGCAAGTCTGCATTCATACATGTGAATGTGCACACACAACAAACACATACACACATGTTTTGATTTTTTTTTAATTCTACCTCTCATCAAAAAGGGTAAGTACCAGCTAATAGACAGAGCCATACAAAACATCTTCTCTTTAATTAATCTCCCACTGATACTTACTCACTCTTTCCACTTGGTTGATAATCTTCCTAGATTGTTTTTTCGAGGTAACAAGTAACTCCAAGTTTTTGTCCGTGTCTAAGAGAGAAGAAATGAACCAGAGAAGCTAAAAGGTTCAAAAATAGGAAAAGCAGTCTTCTATTTGTGCTGTGGCAGCTAGCATAAGGAGCCAGAGCCCAGAGCCACGCATAATACTCCCTAATGTAATTAGGAAGCCAAGCCTATCTATTTCCCTCTGCCACTGGGAACCTCAAACTATCAGCTGAAAAAAAAAAAAAAATGAAAGTGGCACAGCATCTCGCCTGAAATGCACTGAGGGCCGAGATATTAGATCCCAACCCCTGGAGACCCGATGGAGCCCTTGATTTACTAGAGGACTCTGCTGGGGGAGATTCTGTCTCTCATTGCTGCTGCTGACAGATTCATGCTTGGAGCAAGGCTGTTTTTAAGTTTCAGAGGGAATATTTTCCCTAAATTCACCCACAGAGTAATTGTCCTCCAATGAAGGTGCAAAGGGTGAACAGATCTGTAGGAGACACTTGGGGTGACAGATGGCCCAGCTGCTGTTACTGGAGGAAAACAGGGTGCCTCAATCCCCTACCAGACCTCAGCACTGAGGGGCTAATAATCCGTGTGCATGATGCCTCACGGGATGCTTCCCTGAATCATATCCCACCAGTGGAGATGAGGACACTCCTAAATAAGTACAGTGATTCACCGATATCAGGAATTATCACCTCTCCTGGAGCTGTAATCATACCTGTCTTCTCAGACTGCCGGAAGCTGCTGGAGAGCCACTCCACACACACCTCTCCCCTGGCTTTTCTGCTCAGATCACAGAACCTACCTCTGCCACACACACTGAAGTATCTGTAACCTGACCTCCTGCTTCTTAAAGTTTACTGAATCAGCTGTCTGAATAAACAAAACACCTGCATGCAACTGATGCATGAATAATTGCCCCAGAACACCAGCCCCATGCAAACCAAGCCAAACAGGAAGAACAGACAGTGGAGAAGAGGTCTCTCTGAAGCTTTGTTCTCTAAGTCCACCTTTCTTTCAGACAAGGGGCCAATACTTCCTCAAGCATCTAATCTGGACATCGGGTGTTCTCTGTTACCCCACTTCTGTCAGTGTCCTCTCCCATCCCTCCCCACCCCATACCTCCTCTTCTTCCTCTTCTCAAGCCTGCTTGGTTTTCAGCTCAAACCACCTGAAATTCTAGAAAGAGCTTCCACACCATCACCCATACATGTTCATCTCTGGGAATCCTCCACCTCCCAAGGCCAGCCTATCCATTAAACGACTCATACATTCCTTGAGTATATTGCTGTGCTGGGCAATGTACCCCACATTATCATACATTGCTGTGCTGGGCAATGTACCCCACATTACTGGCACTAATAGGCTAATTCTCGTCTTCCTGACCCATCTATTAGCCTAGCTACAGAACCCACACTATGCACAACAATAATATGATCACAACTTAAAGGGACAGACAAGGACTTTTAATCAATTTTCAGCAAATGGTAGTTGGTGTTTACTTCTGGGAGCACCTGCACAACGTGTACAGCTGGTGAGGCTGTGTGGGCCACCTACTACCTAGAGTTTTTTTCAATCACATTTGATTACAACAAAAAGAGAGAAAGATACTAGTGAGCTCACCCTGATATGTATTTTATCATTCAGTGTGAGTTTGGGAAAGGAGTTCAAACCATGGGTGTCATCTGTGTGTAAGATGCATGCACTGGCCACCTGCCAGGGGTCTGGCATAGTGTTCATGTGCTCCGTTAACATGATGGAAAACAAACTCCAACTGGCTACAGTAGGTGACAGGAGCCAGCACTCAGCCCTTCCTGAAACGGCCCATGCTGATGTTGAGGATATTCTGAATACATTTTCCAATTCCTTTGTTCTGTGCAAATAAATTTATAAAAAAAGACAACAATCATTGAAATACAAAAGCACTTAATGAAGACCAGCACAATTCTACTCCCGTCCTTTTAACTGGCTCTTCACAGCTTGCTCAGTGTTTTGCATGTAGCGTTTTTGTTTGCTCTTTATCACTACAGAGGAAGGAAGATGGAATGATTTTGTGTTTGTTTCCGCAACAATGAAAAAATTGAGATCAGAAGAGGTAAAGTTAATTTCCCAGAATTATCCACCACAAGACTTAAAGAGCCAGGATTATGTCAGATTGGATATTTATTACAAAACAGAAGTGCAGTATCATTCAAAAATGGCAGGCAGATGGTCCTAAGTTTGCGCATATACGAGCAGAGACCGCTCATTTGCGCTACCCGAGCCTGGTGACAGCATCTGGGGCAGAGCTGCAAATGTTAGGCAGTTCCAGTCCCTGCAAAGGAAGAACATTGTGACCTAGCTTGTCATCTGCTGGGACAACTTCCCAGGGCCAATTGGACAGATTCAAGCCTGAGGCTAGCCTTGCCTTATCTAGAGTCAGCCCCCAACATTGATGCAAAGAACAGGCCATGTGGTTGCCAATCAGGACCTGAATTTATCTTTCATTGTGATTTATCATCTATTGGCTAAAACAGCCCCCTGTTGCTTAGAAAACAGGCACTAACACAGTTTTGCTGGTCCCTGCTTTGGGGGGTTTTGTTTTGGTTTAGAAGATTTGGGGAGAGGTATAAGTGTACTTGTGCCTCTCTCTCTCTCTCTCTCTCTCTCTGTGTGTGTGTGTGTGTGTGTGTGTGGTGTGTCTGTCTGTCTGTCTGTCTCTGTCTGTCTCTGTGTATTTCTTAGGTGCCCAAGGCAGGGCATGCATATGGACGTCAGAGGGCAACTTCCTCTCCTTCTGCCTTTACATGGTTTTCAGGGTTTGAACTCAGGTCTCCAGGCTTGCCAGCACATGCCTATACTTACAGAGAGCCATCTCACCAGGCCACAAACTTTTAATAAGAGATGGACCATTATTACCTTTCATTAAAAGTAGGTCACATGAAACTGGGGCTAAAGAGATGGCTTAATAGATATAGTGTTTGCTGCACAAACATGAATATTTGAGAGCAGAACCCTGACAACCTACAGAAAATCCACATGCAGCATGAGCTGTAGCCCTAGCACTGGGGAAGAGACTGGGAAGTCCCTGGAGCTAACTGGCCCCACAGTCTAGACAGCTGATGAGCTACAAGTTCAGTGAGAGACACATCCTCAGAAAATAAAGTGGAGTGCCTATGAGATGTCTCAGTGCATAAAGGCACTTGACAGCAAACCTGGATCTGAGCTTGGTCTCTAGACCACGTGGAGAGAACCTACCCTTAAGAGTTGTCTTCTGGGGCTGAAGAGATGGCTCAGAGGTTAAGAGCACTGACTGCTCTTGCAGAGGACCTGGGTTTGATTCCCAGCACCCACATGACAGCTAACAACCACCTTTAAGCCTGATATGGTGGCCCACGCCTTTAATCCTAGCACTCGGGAGGCAGAGGCAGGAGGATCTTTGTGAGTTCAAGGTCAGCCTGATCTACAGAGTGAGTTCCAGGCCAGCTGGGGTTATAGGGAGACCCTGTCTCAAAAAAAAAAAAAAGTTGTCTTCTGACTTCTAAATGTGCACTATGGCAAACATGCACACGTCCACACCAGCAACCAAAATAATAATAAAGAAAACTATGAAAAACAATAAAAAATAAAGTTCAGAGTGACTGAGAAAGGTGCATAGTAATAACCTCTGACTTTCGTAGAGATACATGCATGTGTGTCCCATCTTATGTTCAAACATACATATGCCACACATGAAATAAATAAATACGTAAATAAAGGCAAGTCAAATGCAATTGTAGAAATAATTCATTTACTTGGAAATAGTCACACCATCATATATATAGCAGGGAAGGATTTGTTCTGGTAAGAGTTACCACCAGCACCCTTTGTCCGAACATCTTTCAACTCACATAAGAGTCGGGTTACAAATGTTTCCTTATAAGATGGTTGGTTGAAGTTTAAACTCAAGTTTTTCCAGGTTTATCCAGCCTCCACACCATAAACAAAATACAGGAGTAATCGCTCTACTGTGCTATAGATGAGAAGTTCTGTGACTGGCACGGCTGTTTATTCAGTTTCAAAGGGCAGATGCATTTGTGAATGGTAATACAAGATGCCACAGTAGACATTCCTATTTCAGGACAGCTGGGGAAGATGTAACCCTGCCAATGTGAAGAGACTGAATAAGAGAGACTCCCTCTGCAGCTGCACCAAGCACTTGGCACAAGACCAGAAGGGATCACCTACCCTGCATCTGCCGTGGCCTCTCATAGCAGAAAAAATAGCACGTTCCGGCCACCCACTGGCCTCAGAGCAGGACATTCCTATGTATAGAACACTCACAATTTTGGTGTTTATGGGTGAGTGAAAGACTGAGCTGCATTTCCTAATCTTTATTCCTTGCTAGTCCTTGTTACGAACACTGGCAGTCGTTAGCTATAAGATCTAAAACACAGAAATAACATGACCCCAGGGTGATCAGCCCCGTTACTATGGCAGCTTGACTGGCCTTTATAGATTAACATTCAAATCTTCATCTGAAAGAAAGCTGGAGGAAATATCAACTCTTAGAAATTGAGGCAGAACAATATTCAAGGGTATTTACTCAAGAAAAATGGAGGATAAAAAGGGAAAGAAAAAAACATCATGGTTCATGCTTTCACAAAAATGTGGCAGCTATTTAATATATCTTTGATCAGACATAAGCTCCTACCTCTGCAGCACTATCAGTGCTGCCAGGATGGATAGGACTCTGGGCAGGAACTGATCCCTGACTAGAGGAGATACGATCAGACCTTGCATACCTGCCAGGTACCAAATATAAACAATGAGAGGCAGAAATAACACCTAATAATGTGGGATTGCAGGCTGGGGTAACAACAGAGCTTAGGTAAATAATTATGACTCCAAATATGAAGCCAGTTAGAAAACACAGAGAACTGAGCACCCAGATATATAAGCAGAGGATTCTGAGAATTGTTGAATGTGAGCAGTCTCATGGATACCCAAGTGATGCCCAGGATCCTGAGAAAACACTGAAAACATCTCTTAGATTAGACAGCACAGATTAGAATTCCTCAAGAATTAGCCCAGATGTGGAATACTTACCTATGTTGTTGGCTAACTCTAGGGCCCCAAAGTAATACAGGCTATCGACACTGCTAGTGGCTGCCTACAATAACTAGATGTTAAGATTCCATTGTTGAAGACCACACACATACACACACACACACACACACACACACACACACACACACTTTGACTACAAGACATAGAGAAGTCAAGCTAGAACTGATCTGGAAAGTTCCTCTCTGCTGGCTAGCTTCCATAGTACCAGTGGGTGCTATGCATGCCACTGGGGGCAGAAAGTCATCGAGTCTTACCCAGCAGTGAACTGAAAACTACAACACCAAAGAGCGAGGCAATATGTACTGATATGGGAGCAATAATGGTATGAATGTTTTAATGGTAACCAACTGCTTTCTGGTGGAATTTAAGGTTCATTTCACAGGAGGGAATTAATGCCTGCTACAGTGAACCTAGTCCAAAAAGTCCATGGCTGGGAAGGGCATGTGCCCAGGGGTTCGGGGGGGGGGGACCCACTACTGTTACTCTGCTAAATGAGCATGTTGTCAAACTACCTTCTCTACCTTCTAAATATTTATGTTTATAGGCATAGATTGATGCTTCTCTCAACTTGTCAGTGGGCTACAGTTAATGGAGAGACTCACAACTGCTCAAAGTGCTGAAAATAAGCACTTATTTAATGCTTAGCCATAAGCAGGACATCTGTATTGCCTGTGACCCCAAAGTCTCAGAGAAGAGCATGTGAGAAGCAGTGCTGTTACATTCTGTTTTCTGGACATCACATGGCCTTTGCTGTCGTAAACTCGCAGCAGCTTTGGTTACCCACATGAGACCTGCATAAGAGGGAGCCCGTCCATCCTTCATCATGGATAGGAGGACATGAAGGCCCATTTGTAATCAAGTAGATATTTGGGCAGCAAATGGTTCCTGGATAAGGGAGAATCATTTTCTTCAGTTGTTCATTTACTAGTAAGATGGCCATGCTCCAGTAAATAACCCCACACTCATGCACATTGCAGGCAGCCCTAACTAATCTCAGTGGGTTAAAAAAGGTGTGTGTGGGGGGGGCTTGATGGGAGGAAGAATAGGTCCAGAAGGAATAGGAGAGGGCTAAAAGAGGATAATATGGGTGAACGTGATCAAAAGTATATTATGTGTGTGTGTGAGTGTGCGAGTGTGTGTGTGTGCGAGTGTGAGTGTGTGTGCGAGTGTGAGTGTGTGCATGCGTGAGTGTGTGTGAGTGTGTGCGAGTGTGTGTGTGTGTGTGTGTGTGTGTGTGAGTGTGTGTGTGTAGCTGTCAAAGCATAAATAAAATACTTTAAAACTAGAACTGGTCTGTAGAGATTCTGATTCCATTGACTTACAATGCTTGGAGAAGCATTGTACTAAGCAGTTGTATTAAATGTTGCCCTTTTGCTGGGTGCGGTGGTGCACATCTTTAATCCCAGCACTTGGGAGGCAGAGGCAGGCGGATCTCTGTGAGTTCAAGGCCAGCCTGGTCTATAGAGTAAGCTCCAGGACAGCTGGGACTACAAGGAGACCCTGTCTCAAAAAGACCAAAAAAAAAAAAATGTTTAAATTTTGCCCTTCAAAAATAGGCCAGCTGCAAGGGCTTTGTATTTGTTCATTTTCATCACCCTGACAAAACGTCTGACATAAACACTATGAAGAAGAAAGACTTATTTTGACTTACAATTCCAAAGATTCGTGTCCATGATAACTTGTATCCATTGTTTCTGGGCCACAGCAAGGCATGACATCATGGCCAGGAGTATTTAATGAGTAGGCAGGAAGGAAAAACGGAGGGAAGGGCAAGAGAGGAAGAAACAGATAAAGAGAGAGAGAGAAGAAAAGAAAAAAAGAGAAAAGAAGAAAGGAGAAGGGGAGAGGGAGAGGGGGAAGAGAGGAGAAGATGGGCCAAATCCAAGGTGTACCTTCGAAGGCATGCTTCCTGTGACCTCATTCTTCCAGTCAGGTCCCATTCTAAAAACCATTCAGCTATGAACTCACCAATGAATTAATTTATTGATAAAATTAACACAGTCATCAACAAATCACCTTTCCATAGCACCACCACCATCTTGGGACCAAGCCTTTAGTGATGAGATCTGGGGGGGGGGGGGCACTTCATCTCTAAACCAAAATAGCCTCTAGAGGAAGGAGGTAAGACAAAGAAATGAACACTTCTTCCTGAATGCTGAAAGGAGCCAAGGAAGGTTCAGGTGGAAAGCAGAAATAAATGTACACTCCTGGCCTTTAGAACCCAAGACAACTTAATAAAGAGAGACTTAGTGAATGTTTTGGTGTGATAACTTTACTACCACACTGCTTATTCATTTTCCCACCCTGTGTCTTAAAGGCCATGCCACCTTTTTAAGGCTTCGTAATTACAAAGAAGAAGATAGGAATTGTTTCAAGAGAAGGTGGAAGCCAAGAAGTAGTGAGTGGGTAGTATCAGACTGATATATATATTGGCAGGGAAAAGTTGAGAACGAAGGAAAAAGAAGACCAGCAGATGAGGAAGCCTGAGGGGCACCACCTCCCAGGGCCTGAGGCCTCTCCGAAGTGCCTTCCATCCTAGTCAAGCTAGGTTTGGCGTAGAGATGCTCCATCAGCTGCATCTGGGTTCTACTGCTTTGTGAGTCTCTGAGGGCAAGTGTGGCCACAGTGACAGGACGCCGAAAGGTATGCTTGCTTGTCATTGTGCTGGTTCAGACACATGCAAGACTTGTCGCCTCCTACTGGGATTAAAGGTGAGTTAGTGAACCTGGGACTTGGCTCAGTTAACTGAGTGCCATCCTAATATTTACAGAGTCCCAAGTTTGATCAACAGCACCACAAAAACCAGGTACAGAAAGTTATACCTATAATCCCGGATCTCAGAAGGATCAGAAGTTCAAGATCACATTTGGCTATTTGGTAAGTTTGAAGCCAGCCTGGGCTACATGAGACCTGAAAAAAAAAATCAAACAGGCAAAAAAAATGAACAAGTGCAAAGAAATCTCATTGGGGGGGGGGGGGAGCATGTTAGAACACGTCCTGCAACAGAACTGAGTTTGCTCCCTGCTGTTACTTCCTGACTCTATAAACACAGGTAAAAAATACACCAGTCTCAATGATGTTATCAGTAGCACATAGACAATTGAAGTGCCACTTCTTAGGGTTTTATGGGGATTAAGCATGATAAGCACAGTGGCTGGCAATTATTAGGCAGAAGCGACCTAGAGTAGATATGGCTACAATAAGGAAGTTCTTTCTTCTGTGGCCTCTCAGTCCTGGTTTTATTAGTCGCTCTCCATCTTCTCAAGTGCTCTTAGAATACTGACCTGCTCCTCTCTGTACGGACATGCTGGGATCACCCTGCATTTTCACACTTCAACCCAATTTCACTTGAAAATGAAGCTGCTTGAAAGCTTCATCTATATTCTGCCCCTTACTTACCACGACCCATTCCATGACCTCAACCTATTAGACTGCTCTTGCCAGGGTCCCTGCAGACTTCCTGACAAATCTAAAAGCACATGCAGGTAGGTTTCAATTAGGGCTATCTTCCACCTTTGGGGATTACCTCCTTCCTGCTTCTTAGCCTCCCTCTCTCTTTGCTATTCACCCCATAGGTTAACCTGCTTCTCCATTCCATAGGTCCATGTGGACCTTGTCCGCATGCCTTGTGCATTCTCAGCTACCTCCTCTGACCGTATTTCCATTGCTTTCATTCTGGATATTTTTAGTCTCCCTGGTGTTTGTCCTTATTGTGGTCAGCTTCCTGGTCTCCCTGCTTCCATTTACACATACCTGAAATCTGTCCTCTAGTAGAGAGAAAGCCCTTTCACTCCAAACCTCTTCCTAGAACATCTTCAATGAACTTCTAAACCTTTTGCGTGAAACTTGGCAGCCCCCCAAGACTGGACTCCTCTCGTATCCCTAAGTGCTGTCCGGTGCCTGTCTCCTCCTTCTTGCTGTGCTCCAGCCTCACTGAACTTTCGATTACTAGATCAGGTCAAGCTCCTCACTATCCATGGCATAATCTTACTTAGAATATCCTCCCAGACCATTTTTCCGTCTGGACTATTCTTCATCCACTTTGTCTATGTGTATATCATTCTCTCCAGGTCTTTCAATGGCTTCTCCTTATGGAGAAGTCTTTTGCACATGCAATTCTAATTCCATTCTTTTTTTTCACATAAATTTATTTTTATTTTTTTAACAAATCTAGACCCGTGTCCCCCCATCCCCCCACCCCACCAGAGCTCATGCATTCTGCCAAACATGCTTCTCATCTCTTTCTCAGTCTTTCTCAATATTCTCCATGAGGAAGGAAGTTGACTGTTTTGAGCAGAAGTTCACTGTTTCAGTCAGTACTTCAAAGCAGTCCTTTCTGTTGTTGTTGTTGTTGTTGTTGTTGTTGTTGTTTCCAATATGCATCACTCCCAACTGCTTTGGACAAAAGCTCAGGGGGCCCTACACAAGAAATACTTACAACTAGGTAATTGGCACTAGCATCCACAGATGAGGGATACCATTCATCGTTTGTTTTTCTGGGACTGTGTTACTTCACTCAGCATGATGTCCTCTAGCTCCAGCCATTTTCCTGCAAAGCTCATTATATCGTCTTTCTTTATTGCTGCATAGAACTCCATTGTGTACATGTACCACATTTTCCTTAGCACTCATCAGTTGAGGGCATTTGGGTTGGTTCCAGCTCCTTGCCTATTGTGAAGAGAGCTGAAATAAACAATGGCCGTGCATGTATCTCTGTGGTGGGGTGAGTCTTGGGGTACATGCCCAGGAGTGGTAGGCTGGGTCGGATGGCAAGTTTCATTCCAAGTCTTCCAAGGGTTCTCCACACTGCTTTCCATAGGTCTGTACGAGTTTACATTCCCACCAGCAGTGTGATGAGTGTTCCCCTTTCCCCAAACCACTCCAGCACTTGGTATCATTTGTTTTCTTGATCCTAGCCAGTCTTATTGGGAGTAAGATGAAATCTAAAGTGGCTTTGATTTGCATTTCTTAATGATTAGTGATGTTGAACATTTCTTAAGGTGTTCTCGCTGCTCAGCCATCTTTAATTTTTCACTTGTGAAGTCTCTGTTCAGTTCTTTGCTCATCTATTGATGGATCATGGTCATTTGTTTTCTTTTTTCTTGTTTTTTTGAGTAGTTATATATATTCTGGAAATCAATGCTTTGTCAGATGTATCTGCAGTGAAGGTTCCTCCCACTCTGTGGGATTTCTCTTTCACTTCCTTGATTGTTTCTTTTGATGTACAGAAGGTTTTGAGTTTAATGAGGTCCCATTTGTCAATTGTTGACCTTAATTCTTGCTCAGCTGCTGTCTGATTTAGGAAGTCTTTTCCTATGCCTATGTCTTGTAGTCTGCTGCCAATTCTAATTCCGTTCTTATAACCCACAGCTCTCAATGCCAGAACCATATTCATAGCAATAATAACACCTTATACTTATTTAACAAATTCATTCAAATTGCTTTACTCTCAATGCCCGTTTTACTGCAACCCCTTTAGAATCCAAGTTCCATGGGTTCCATCTGGTTCACTCATATCCTGAATCCCTGCCACAAAACCCAATCCACAAATAAGTTCCTTAAATACTTGTTAACCAGCCAAGTGAATTAAACTTACTAAAAATTCAGTGATGCTCAGAGGCTACCAAGCACAAGTTCAACTCTTGCATGTACACATACTGTGTCCACCTATTCACCCCCGTTCTCTGAGCATTTGAATGAATATCTTGTCTTGGGATATTACTTCTACTTAGAACACTCTGCTCATGCCTTGTCCTCCTTAAGAACTCAGGTACTGGCCGGGCACTTGGGAGGCAGAGGCAGGCGAATCTTTGTGAGTTCAAGGCCAGCCTGGTCTACAGAGTGAGTTGTGAGTTCCAGGACAGCTGGGGCTACAGGGAGACCCTGTCTCGAAAAAACAAAAAACAAACAAACAAAAAAAAAAAGAACTCAAGTACTGAGGCTGGAGAGATGGCTCAGTAATTAAGAGTACTGGCTGCTCTTGCAGAGGACGTGGGTTTGGTTACCAGCATCCACATGGTGGTAAACAACCACCTGTAACTCCAGTTTCAGGGAATCTAATGCACCCTTCTGACCGTACTATCCTGCCTTAGGGTTCAACCATTCCCCATCCCACCCAGGGTGCCAGCTCACATCTCGTGCACTTTGGCCTGGTTCCCTCCTTGAAATCATTTTCTCTCACTCTAGTCCTTCTCTCCTTTGGTCTTTGTAGGTCACAGGGACATTTATGTTACTATACCACCAGAATCCATCACCTTACATAGCACATAAGACCTACTCTGAAAAGTTTGCAAAAATGAACAAAAGAATAAGCATATATCTC
This sequence comes from Rhizomys pruinosus, assembly GCA_009823505.1. Classification (NCBI taxonomy): domain Eukaryota; kingdom Metazoa; phylum Chordata; class Mammalia; order Rodentia; family Spalacidae; genus Rhizomys; species Rhizomys pruinosus. The sequence continues at coordinate 815,855 of VZQC01002103.1, read as the reverse complement.
TCTGCAGTGTTCTTAGAATAACTTTCAGAGTGTTCAGTTTTTGTATTATTATAATCAATATGTTGATAATTTTAGATTAGAACTTCTACATGATACACAGGGTGAATTTGTATGATGCAAGCCATGGTTCTAAAATTATACATAATAGGGGCTGGAGGGATGGCCTAGCGGTTAAGAGCGACGACCGCTCTTGCAGAGGACCCGGGTTCGATCCCCAGCACCCACATGGCGGCTGAGAACCGTCTGTGACTCCGGTTCCAGGAGAACTCCAGTTCCAGGGGAATCCGAGACCGTCTTCTGACCTCCGCAGCATCGCACGACACGGGTGTGCAGACCTGCATGCAGACAATACATTCATACACATAAAAATAAATAAATAAATAAAAATTTAAAATTATACATAATAGTACAATTATATCTGGTATCAGAGAAGTAGATGTAACAAGTGACTTTAAAAGGTTTTAGATGCTTTTTCACTAATGGTTGGTTCTTGATAATCTTGGACATTTTAACATTGTCTATTAATGTATAATTTGGCGATGATCCATTTTAGTTGTAAGAGCCTAACATTCTGCAGACTACTATTTTTTCTCCCTAATGACACCACATGAGGTTCTATACATTCATTGCACTGGACAGAACCAGGAGTAACTGAAAGATTTTCTCCAAGCATTCCCATCCCAAAGACCCAGCAAGACAAATATGTACAGATGGCTCTATTTGTTTGAGAATAGAGAATGTTAGGGGTTTTTTTATCTTTTACTAACTTTGTTCTTTAACATTTTCATACATAGAAATATATATAAAATGCATTCTGATTACTATCACCTTACCTTCTTTTATCTCCTTCTCACCCAATCCCCCTTTCCTATGAGTCTCTTTCCCACATTAATGTCTGTTTACTATTGTGGCTTTGTAATCCATTGAGTTTAACCAGGACTATCTGTGTGACCATAATAAAGAACTAGTTGATAATATCTATTGCTAAACACATCTTGATTGCAAGATGCAGAGAAATAAACTGGAATTGATCTGGAAACTTCCACCCTGATGGCCAATTTTCATACTACCAGAAGGTCCAATGCAATTTTCTGGAGGAGAAAAGACATTGGTCTTAGATGTGTCCATCTGCAATAGTGGCACAACCATTATGGGAGTATCCACGGACTTTCTGAGTAGATTTGAGGCCTACTCCACAAGAGGAAATTTATGCCTGATACTGTAAACCTAGTCAAAAGCACATGCCTGAGAGGGTCTGGGGCTGGAAGGGAAAGATTACTACTTATGTTTAGCTAAATCGACATAGCACCAAGCTGCCTTCTAAGGTACTTATGTTTATACCTGCAGACAAATGTTACTCACAGTCTTAGAGAAACGTCTCTTTGCAGTGAACAGCAGTGAATGCAGAGACCGGTATTTGCAAAACATCCTGAGATTGACAGTTGATTGGTCAGTCCTAAACAAGACATTCATACCACTCCTTTTAAGGCTCAGTGAGCATCACAAAAATTTGGGCGGAAAGTGTGTAAGAGCAGGAAGAGAGAGAGAAGAGCTTTGAAATGCTGTCTTCCTGGCATGACACTGTCAATGCAATCATGATGTCACATCATCAGTGACTGCCTGAAATGGCTTACACAAGGCTGGGCTTATCAATAGTCAATCATAAATCAGGGAGGAGCTCACATGTTCCAACCCTTCCTTGCTTGACTATGGGCTACTGATGGATTTGGGGAGGAAGAGACATTTTCTTGAGTTGTATACCTACTGATGATCCACCACACTCTGATAAGAATGCTAATTTTTACGTGTATGAATATTATTACCTGCATGTATGTAAGTGCACCCATGTCATGCAATGCCCACAGAGGTCAAAAGAGCATCAGATTCCTCTGGGACTGGAGTTACAAACTGTTGTTATCTGTCATGTGAGTCCTGGGAATTGAAGCTGGGTTCTCTGCCAGAGCAGCAATGCTCTTAATTTCTGAGCCATCTCTCCAGCCCCAAAGGTAGAAATTTTTTGAAAATTAACAACAACAGGGCTAGAGAGATGCCTCAGCAGTTAAGTTTCTAAAAATTAACATTCTCAGAGCTAGAGAGATGTCTCAGTGGTTAAGAGTCCTGGCTGCTCTGGCCGAAGACTGGGCTTCGATTCCCAGTTCCATCATGGCGGTAAACAACCATCCATAACTCCAGTTCCAGTGGAATCCAATGCCCTCTCCTGGTCTCCGTGGGCACCGACTGACATGGGTGCATTTACATACATGCAGGCAACACATTCATACACATACAATAAAATTAGTAAAAAAAAAATTTTTAATTCAACCTTAGGGCTGGAGAGATGGCCTAGCGGTTAAGAGCACCGACCGCTCTTACAGAGGACCCGGGTTCGATCCCCAGCACCCACATGGTGGCCGAGAACCATCTGAAACTCCAATTCCAGGAGAACTCCAGTTCCAGGGGAATCCGACACCCTCTTCTGACCTCCGTGGCATTGCATGACACGGGTGCACAGACCTGCATGCAGACAGTACATTCATACACATACAGAAATAAATAAAAATTTTAAAAAATCAACCTTAATCTTTCTCTTACCATGTTCTATGTCTTTTTGTGCTCTGAAATGTTGGAGACCCCACTGATTCTCACAGAGCATGAAGAAAATATCCAAACAGAAATCAGAGCAAGATGGATGGAGTTGATAAAGAAACCAAATATCTTTACATGTATCCTATAATGCACCAACGATTTCCTGCCCATAAATATTAAGATTGGGTCAAATTTGAATTAAAGAAGATACTTTGAGGATTATAAGATTACTCCTCAATAGTTCTTTTCCTCTTAAAAATTGCTTAGTGTTTCCAATCCATTTTAAACAGTTTGGAAAATTTTAATGAAAGATGTTTACAGATGGATAGCATGGGGAAAGGGAGTATATAAGAGATGTTGAGGCACCCAGAGATTAGCTACAGCAGGAAAACACCATCACTTTGCAAGTGAGAAAGGGGAGGAAATATAGCTGAAAGTATAGAGGAGTGATCACGGTGACATCAAAAGCTCTTGAAACCCCCCACCCCCCCCCAGTGACGTCCAGAAATGAGGCTCAAAACTAAGAAAGACAACTCTCCTTGGATTGAGCCCATAGAGGGTCAATCTCTGGACACAGAAAGGTGGGCATGAAGGAGAGATAAAAGTACAATAACCAGCCATTCCACAACATACCCCCCCACTTTTTTCCAGAACCTTCTTCATTTCTAAGGGATCATTTGCTACCACGTGGTTCTGAAGACCCATCTTTGAGATCCAGCAGCCTAGAAAGATGCAATTTAAACTGGCTGTCCCTCTAAAGTCCCTTTTGTGATCTTTGTTATTCAGATTGTTTACAAAGACCAAGGGTCACCAATTACTTTGCCCTGGGAGCTAGATTGTGGAATGCCAGGAAATTGCTTTCAGTGATACTGCAAATTAAAAAGCAGAGTCACAGAACCTCTGAAGACATTGATTACCCAGCCTGCTGCTGGAAGAGTGAGGTCAGATGCCTCCCCCGTTAGCTCTCCTATCTGTAAACTTGGCTGAATGTTTTTCTCTAGTTCAGGTTTAAAAAAAAAAAACAAAACACTTTATTTCCTGAGTAGATCTATTGTCTTGCTATTGTATTTCTGCTTTTATTTTAAAAAATTATTACTCTTTGCATCCATAATTCCCCTGCCTTATATCCTAGAATTTTACTAAATCAGAACACACTGGCAAATAAGTGCATAATCTCTACAATAGATATATATTTCTAAGTGACACTATTCATCCCACATCTCTAGTTAAAAGATGATTTCTGGTCCCCACTTGTTGAATTTCTGTGTTTTATCTATTTGTATGTCAAGATTAGCTTTGCGTTTATTCCTTTTCCTGGAACAATATTGATAATCTCTCGAAATTTTTCTGCTATAAGTGGTTTTTCTTTTCATTTGTTCCAGAGACAGTTTTGCATTTGTTCAGGCATTTTCTCATTAGCTAATTTTTTCCAGCTACTTGTGGTTATTTTTTTTGTATGTGCTTTCTTTCTGGTATTTAATTCTCTTAATAAAAATCACATGAACAGTGTCTCTGTGTTCTTTGATCTACAGATACATTACTGCCTTTTTGAAGTATTTCTAATTCCCCTAATTTTGATTTCATTAGTGTAGTGTTTCTCTAGAGGATATTATTGGGTATTTGGATTATATTGGGATCCAATTAAACTAGTTAATGATATTAACTACTTAAACATTTGCCTGATTTTTACCCTCGTTTTTTTCTCTATTTCAGTGGGTGTGTATCGCTTCTCTACTTTCTACGTTAGGCACAAATGTTTAGCAAGGTCAGAGCCTATTTTCAGGGATATTTGTATAAACAGGACTTCCACAAATGCATCTCCTACTTAGAGTTCCATTCATCTTCAAGCTCTTAATAGGCTGCTCTCTTCTGAGCATCCAGGGGGCATCTGTGATGGTTAATTTTATGTGTCAACTTGACTGGTACATGAACTGCCCAAATATTTGAGCCAACATTATTCTAGTAAAACAGACTACCTTCCATAATGTGGTGAGCCTTGTCTAATCAGCTGTAGGCTTGAGAAGAACAAAAGATTGTGTACCCCTGAGCTAGAGATATCTCTCCTGAATGGTGGCTTTAAATTGGGATCTGGATTTTTTTTTCCCTGCCTTCTGACTTGAACTCACCTCACCCCTCAGCTTCCTGGGAGGTGGTTCCTTATACATTACTACAAACATACATGCCTGCACACACTCTCCCTCTCTGTTCTGATTCTCTGGAAAACTCTGCGCAACACGGCACTCAAACTTTACATACCTCTACCAAACCTTATTTCCCTCTTCCAGTCTTCTCCCATTGCTTCCCTGTGTCCATAAGGAGCAATTCCATCCTTCCAGGTACTTGGAACAAACTTCTTAGAAACATCCTTGACTTCTACCTTTCTAGTATATTCTACAGCAATCCTTCAGAAAGACCTGTTGGGTCTGTCTTCGGACAATAAGCAGACTGTCCACTTTTTGTCATTTCCTTTGCTCTGTCATTGTTTTAAGCCACCACTTCCTTGAGTCCCCTACAATAACCAGTAGCCTCCAAACTAGCCGCCGTGCTTCCCGTTGTCTATTGACATGGTAGTCACGTCAGTCACTCCTTTGCTTAGCAGCCACCAGTCGCTTCCCACCTGACTCAAAGCAAGAGCAAAGGACCTTTCGAATTGCTCATAAAAGATCCACTAGGATTTACCCCAGCCTCCTCTTGGCTTTCTCTACTTCCGCTCTGGCTTGCCCAAGTTCACTGGCTACCCTGCTAGTGCCCTTGCTGCCTCTCTGGTGAGCCCAGCCCCCTTTTCTTCAGGCTTTGGCACATATACTGTTCTCTCTTCCTGTGTTCCCACACAGACTAGATATCTGGCTCTCTTACTTTTCTCATGCCCACATGCCAGTATCACCTTGTCAGAAAGCCCACCCCTAGCCATCCTTTGAAAAAAAAAAAACAGCCCTCTCTCCCTGTGAGAGGCTCACCTACCTTGTCTTCTCCATATCAACTTCTTTTTTTTGAGACAGGGTCTCCCTTTAGTCCCAGCTGGCCTGGAGCTTGCTATGTAGACCAGGCTGGCCTTGAACTCACAGAGATACGCCTGCCTCTGCCTCTGCCTCTGGAGTACTGGGATTAAAGGCGTGCACCACCCCGCCTGGCCTAAGATGGTTCTTAACTGCCACATGGGTGCTGGGAATTGGACCCGGGTCCTCTGCAAGAGCACTCAGTGCTCTTAACTGCTGAGCCATCTCTCCAGCCCCATCTCCATATCAACTTCTACCACCACACACAGCACAGGTGCATTCTGACCTCTTGTCTCCTGCACTGGAGCATAAACTCCATGGTGGCAAAAACTCAACTTGCAACATGTTCCCAAGATCCTGTCTGGAGCTCTCTCCTCTGTTTATTTGTTTTTGTTTTTGTTTTCAGACACGGTCTCCCTAGAGTCCCAATGGCATGGAGCTCCCTATGTAGGCTGGTCTCGATACAGTAGTGGCACTTTTATCTTGGGGGTAATCAACAGCTATCTAATTGGATTTAAAGCACACTCAGTGGGAGGAAACACATGGAGCCAAATACACATGGCTGGAGAGGATATAGACAAATGTAGAGAAAATCCTACTATATGCTAAATATGTATCCTTATATTTACAGACAAGTATACCCAGTTACCACTCATATAAGAAGCTTGTTTTTACAATAGATGGAGACTATTACAGAATTCTATAACTGGTCACATGCAGAGAATAAGTGTCTGTGAGATGCCCAGTCCTAGGGGACATGTCTACTATGGATAAAACTCATAATAAATACCACTCAGACAGAGCTTAGGGACCATTGTGAAAGAGAGCATGGAACAATTTTAAGAGCCAAGGGGAAACAGAATTTTCCAGGCTCCTGGGACCTTGCTCATATAAACTCACAGCAATGGTGACAGCATCCACAAGACTCATGTAAACTCAATCAGACAAAACCTGTCATCGGACTGGGAAAATGGGCAGGAGGTCCCAACCTTGGGAGCTATTAGCAGCTGATCACTGCTGGGTGAAGAAGAGTCTTCTTTAAGTGAGTGACATTAGATAGGCTGACCAGGCTCTACTGGATGAACTCACACTAAGGGACAGCTGGATACACAAACTTGACTCAGTAGGCCTTAACATATATGTCAGAATTCATGAAATATTGTGGGTGGGCTATAGTGGTATACAGATGGGGAAAGAAGTATAAATATGATTAAGATGTTCTAAGAAATACACAAAATTCAATAAAATATATATATTGAGTGACTGAAGAGATGGCTCAGCAGTTAAGTGCACTAGCTCTTCCTACAGAAGACTGGGTTCAAATTCCAGCACCTACATGGCAGCTAACAACCATTTTGTAACTCCAGTTCCAGGGGAGCAGACACCTTCTTCTGTCCTCTCCAGAAACTGCATGACATGGGTTCATAACATACATACATATAAAATTTAAAAATTAATTTAAAAATATATATATATACATTGATTTAAAAAAAGATCCTGCCTACCTGACACAATGCAAGTACTTAGGAAATGTTTCTTAAATGGATGAATAAATATATGTGCAGGTAGCCATCATGAGAGCAGACATGCATAGCCCTAGAATTATGATCAAAACAGTGTGGGTGTGAAATTACTTTTGTCTAGAGACAGCAAGGACAGCCCATCCCCAGGGGCCTCTACTCTTCCATGGGCAATTATCGTTATTGCAGCCTATGTTGAAGAGTGATATAAATACAACAGAAAACTGACAACATGGTGGGTAATAGCTCTGGCTTCCTGTTAAACAACCCTGAATTCAAATCTTCACTCTGTCACAGGTTTAGCAACACTTGGCTAGACTTCACCTGACCCTCTGTGCTGGATAGCTTTAGTGTCAACTTGACTGACACACGTGGGTTGAGGAGCCTCAGTTGGGGAGCTGGCTCCATTGCACTGGCTTGTGGCCACATCTGTGGAGTATTGTCTTGATTGTTGGGTTATGTGAGAGGGCCCAGCCCACTGCCGGCGATGCTATCCTGGGCAGGTTGTTATGTACAGTATAAGAAGGCAGGCTGGGCATGGGCCAGGGGAGCAAGCCAGTAAGCAGCATTCCTCCATGGCCTGTGCTTTAGCTCCTGCCTCCAGGTTCCTGGCCTGGTGGGATTCCTATGGTGGACTCCCTCAGTGATGAACTGTGACCCAGGAGATGTGAGCCAAATAAACCCTTTCCTCCCCAAGTTGGAATTGGTCAGGGTGTTTTGTGACAGCAATTGAAGAAAAACTAGAACATCCTCCATTTTCTTAACTGTAAATATACACAGTAATGCTCATTTCCTGAGTATAATGTATGGACTGAAGGGGGTCATACATGGCATATTTAGCTGGAGCCTGGCACACAGGACATCCTGATGCATGGAAGTGCTTGCTATACAAACAAAAGCTGGGAAATGCATTACAGGTTAAAGACCAAGGAAATCAAAGTCCTTAGAATTAAGAAAGCAATGGCTTGATGTTTTTGACCTCGAGAGTCACACAGAGGAAACATGTGACAACCATGGAGGATAGATGGCTCTGTCTAGACCATTAAGGACCTTGAATGACAACTACAAGTGTGGCTGGTCTTTATCCACCATGAAGGGCAGAAAGTACTGAGGATGTGTGTGGTCAGAATGCTATTGTGAGCAAACACTGTTGCTAGCTGGTATAAATGAAGGCGTAGAGGAGGACAAGGGGGGCTTCTAACGCCAGGTGCAATATTCTAGAAGCTTCGAGACATTTCCCTAAGATCTCAGTCTCCCCACCTAATTCCTGGTGTAAAGATTAAATGTATTATTATATATAAAAAGCTTAGGCCACTGTCACACAGGAACACTACTTCTTGGCTAATTTCAGAGCCTCCCCAAGGTAGTGGCATCTGGATAGAAAGGACATATTCTGCCGGGCATGGTGGCGCACGCCTTTAATCCTAGCACTTGGGAGGCAGAGGCAGGTGGATCTTTGTGAGTTCAAGGCCAGCCTGGTCTACAGAGCTAGTTCCAGGACAGCTGGGGCTACAGGGAGACCCTGTCTCGAAAAGACCAAAAAAAAAAAAAAAAAAAAAAAAAAAAAGAAAGGACATATTCTTAGAATCTTTGTACACACAGAGGCAAGTAGATTCATATCTCACAATGACTTAGAGCTGAAGAAAATTCTAGTACCTTTGTTTACATGACTCTGTCTGCCAACTTCTTTAATTATAATTAAGAAAGTCTGCCCAGGCAGGATTGAGATAGTAATCCTACCAACTAAACTCATTAAGATCTTCAGGATGTTCAACAAATCAGGTTTGGAGAGGATTTCACAGGAACAGCGCACAGAGCACATTGCAGACTCTACTGTTGCCGTGGAGAACAGATGCAATTCACACCTCTGAGCTGGGTGATACAGCCAGAACCTCTACCCTTGCTTCCTGGAAAGCAGAAAGCATCCAACATCCAGAAGGGAATTCTATGTAGTACCTATGTCCATGAGTGTCCATGAGTGTCCTCTAAGCAGAAAACTGTCAGACAGAGACAAACCTAGGTCATACTACAACTGCAAGGAAGGCTAGCAAATGGATTTCTCTAGCACTAGGCTCGAAGATGAGGGTTATTCCCCAGATATAGGAAGGGTGTTTCAGTGATGCTCAGAAACAGCACAGTATAACAATTAACAATTTCTTCTGATCAGAGAAATTGGAAATTGGGGTTGGAAGGGGATATTGACCAGGAGGAAATGAAAAACTGAAAAGCAGAGTTTGGGGTTGAGATTCCAATGGAATAGTCAATGGGGTATACCTGACCAACATCTGAAATTAGTATGGCACCATGGGCAAGCCATACAAAAGTGGGGCTTGACAAAGCATTGCAAAGGAAGCAGTTGTTTGCTAAATTCTTAGGGACTGATATTTTTGTACATTTGGCCTTGTTTCTTTAACTTCAAGACTATATTCACAGTTGATAAAATTATAAAATGAAGCTTAAAATCTATAGCACTTTTTAAGTTAAAAAACAAATTTATCTTCCTATTATCTCAAATAATGCCTTAAAAATGAAAACCTCTCAAATTCTTTGGGTTTTGATCTGTTAGTCTTAACATAATATTGATTAATGATTATATTAATACATTAAATCAAATATAGGTTTAGACTTAGTTTTAAATGATTAGTCAATTTGGAAGCCACTACTGATTTGGGAAAATTTTTTTCTTCTTGCTCGGGATGAATTTCAGTCTTTGAATGGTTTTCCTGCTTCATCAAATGGTTGCATCATTCAAGATGTGATCAAGAACAGAACTGCTGTTTGATACCACATAAGGGAGTCGCAGGTGCTCAGCCTTGATGCTTTAGTGGAAGCTGGGGGTGGAGGTAGTTGGCTGCAGGCTCTGCATCATAGTGAAGCCTGAAGTATGCAGCCTTGGGATCTTTCAAGGCTTCTAAGTGCGGAAGAAAGCTGGGTGTGACCAAAATCAAGGACAAATGGGACACTACCTTGATGAACAAGAGCCCCACAAGGTCAACTGGGAAAAACTAAAGCCTGTGTGTGTGTCTCATGACCTTGAACCCCGAGGTCTTGTGGGACTTTCTAGAGAAGAGAATGCTTTAAGGCCAAAGTTGCACATACACCGGCTCCAGGCTTTGGTGAAACTGAAGGAGACAGTTTCATGAGAATTGAGATGCTGAGTCACAGGAACCCAGCCAATTAGCATAGGAAAGATGGTTTCTATTTATTTCACTCTGCATCTCATGTCAAATGCCTCTTGTGGCCTGCACTAGCCCAGAACCTTCTAAGGAAAAGAATCTGGGGAAATGTAGACCTCACTTAGCTAAACTGACTCACCACAGTTGGTAGAATTTCTATCCACAATATTTATATTCCATAACATTTGCCTGTATGGAATATTAATTAATCAGCATCGGACAAAGGAAAAACCCTGGGTTATATTTTTCATGACTTGACTACAAACATTTTAAAAATCTGTGATTTACTGCATCTCTTAAATCACAGATTTTTAAAACATTTGTAGTCAAGTCATGAAAAATATAACCCAGCATGACTTGCATTTAATTTAATATTCTGGTACCTACACACACCTCCTGAAAGAAAAATAAAGTAATTGTGGTATCTTTCAAACTAAGTAGATGATTGCACTGTTGAAAGCTGAGGAAGCTCACTGCTGCCTTGAGACAGTGTCTCTCGCTGAACCAGAATCTCTTCCATTATCTCAGGATCCACCCGTCTTCACACCCACTACCCACGTGGGGGTTACAGCCATGTACCTGGTTACTACAGAATCAAACTCAGGTCCCCATGGTTACAGAGCAAGTGCTCTTAACCACAGGGCCATCTACCAACACTTTGTTGCCTTTGAAACTCTCTCTCCCTTCGTTTAGAAGAGTTCATTATTCATCATCATTTTATCCCTCTTTTCCCTAATTATGACCTCAGACTCTCTCCTGTCCTGAGAGTATTTTTCTCTCTCACTCATTAAGAAAAGACTAGAAAAAGGAGGGGAAAAAAACTTTCTACAAAATCCACTTTTTTCTTGAAGTCCTTGAATGATGAGTTTTTTTCTTTGTAATGAAATTAGGCTGAGGGTCAGAGTCATCTACAAATGAGAAAAGAAAGCAAAACTCCAAAAGACTGTCTTATTGGAGACACATAAGCCTTACTGTCCACATCATAGTTAGCTTGCATTTATTTCTTTTCTTTCTTCCTGTCACAGAGGAAATCAATCATTCTTATGTTCTCTGTTCTCCTGCTAGGCTGTTTTAGATTCTGTGATATATTTTGTCTACATGTATTATTTGTGTGTGTGTGTGTGTGTGTGTGTGTGTGTGTGTGTTTGAGACAGGGTCTCCCTTTGGTCCTAGCTGACCTGGAGCTTGCTATGTAGACCAGGCTGGCCTTGAACTCACAGAGATCCACCTGCCTCTGCCTCTGCCTCTGCCTCTGCCTCTGCCTCCCAAGTGCTGGGATTACAGGCGTGCGCCACCACGCTCGGCTACATGTTATTATTTTTAAGGCTACATTAGCTGGGCATGCTGGCACACCTTTAACCCCAGCATTTGGGAGGCTAATGCAAGGGAATCAGAAGTTTAAGGCCGGTTTGGTCTATTTAGTGAGACCCTGTGTCAGAAATAGTTAAATACTCTGGGCGTGTTGGTATATGCCTTTAATCTTAGCACTTATGGAGCAGGTCTCTGGGAGGTCTAGGACAATCTAGTCTATATAGAAAGTTAAAGGCCAGGAGGTGCTCCAGGGATATCTTATCTTTAAAAAAAATAACAAAATCAAGTACATAAAAACTACTTTTAGAGATGCATCTTGGGTAAGCTAAAGAATTGGTAGATAGGGGCTGGAGAGATGGCTCAGCAGCAGTTAGGATCGCCGACTGCTCTTGCAGTGGACCCGGGTTCGATTCCCAGCACCACATGGTGGCTAAGAACCATTTTTAACACCAGTTCTGGGGGAATGCAATGTCCTCTTCTGAGCTCCGTGGCATTGCACGACATGGGTGCACCAACATACATGCAGAAAGTATATTGATACACATAAAAAATAATAAATAGCCAGGCATGGTGGTGCACACCTTTAATCCTAGCACTCAGGAGGCAGAGGCAGGCAGATCTTTGTGAGTTCAAGGCCAGCCTGGTCTACAGACTGAGTTCCAGTTCCTGGATAGCTGGGGCTACAGGGAGACCCTGTCTCAAAAAGACCAAATAATAATAATAATAATAATAATAATAATAAATTTTAAAAAGTTAAAAAAAAAGAATTGGTGGATAGAGAGTGTGTAGCAACATAAACACAAAGAATGTGAGAGTAGGAAGATAGCCCAAATCGTTTACTTATAATTAATTTTAAACACCAATGTTTCTGCTTTTGCAGTCTTCCTAGCTTTGTCTATTGAAGGAATTTTCTATATTAAACAAAATCCTTTGAGACTTTGGCCTTAGATCTACAGAAATTATAAGCTGCAAAAAGTTTGAGAATTTGCCATTGTAACGTTATAAATCACTATATTGGGTATTTTTCTGTTGCTGTGCTAAAACACAATGTCCAAGACAACTTATAGAAGGCAGAGTTCATTTGGCTTATGGTTCCAAATGGTTCAGAGTCCATCATGGCAGGAAGGCAGAGCGGGAGAAGTGGCCAGAGCAGAGAGCTGAGCTCACATCTTCAAGCAGGCACAGGAAGGAGAGACGGGTAGACTGAAAATGGGCATGGCTTTTTTTCCTTTTTGTCTTTTTACTAAGATCTCAAGTTTTGTGTCTGCATTATAGTTTCTCAGGTCTTATTAATTTCTGGTTGTATTTTCCTTCTGGATGCTATAAGGCCATACAGATAGCCCAGATTAACCAAGGGTTTGTTTTGTTTAGGTCAGTTGAGGATCTGGTCCTCAGGGGTCTCTCGGAATTTTTTTTGGGGGGGAGGGGGGAGCCCCTTTCTTCTTTCAGCTCCTCATCTACCAGTTCCATCCACATGAGGACAAAATCAGGTCTTGCTAGACCAGGCTTTCTTTTCTGAAGCATGAGCAGACTTTCCTCTTTATAGACTGGACACTGGCTAAAGTCCCATTAGTGGCTCTCCAAGACCTCCCTGAACAGGAAGAATGGTGACCCATATCTGCAGGACTTTTCAAAAGATGCCCCCACATATAATCCCCTAAGACTTGGTTGACCTCTGAGGGCAAGGAACAAAGTTGTCCCCCAGGTCCCTTGGCCAAATTTGTAGGGACTTCAGATATGGTCATTAAGCACCCAGAAAGGCTAAGTTGCACCAGTCTGTTACATTACACCTATATTAACATTGTATCCTTTGGCAACACATTGTATGTTATCTCCATAGCATATTTCTTGATTCACATATTTCCATTTTAATCCCATATTACTCTAAAAGATGCACACATATCCTCCATCATATACTAAAAGTCCAAGGTCTGGAAATATGTGTTAGGTCAGCTCTAGAACCTGTGTAGGGAGTCCCAATACAAGAGCACAGTTGTCTTTAGATCGTGAGGAATATAATATTAACGTTGCTCATTTTGTCTTACACCTAGGTACTAACATCCACAAATGAGGGATACCATTTGTCTTTTGTTTTTCTGGGACTATGTTACTACACTTAGCATAAAATCTTCTAGTTCTATTTACCTGCAAATTTCATGATATCATCTTTCTTTACTGCTGCATAGTACTCCATTGTGTAGATGTACCACATTTTCTGTATCCACTCATCAGTTGAGGGGCATCTGGGTTGGTTCCAGCTCTTCATAATTGTGAAGAGAGCTGCAATAAACATGGCTGTACATGTATCTTTGCTGTAGGAAGAGTCTGACGGATATATACCCAGAAGTGGTATGGCTGGGTCAAGTGGTAGGCTCATTTTGAGTCTTTTAAGTGTTCTCCATACTGCTTTCCATAGTGGTTGTACAAGTTTGCATTCCCACCAGCAGTGGATGAGTGTTCCCCTTTCCCCACACCCTCTCCAGCACTTGGTGTCATTTGTTTTCTTGATCCTAGCCAACCTTATCAGGGTGAGATGATATCCTTTGATTTTTTGATCCTAGCCAACCTTATCAGGGTGAAATGATATCCTAAAGTGGTTTTAATTTGCATTTCCTTAATTATTACCCATGTTGGACACTTTTTTAATAGTTATTTTTTTAATATTTAAATTTTTTTTCATTTTTTAACAATAAGTAATAATTCATGAGTACAAGCATCCTTCATGTGAAACAATTTGCAAGCAGTTGTGCTCAAACCCACACAGCCCAAGGGTCCCACCATCCAGCTGGGGAGCTTGTATATTCAATCAAGTTGATCAAATAAGTGTCCAGTCTATATTGCTATAGTTTCACCCCAATCACAGCCCTTACATTCTACTGTGCGCCCTCTTCTGCAGATTGTTCCCTAGGCTTAGAAAAGGGGCACAGGTGGATGAGAAGCAAGTCTACTTTCTCTGGAGCTGTCGTTTTGGACTCTGGGCAATTCTGGCTGTTTCCTTTCACGGGCTGACAGTTTGTCCAGGAATAACCTTTCAGTCCTACTAATGAAGCACAGGCATTTAGATATATAGGTATTTAAACAGTAATAATTGTTATGGTAGGTTACTTTGGTATAGACACAGATATTTGGATGGTATGTTAATCTATGAATTACATTTTTTCCTGTAAAATGTGTCAGGGTCTTACTGTGGCTTATAACATCTCCTAACTGCTAGAGGATGTAAGCTTGTGGCATCAGCCATGGGTTATTCCTCCAAGGAGAGAGCTAATAGCCAATTAGATTTGGGATATACGGGCATATGGCTGCCACTGTTGCACAGTATTTCCAGGCAGGTGAGGTATAGCTGCATTGGTTTAAAGGTTCTGATAAAAATGTTAATGCACCTTAGTTAATTGGAAATATAAATTGTTGTCATCCACATTTGTTTTACTTAAAATCTGTATAACAGGGCTGGAGAGATGGCCTAGCGGTTAAGAGCGCCGACCGCTCTTACAGAGGACCCGGGTTCGATCCCCAGCACACACATGGCGGCCAAGAACCGTCTGAAACTCCAATTCCAGGAGAACTCCAGTTCCAGGGGAATCCGACACCCTCTTCTGACCTCCGCGGCATTGCACGACACGGGTGCACAAACTTGCATGCAGACAGTACATTCATACACGTATGGAAATAAATAAAATTAATAAAAAAATTAAAAATAAAAGAATTGTTTTTAAAAAAATCTGTATAACAGTAACTTTGGGATTGGCACATACAAATGTTCTCTATAATTTTTCTGTTGTACAGTATCATCTTGTAGCATTCTCTTTTACCTGTAGGATGATTTAACTTAAGAAATTAAGTTTGCGGGCTGGAGAGATGGCCTAGCGGTTAAGAGCGCCGACCCTTAGCCATCATTGCAAGAGGACACCCGCGTTCGCTCCCCCAGCACTCACTCTTATGAGCGGTCCAAAGGAGAAGAGCCGCCTGAGAAAACTAACCCACAATTCCGGAGAATTCTCTCAAGTCCAGGGGAATCCAATATCGGCCCTTTCTGACGCGATCGCGGCTCGGCGCCGCCTTGCACCCGCCGAACACGGGAATGCACATTACCTTGCACTGCCATAGACCAGTACGATCCTAATCAATACACATACGGATAAGGTAAATTAAATTAATTAAACAAGAAAAAAAAAAAAAAGTAAAAAAAAGAATTGAAGCTGGTGTTGCTCACCAAGTTACTGACTATACAGTGCACAAAAATACGCTTTTTTGGGTGAAATTTGATGACATCTGCGCCTTGATTCCTGCCTATAGGCACAGATGTACTACAAATGCCTTTATTAGAGATCATGGGTCAAAAAATAAAAACCTAAATAAAAGGGGGGATACGAGATATTATTGAATACCTTTTTGTCAAAACTTTGCAATTCAAATCTTAAAACTAACTATGGGAGATAATTGTATTTTTCCCACAGGTCAAACATACCAACTTAATGGCTGAGAGAAGAAAACACAGCTTTGACTATGTGTAGGACTAACCAGGAAGTGCCAGCAGAAAGGTTGGCCCGGCTGAACATTGAAAGGGAAGAAAAGCATCGAGCTGCTACAGGCATCAAACCCCTCTGTGGATCCTATTGTAACAACTATTTATAAATGAGTCAACGAAACTTACCTTCTTAGGTGCTGCAAAGTTTTAATAGGAGAGATTTTTCTTACCTCTCCTTCACAGAACAAGGAGGATATGATGATGATGAGGTCGTTCTTCTAACTGTAATTGGAGCCAACTGTTATAGAGGTAACTCTTATAAAACCGGTAAAACTGCCTTCTTTAATTGACTAATGAGACATAGGAACTGTGAAATGGATTATTCTCTATTCAGAACCAAATATAATACTAAAGTCTCCTTAAGCTGTGCACTTAAGCCAAATATATTAATAGAGGAGAGCTCTAATATCATCAATGGATTATTCTACCAAGGAGATGTTGACCAGGGGATCCAAGCCCCCCCCCAAAAGGTAAAGGCTTCTTGTCTGTAAACTGGGATACCTGCAAGAAGAGAGGCAGTAAGGCCCTGCTGTCAGACCTGATGTAAGTATGGGAAAGATGTATTGAGACCACACTTTCAAGTGTACAGTTGGTCTCTGAAATACCAGAGAGTGTTACCTAAGGCCACTAAACCAGGCTGGAGAGATGGCCTAGTGGTTAAGAGCGCTGACCACTCTTGCAGAGGACCCGGGTTCGATCCCCAGCACCACACATGGCGGCGGAGAACGTCTGAAGCTCCAATTCCAGGAGAACTCCAGTTCCAGGGGAATCCGAGACTCCTCTTATGAACCTCCAACAGCATTGCCCGACATGGGTGCACCACGACCCTACATGCAGACAGTACATTCATACACATACACAAATAAAAAAAACAAAGGCACTAAAACCAATAAAGTAAATATAGGTCTCCTGTAGTCAAGCAAGACTCCTCCCTCAGCACCAGCTACACCTCACTATGTTAACTACTTTCAAGTTTCCCTTTTAGCCATTATCCCTGCTTGTGAATTTTCTGCTCAGCTCTTTACTCCATCTCTTTGAGTGAGTCATTCTTTTTCTTACTTCTTTGTTTCTTGAGTAGTTTTATATATTCTGGATGTTAATGCTCTCTCAGATGTATCAGCAGTGAGAGGTTTCCTCTCTCTGTGGGTTTTCTTTTCACTTCTGATTGTTTCTTGTGCTGCTGAACAACTAACTATTCTTATCGACTTCTAATAAGGCCCACATTGTCCAAATTGATAATGACTTATGTTTCTGTGCAGCTGCTGTCTGATTTAGAAAGTCTCTTCCTACACTATGTCATGCAAGTTGCTGCCAACTTTTTCGTCTAACACCTTCAGTGTTTTGGGTTTCAAATTGAGGTCTCTGATCCATTTGGAGTTGATTTTTGTGCAGGGTGAGAGGTAGGGGTTTAATTTTATTCTTCTACAAGTGGTGATCCAGTTTTGCCAGCACCATTTGCTGAAGATGCTGTCTTTCCTCCATTGAGTCTTTTTGGCTCCCTTGTCAAACATGAGGTGGCTGAAATTGTATGTGCTCAAGTTTGGATCTTCAGTTTTGTTCCATTGATCTACAGGTCTGTTTTTCTGCCAGTACCAGGCTGTTTTTATGACTATAGCCCTGTAGTATAGTTTGATGTCTGGTATAGAAATTCCCCCTGTATTACTGTTTTCACTCAGGGTTGCTTTGGCTATTCAGGGTTTTTTTGTTATTCCATATGAATTGAAGAATTTTTTTTCCAAACCTATGAAGAATATCCTGGGGATTTTAATTGGAATTGCATTGAATTGATATATTAATTTGAGTAGAATGGACATTTTTACTATATTAATTTTTTCAATCCATGGTTTTTTCAAAGTTCACCCCCAGTGATGTGCCTTCTCCAACACAGCCACAACTTCTAAAGGTTTTATGGCCTTCCCCACACAGCACTTCCAATTTGGAACTAAGTCTCCAAATACTTAGAGCCCCCCCAATCATTGTTAAGTCAAACTCCTGGAAACAGAAGCTGCAAGAGTCTATGTGATCCATTTCAGCACAGGAACAGAGATTTGAGTATTGGCTTTCTAAATCTTATTGCCTCCTACTAAGCCACACAGAGAAATATATGGCTTGAGCAACTTGCATGTAAAATAATTTCATTTGATCAAAGACCATTGATGTGCAATGTTGGAATACAAATAATATAATTAGTGGAGTGCTAGATTTAGATTTTTTGGCCTGTATAATATCACACAGTAGCTACTAGATCGTGGTCTGGTAGTTAAACCACAGCTTGAGATAAGTGAGATATTTAGAACTACAGACTTGTCATGATTTATTGTTAAAATTTTTAGATGTGATAATGGTACAGTGATTGCATATATTAATACATTTTTAAGTTCTCATTTAGAAACACACACTGGGATATTTACAAATAAAATGATCTGGTGTCTTGGATTTAATTCAAAATAATGTTTTTCTTGGGAAAAATAGATGAAGCAGGACTGGCCTTCTGTGATAATTACTGAGGCTGGGTGATGCATGCACGAAGGCTTATTATACTCTTCCTACTGTTTCTGTTTGTGTTCAGAGTGTTCTATGGCAAAGACTTTTTCAAAACTACTGCCACTGGGCACTGAGCTGATGAGAATGAGCTGATGAGAATGGGCTCTGAAGAAAAAACTGAGGAAAAAAATGAGGAAGCTTTTAAGTGCAGACCTGCCTCTTACTAACTCCAGTTAGAGGAGGGGTGGAAAGCTTAATGAGATGACATCTGCAAAGTATCTTCAAATAGCCTCAAGCACATTTGTAGTGGCTCAGATTTCTAATGTCTCCTCACTGCTAGCATCAGTATTTGAAAAGAAGTCTTTCTCTCTGTGGCATCCCCCATCTCCTCATCTGCTGCAGTGTGGAAAACCTGCTAGATAAATAAAAGAAGTCAAGATCAGTGTAACTTTGGCTAGCTAGTCTGGTACCCCACCCTCTGCTGAGAAAGGGACATCTTCAGTGACTTTGACCTGGGCCTAGATAGTATCACAGCCAGGGAATTCTGTTCATTGCCAAATAAATTGTCCAGCATTGCACCCCCTCGGCTCCTGTTTCTGCTCCGGCTTTGCTCTTTTTGCTCTGATCTTCTTGTCCTTCGTGTATGGGACAATGACATGGTTAGAGTAATGAAGACCCTAGACACATGTCTCTACAAGTATTATGCTGGAGATGAGAAAACTCTAAGAAAATAGCCCTTCAACTACAATTAAGCTTCTACCACTTTATTCATAAAATAAACCACTTGGAAATGAAAAATCAAGATCAGTTGCTTTGCAAAAGATATTTAGGTGAGAAATATCATTGAACTTTTCCCAGAGTCCATTTTTTTTTTTTTTGGTCTTTTTTCGAGACAGGGTCTCCCTGTAGCCCCAGCTGTCCTGGAACTCACTCTGTAGACCAGGCTGGCCTTGAACTCGCAAAGATCCGCCTGCCTCTGCCTCCCAAGTGCTAGGATTAAAGGCGTGCGCCACCACGCCCGGCTATCCCAGAGTCCATTTTTAACACTGGTAAATGTGTAGACAGATGTGGAAACAAATCCTGGTATTGCTAATTCATGTACATATTGGTAAATGCACATGGATAGACAACCCTCAGAACTGAGGCCCAAACCTTCAGAACATTATTTTGTCTTAGGCCTGCTGTGGAATACCTGGACTACCTCACACTTCTACTGGCCTTGCCTTGAACTCTGTACCCCTTTTCTCTGCCTTATTAGTCAATATCATAATTATTATCTTTAAACACACTGTTTAGTTAGTTGTTTGTTAGTTAGTTAGTTAGTTGTCAATTTTCTTTTTCTCCATAAAGGTATGTATGTGCATCTGTTTCAGTATTTAATAAACTCCCAAACACTAAAACCCAACACATAGTCAGTATGAAATTAGTATCAATTTAATTAATAAATGATGAATGAACAAATTAAATCAACAAGGAAAATAAGTACAAAAAAATATAAAACTTGGGGCTGGAGAGATAGCCTAGTGGTTAAGAGCACCGACTGCTCTTGCAGAGGACCCGAGTCGATCCCCAGCACCCACATGGCGGCTGAGAACCGTCTATAACTCCAATTCCAGGAGAACTCCAGTTCCAGGGGAATCCGAGACCCTCTTCTGACCTCCGTGGCATTGCACAACACGGGTGCACAGACCTGCATGCAGACAGTACATTCATACACATACGAAAATAAATAAAATTTAAAAAATAAAAAAAAATATATATATAACTTGTGATTACAAACGGAAGCTCATTCATTTTATTCTACAGCTCTTTATGATATAAGTTATCAACAAATTAGGTATAGAGAGTGCATACTGACACAAAACCAAGCCTGTATATGACAAACTCACGACAAAATCATACTGATCAGGGGAAAATGAAAATTAATTTGTATAAAATCTGAAATAAGATAAAGTGTATCCTGTTTTACCACTTTTGTTCAACATACTAGAAGTCCTAGCCAGGCAGGAGAGAGAAATAAATAACATCCAAATTGGAAAGGGAGAAGTCAAATTATCCCTGTTTGCAGATATAATCTTATATAGAGAGAAACCTAAATTCTCTACCAAGAAAACTGTTAGAACTTATAAACAAATTCAGTGAAGATGCAGGCTACAAAACCAACATACAAAAATCAGCGCCATCACTGTATACCAACAATACACTAGTTAAAAAAAGAGATCAAGAAAGCAATTCCATTTACAATAGCTGTAAAAATCCAGGCATAAATTTAGCCAAGGAGATAAAATATATACACAATGAAAATTATAAAATACTGAAGAAAGATATTGACGATGAGGACCCTCCCCCAAATGGAAAGACATTCTTTATTCATGGATTCAAAGAGTAACTACTGTTAAAATAGCCACGTTAGTTACTGGTGGTGTTTTGAGGGGACACAAGTATTTGAACAGTTCTCCACTTGATGGCACTGTTTGGGGAGGTCACAGAATCTTCAGCAGTTGGAGCTTTGCTGGAGCAAATGTGTCTCTGGGGTTGGCTTTGAGAGTTCATAACCTCACCCAATTCCAGTTTGCTCTTTCTGCTTCGTGTTTGTTGTTGATGATGTGACCTCTCAGCTTCCTGCCCCTGCCACCGTGCCTGCTTCCATGCCTTCCCTGCTGTGATGGACTCTACCTCTGGAACTGTCTGCCAAAATAAACTCTTCTTTGTTACCTTTGACATGATATTTTATCTTGGGAACAGAAAAGTAATTAATACATTACCCAAAGTGATCTATCCATTCGATCTCTATCAAAGTCCAATGATGTTCTTCACGGAAAGAGATAAACATCATAAAATTAATATAGAAACACAGAAGACCTTAAATAGCCACGAGCAAAAGAAACAAAGTTGGCAACATCACAGCACCTGATTTCAAAACATACAGCCGAACCGTAATAACCAAAACAGCTTGTTATTTTGAGCTTAAAAAGCCAGTTGCCTCTCTTGGCCATCCAGGTCTGTCTCCTGAGTGTCAAATATCATTCCGAGGAGTCATCTCTCAGACATTGGCCACAGTGACACATCTCCTATCTAGAAGACAATATTCATGTGGCCTTCTCCTGAAGTCCACACACACGATCATTTTCTTGATGATCAGGTTCTACTTTCATGGAATACCACAGGCATGGTAAAGGCTGGGGTTTGTTAGGACATCCCAGAGCTTGTCTATTATTTTAACCATTTCCCACATCTATTCAAAAAATCATTTTATTCATCAAGTGCATATGATCAAGCTGTTAGTGAAGAACAAGCCAGTTGAGGAATACTAGCCTTGTGTCTTGAACACATACAGTTCACTTTTTGTGGGAGCATTTATTTGCCTATGCTGCTTAAATTTACTGCTTAAGGAAGAAAAGAAACATACTATCTTAAGAATGTTGGAAACTGTGTAGCATTTAAATAATAGATCTAGGGGCTGGAGAGAGGGCTCAGAGGTTAAGAGCACTTGCTCTTCCTGAGGATCAGAGTTCATCCTGAGCACCCACATTAGGCAGCTCACAACTGCCTATAACTCTAACTTCAGGGTATCTGATGCCCTCTTCTGGCCTCCTTGGTCACTGCACAAACCCACACAACATACATATCAAAAATAAAGTACTTAAATGATACATAAACTTACTTTAGAAAACTGTTTTTGAGACAGGGCCTCTCTGTAACTCCAGGCGATCTGGAACTCACTATGGAGATCAGTCGTGCACCACCACACCAAGCTAGGAAAGATTTCTTAAGGCATAGGAAGTGAGCTGTTGCCCATCTCCCATCAGCCTGCCTCCAAATCTCCTTAGATGTTGGGTCCTGAGATAGTAATGCACTCAGAAGATGGAGTCAGGAAGATCAGCACCAGCTGATCCTGGCTCAGAAACTCAAAGAGTAAGAAATAAAATAGGGGGCCTTGAAACTGGCTCAGTGGATAAGAGCACTTGCTGTGTAAGCACAAGAACCTAAGTTCAAATCCCCAGCACCCATGTAAAAGCTAGGCATGGTTACATGTGCTCCTGAACCCCAGCATGGGGTGGGGGAGGGGACAAGCAGGTTCTAGGAGGTTCCCTGTCTCAAGGGAATAAAGGCAGAGTGTAATACAGGAAGATGGCTGGCTTCCTCCTCTGATCTCTGTGTTCTGTTTATATGTGCATATACACATGCACTACACACACACACACACACACACACACACACACACACCACATAAAATAAATAAAATAAAAGGCAAGAGCAAAGCATTCCTCTTAAACTTCCTTCTTGCACAATATTCCCTCTTAACAATAGGCTGGGCTCTATCTGGTGCACATTCTATTACAGAGTATCCTTTTAATGGACTCTTACATAGGACAGCACTGTTGGATTACAACTTCTTTCCCAATTTTTTCTCTTATAAGAGAACTCCCATTCAGAACAGGATCTGTCAGAAGGTGACAGCTGTTTTTTGTTGGATGTAGAATTAAGTAAACAGTTAAGACAGTGAGGCTTTTACTAAGATGATTTAATAAAGCTCATTAATGGTGTTGATTTACACAGCTGACCCAGATAGAACACAAAATTCAACCCTGCACCTCGGCAATGTGTCGTCCGAATGCATCCATGTTTTAAATGCACTCCCATTAAATTTTAATTTTAAATTTAATCAACTATGTTGAGGCAAAAAAAAAAAAAAAAAACCCAGAATGTAAAGGAAAGAACAAAACACAGGAAAATAACCCTGGTGAATATTTTACATTTGTTTCCTTTGTTTTCTAGCCCAGGTATTCATTCTACCTCATCAGGACAGCAGCAATCACTTTTAATCTTATGTAACACACAGTTATTTCTGAGATTAGAGATCAAAGCTATTAAATCAACTGATACAAAGCGGATGAGTAGCTAGAGACAGTGTCAATTCTCCACAAACATCTCTTTGTCACTCTCAGTTGTTTCCATAATCATGATTCAGCAAGAAAGCATCTGACCCAGCAAAATCCAACTCTGGTGCAGTCATTGCTGAGCCTCAGAGTGAGGAGAGAATGAAATTCAGGTGTTTTCTTCCTCTCGATCGATCGTTCTCAGTGCAAGCCCCACTGCCCTGAGGGTATCACTCTGTCTACTCGGCAAGCCTAGGATTCATGTTCCACCTATTGCAGTCTCTCAGCCCTCCTTTAGCTGTGGAGGGGTGGGGGAAGGGAATAGGAATTCTAGTTCACATTTGGGTCCAGTAGTTCCTGACAATGGAGACACAGGCCTTGGCTACAAAACTTGTATAATATGATAATTAGACTATGAATCATATAATAAAAACAACCAGCAGTATTTATTGAGCATTTATTTCCTGAACACTATTGCCCTTGATCCTCTCCACAGTCCTCTGAGGTACTTTCCTGTTGCAGAAATGAAGACTCTTAGGGACCAGGGAGCTTTGATAGCACAGCAGTCTAGTACTGGGAGTGATACACTTGAACTCAAGGGCTGACTTGACACCTGTATCCATCCAGTATGCTCAGATGCCAATTTGATAATCTTGATATTATCAATAATAGCATAATACTATTACAAGTCCCAAAAGGGAGAAAGAGCTTGGGAAAGTGTGGGATCTGTGGTTAGCAACATGAGTTCATTTGACACTCCAAGTTGTAGGGTGACCGTTAGTGGGTGATTTAACTCGTCTAGGCCTCAGTTTGCTTGTATGCAAAATGAGTCTGTAAGTGGGGGCCGTCGGCTTGGCTTCCCCTTTGTGGTTGTGTCTCCTTTTCCCCACTCATTGCTTTCACCCTAGACTTGGATTCCTCTCACTCCCCAAATGGAAGCTTCTGGAAAGCATCAGGAGCTTATGAGAAACCCTCAAAGTCCATTCGGGCAATGTTTGCTAAGATAGACATGAAACAGCCAATCAGTGAGATCGAGGCCAGAGAATGTGTGTTCCCAACTTGCTTTTCTGCAGATTCACATTCCCCATAGCGCAATTTTTGTATCATGAGGAGTTACCAGTTTGAGGATAAACAAAATTAGACATTTCTTTCTTGCAGGACTTATCAGAGCTTTTAATACTCAAGGGTACACTGGGTATCTCCAAATATGCAATATTTCCCAAATAAATCCCAAACCTTTTTTTTTTCTTTAGTCCCAGCTGGCCTGGAGCTCACTGTGTAAACCAGGCTGGCTTTGAACTCACAGAGGTCTGTCTGCCTCTGCTTCCTGAGGATTAAAGGGATTAAAGCATGAGCCACCACACCCGGCTCCAAACTTTGCAGGATGAACATTTAGCAGAAAAAAAAAAAATGGGAAAGTCTTGGCTGTGGCAGGTACTAAGCAATCAATGAGTACACAGGCACTGCATATAGTTTCTGTGGTTTAGGAAATGAGGCGACCGCACACCCGTTTCATTCATACTCTTAATTCATGCATACCCTTCCTTGTCTGCAGAGCTGCAATGGGGCCTTTTGAGAGACCCACAGCCTGGCACAAATTGTACAGTAGAACTGGGCCATTCTTCAAACTCTCGAAGGCTAACTCCTGGACTATGTCACGAGCCTCTTGGGAGAGAAACGTGGTCCTTAGCCTTTACAATATTGGTTGCAATGTGGAGAAATCTCAGAGGAAGACACATGTGGGCAGGGCATTGAGAACACGTGGAGAGAATGAGAAGACTAGAAACGAGTCAGAGGAAGAGCACCATGGATATCCAAAGGTGACCGGAGAGTAGCCATCCAGCCAACCTTCATCCAAAGCTCGTAACTGGGCAGATATGTATGGTTGTGCAGGGGATGTACTACCCACTTCTGAGCCTGCACATAATTTAAGAATGTTAATGAGGGCAGGATGACTATTACCTAAATCACATTCTGAAGACAAAGACAATCTCCGTAGTTAAAGCAGTGAAGTTGGATATTCATCTCAGCACTAAGTGAACCCAGTGATTCTTATGAAGCATATTTTGATCGAGATCTTACTGGGTTTCCCACTAAACAGAATTCTTAGAAAGGTATGAGAGATAGCCTAGTGGTTAAGAGCACCGACTGCTCTTGCAGAGGATCCGGGTTTGATCCCCAGAACCCACATGGCGGAGAAGAACCGTCTGTAACTCCAATTTCAGGAGCACTCCAGTTCCAGGGGAATCTGAGACCCTCTTCTGACCTCCACGGCATTGCACAACACAGGTGCACAAACCTACATGCTGACAGTACATTCATACACATACAAAAATAAATAAAATTTAGAAAAAAAGAAAGGTATCAGCAAAAGCTCAAACTGATCACCTAACCAGCTAAAAAGACATAAATGATTGAAATTTCCATAAACATAGGATTTACACAAATCAATTGCATTCTAATTAAATCTCTGGATTTCCTTCAGAAAATTTCAGGAAGTACTCTACATTTCTATGTTCCCTGATTTTCCTCTACATAAATAAAAAATTCCACCAAAATTTCGTTTGCCAACCTCTAGGACATCCTAGCCAAACTGAGAACGAATCTTTGCTTGAGTGTTTAAAGCTAGCCTGTATCTGAGCCCTTGGTTGAATTTACAGAGGGTCTGCCCTATCCTCTACACTTTCTAGAGACCTGAGATGGTCTTCAGTTGGTGTGCTGCTATTTCTGTATTTGCAAAATAAAAGTAAAGAAAGCGACTTCCCCGATCGAGTAGGAAGTAGTAAATTATTATAAAGGGCTTTTCAAAAGAGCTCAAGATGAATGCTTAATAATCTTTCCAGTACTGAGACATAGAGATAGATTAGCCAGCCTTTTTTGTCCCCTTTGAGTGCAGTGATTGCATCCTTACTGGGTGTCAATCTAATTAAAGCAGTACTTGGTAGTTGATTCAGTATGAAAAATGTGTACTAAACACCTATTTGATAAGATTTCACACTTTCTACAAGTGTAGTGACTCTATTGCTGGCTATTTTTAATATTAAAAAGTCCTTTATGAGCTGAAGAGGTGGCTCAGCAGTTAAGAGCAATGGCTATTCTTGCAGAAGACCTGGGTTCAAATCCCAGCAGCCACATGGCAGCTAAGAACTGTCTATAACTCTAGTTCCAAGGGATCCAAAGTTCTCTCTGTCCTCCACGGGCATTGCACGATACAGTTGCACCTGCATGGATGCAGACAATATATGTATATATATAAAATAAAGAGAAAAATAATAAACAAAAATTTTGTAAAGCCCTTTAAGGGCTGGAGAGATGGCACAGTGGGTCAAGGTGTTGACCACTAAGCCTGATGAGTTAGGTTTGATCCCTGAGAGCCACAGAAGGAGAGAACCATGTCACCCAAGTTGTCCTCTGACCTCCACAATCATGCTGTGTCAAACACACACTCACACACAGTCTCTCTCTCTCTCTCTCTCTCTCTTCCTTTCTCTCTCAAATAAACAAACGCAAAATAAAATTTTCAAGGTCCTTTCAAAGAAAGACTTTGGTTTCTAACAAAAGGAAAATGTTCTCATTTTATTTAAGTGTGAAATCTTGAGGTGAGAGAATTTTTTAAAGCACCGTCCAAAATAATAGTTCAGTGACGTTATGTAACTCAAAAGTGTGTATCTTTAAAGTGAAGTTATAAATGCTTAATTGTGTTAAAAATAACTCTTAAGATTTAAATAGATTAAAAATATCATCTGTCTCTTAGTCGGGATCCAGCAAATTAAGAATTTCTCAAATTCCATTTGGAACTTGACAGTTAATGTGTGCTGAACAATTAGGAAGGAAGTCTTTAGTTTAGCTTGTGATTTGGAAAGCAAAGTCCCCGACTTTGCCAAAATGCAACCTGTATGTGAATAGTTTTCTGTTCATTGATAGCAAACATTTTCTGGTCAATAATAGGAGCAAAGGCCACTGGCTAGAAATAAATGCAGCTCAAGTGATCGTATACAAATGAAAACTTTCACATGTTCATTTAAAAAATATTTTACTTATTATTTTTTTATTTTATGTGTATGAACATAATGCCTGCATGTACATAAGTGTACCCATGTCTCGAAATGCCTGTTGAGGTCAGAAGAGGGTGTTGGATTCCCCTGGAACTGGAGTTACAGACAGTTGTTAGCCACCATGTGGGTGCTGGGAACCAATCTGGGGCCTCTGCAAGAGCATCCAGTGCTCTTAACCACTGAGCCGTCTCTTTAGTCGCACCTTCATTGTTTGGAGGACAAAGCCAGTCCTGGAATTTCTAAGCAGAAGAGTCAAAGCCTAGGTCCTGGAACATGAGGGATTTCTGGTTATTGTAATTCAATCATTAGGGCATTGGTGGTTTTCTTATATGGAGGAGTCTGGAGGAGATGAAGGAGATGGCAAGACTAGGAACAGTATAATATTTGATGTGTGTTCTGGCACACTGTGAAGACTCTACCCTGAGGTTTTGATGAAGCACAAACTTTCTAGGGGTCAAAATCTCTTATTTCAAAAAAAATCCAAAGATTAAATTTCTCTCTGTCCCCTCACCCTCAAAACTGGGGGCTAGAAACACATGGAGAGGAATGAAGTTCTTCCAGCCCCAGGATCGTGACTGTAGTCTTGTTATAGGCATCTCAGGATGACTTTGTTTAATAAAATCATCCCACTGGTAAGTGCCTAGGCTTGTTCCAGTAGCTGGCGACCACCAGGTATCTGGGTACCAGCCCAGTAGAGATGTGGCCCCGGGCAAAGCTGGATATGAAGCATAGGAAGTAGGGAAAGAACAACTAGCCCTGGCTTTGCTGAAGAGGGGGGCCACTCACAGAGCTCATCAAGAGAATGTCTCAGGAAAGCTGCAATATGGTTATTTCTTCCTTTTTCCTTAACTTGTAAAGGCAGAGGTCTATCGAGCTATCGTTAAATAACTTAGAGGAAGAACGTGGTGACCTAAGAACAAAATGATACCAGGTCACCACATCTGTGCACATCAGATGCTGTTGCTAAGGTGGACCTGTTTTTCACCCACATCCAGCTGGAGGTGAAATAATTGCTCCTTCCCGGTGACGAATATATCCATGACATGATCCCTTTTGAATAGCAGCTAAAACAAAGCCAGATGCTGTCTCTATGCATAAATTATTTTTAAAATGAATATAAAATTTTTATTATAAAATATAACATGTATTCTTGGGAGAATTGTCAGAAGACTTTATGTCAATTTGAAATTTTATATTTACCAAGAACATATATCACCTGGGCATGGAGGTGCATGCTTATAATACCTGCACTAGAGAAGCTGAAGCTGGAAGTTTAATGCCAGTCTGGGTTACATAGTGACACATAGTCACAAACAAACAAACAAAAATAAATGAAGAATAAAACCTAGCATATCAAAATACCAAATTAGATGCCAGGACGAGATTCCTTATCAATCAGCCCTATAAGATTATGCTGGCTTTGAATCAGTGAACAGGTGACAGGGAAATCCCTAGAGGAGGAAAAGGAAAACCTGCTACCTCATGGTTGTTCACAAGAAAGAGAGACCTGAGTCTGAAGAGAAAGAAGACCCCATGTTAAGATGTTAAGATTCTGCACAAAGAGTTCTTCTGTAACTGCTGTGGGAGCTCAAAGCTAGATTAAGAACAAAGAAATGGCATTGATTGATACACTAGAGTCCTGAGCAATGAAAACAGAGGTCACTTCCTGTTTGAATCTGATCTGAATTGTCCCCAGGGGTCGGTCCCTGTTTGAACACTTGCTCTCCACCTGCTGGTGCTACAGGAAGGTTGCAGCTAAAAGTGCATCTCTGGAGCAGGACCTGAGATATTACAGACTGACCCTACTTCCTGTTCATTGTCTTTACTTCCTGACTGAGGATGCCATGTGATTAGCACAGCCTTCTACTCCTCCCCTGGTGACTTCCTGGCCAGGAAGGAAAGTATCTTCTAGAGCTGCAAGACAAACTCTTCATTCCTTAAACCTCTTCTTGTCCGGTAACAAGTAACAAATATACTCACCCATGAATGCCTTCTGGAACTGTTCCTGTGTTTTAGCTCTTAGGTTTAAAACATGATTCCACACAGAGCCTCTGACATGATCCTTCGCCTCCACAGGTCTCTGCTTGAAGGGTGATGTTATGGTTCGTATCATAAAGGTCCCCCCTTGAGTTCATGTTTTGAAGACTTCATCCTCACCTGGTGTCATGATTTTGGAAGGTTGGAAGGTTCTGGTAACCTTGAGAAGTGGGTCCTCTAGCTGGAGGAAGCCAGTCATTAAAGGGAGAGGGCTCTTGAAGTACTGCTCTCCTGGTCTACTTCCTGCCTTGCTTTCTGCTTCTTAGCACGTGGATGTGAACAGCCTCAGCCACAAGCTGCCACCGCCATGAGCTGTGCTGTTCGTTCCATCATGGACTGAAGCATTCTGAGACCTAGAGCCAAAATAAACATTCCCTACTTCAAGATGTTTTTGTCAGGTATTATCATCAAAGTGACACAAAAGTGTGTCACTAGCAACAGGCCTTTCTTTCAGGAGTCATACAGCTCATGTGGCGTTTCCCTCCTTGTTCCAACTCACACAGTCTTGCTGAATGTACTACTTTTTCTGCTTTTTCTTATCATTGCTTTGTCTGAATTATTATGTAATTTGTTTATTATATTTGGAGCTAATGGTCAGGAATGTGGACCCAGAAGCCTCCTACCTGCAACAAACAGGCTCCACTACTGACCAGCTATGTGACACTAGAAATTTCTTCCAACACTCAGGGACATAAAATAAGGACAGCAGTAATGTAATGTGTTTGATAGTTCTGTGATAGTGACACACAGTAATCAGTATGTAAATGTTTAATGAGTAGCTTGTCTCTCCCTGTTCCACTGTGGCGGAGCTCCCCAGAAGAGCTTGCCATAACCAGTATTGAGTAGAGGAAATAGATGCATAGCCCTTTTTCAAAAAGTGGATATTTTCATTGGATCGTTGAGTTTTAGATAGGGTTAAGACTCACAAAGGCATCAGTGTGCATAGGTCATTCAGCCATGAGGGGCCCTCTGCTGGTCAGAAAACCTGGGGAAATAGTCTCCAAGTTATACCTCAGGAGGACTGAACAAACAAACTGGTGGCCAAGCCTGACTGGAGTCACAGGATCTCAAGGTTAATTGTGGTCCCCTGAAATAAAGGCCACCTAGCACCGAAATCTATAAACCTCACAAGGTACTGGACAAACCAAGGACCACACAAAAGACACTGAGGTAAATCAAGTAACCATCTGTGGGTAATGTCCATTAAAGCAGAAATTGTTTTTCAAAAATTGATCCAAAAATGTCTCCCCCAGAATATCATAGTAATTAGATGTGTTTTGGAGAACAGGGTGTATGGGGAAATAAAAGTTAAAGCACAGGGGCAGCGACCTGCATGTTCATCCTTAAAATTCGCAAAGCTCTTTCCCAGAATCAAGGCTCCAAGAAGTCCTTCGGTAAAAGCAGTCATTTCAAACTTCCCTTTTAACTTGGCCATGGTTCGTTTTTCTTTTTGCAGGAACATTTTGAGACTCGTGTCCATGGGTGATCTCACTTTGGAGATCACTGTTTAATACCTGATACTCTGGAGGTCAGGTCTGTGTGCCACATACCTTTATATCTTCAAGGTTTTAGATGGAGTTCATGTATTGTGAGTAGGTGACAGAACCTAATCAGGTGATAGTGGTGGATGGCAGTGGAGTGGTAACTCTAGGAGAAACAGAAGGAGGTGAAGAGGGGAAGAAATACACTACAAAGTCTTTCAGAAAGGAATATTATATTACAGTAACTCAAAGCCAGTTGCACTTTTTAAAAATCCAAGCTATCGATCACAGCTGTGAGGACACATGTGCCACATCTTAAGATGACAAGGTCTTCTCCAGATCACTGTCTCACATGCTTTTCACTGCCACAGGGATAGAGCCATAATCCTATCAAGATCTTGCTTTTCAAAGCCACTTAATTCTGAACCACTTCAGGAGGTTATCCCATTGCATGGAAGACACTTTCGAGGATCCCAGGCTACTCATTCAACATCAAAGTCATGTTAAAAACTGAACTCTGACTTCTTATAAATATATACATATGTAATATAAAACAAGTTTAAACAGAGTTATCCTATAGAGGACAATGACAATGTCAGATACCACAGGCTAGCAAAGAGCCCCGTGTCAGGAATAGACTCTCTCTCTTGGAGCTGTTGACCAGAGGGAAGGGAGAATCCCATTCTTGAGGGTCCTCAAAGATGGACCAATGCCTATTGCCATTGCTCTTGGTTAGCTTCCAGAACTTCAGGGTAAGACCCTATTGCCGAAGACACTACATATGTCAGTTGTAGAACAAACATGGAGAAGTAAAGCTGGTAGTGACCTCAAAAGTTCATATCTACTGCCAACTTTCATAGTACTGGAAAATGCTATGCATGCTACAGGAAGAGAAAAACAATCATCAATTTTACCCAGATGCGAACCCCATAATATCAACTGGTGCAATAGTGGCATGAATGTTAAGGGAGTAACCAATTACTTGCTGCTTGGACTTGAGGCCTACTTCACAAGATGGAGCCCATACCTGGCCTATACTGGGGCCAAGTACCTGTGTCTGTGTCTAGATAAGTCAAAGGCTAGAGGAGAAATATACTACTATTACTCTGCTAAACAGTCCTAATATTAAACCAACTCCTAATGACTTACTGTTATATCCATAGATGAGTACATCTCTCAGCTCTCGCCAGAGAAGCTTCTTCTTGCAGCAGGTGGAAATTAACACAGAGACCCACAACTGGTCAATGTGCAAAATATGAGAAGCACAGTGCTCAGCCATAATGTGATACCTATATCACACACTCTCCTCCTAGGCTTCAGGGATCTTTACAGAAGAGAAAGCAAAAAAGGCTATAAGAGCCAGAGATGGTGGATAAATGCAAATAAACCATATTTTTCAGACAACACAGGTCAGTTGCATGTATGAACCCACAGTGCTTGTGACAGCATACACAAAACCTACATAAGATCAAGCCCAGAAAAAAATGCAACATGAATGGGGGAAGTGGGCAAGAAGCCCCAGCCTGAAGTGAAAAACTACTAGTAATTGATAGCTGGTGGGAGAGGAAAAACTACTAGTAATTGATAGCTGGTGGGAGAGGCAGCATCCATTATTTTTTAATGTGATGCTGAATAGTTCACCAGGCTCCAGGGGGTGGATCCATACCCAAGAGCACTTGAAAAACATGAATTAGATTCGATAGACCTTTAAAAAATAACAGAGGATATGAAGTGAGGGATGTAGGGAAGTGGGGTAGACCTGAGAGGAGATAGGTGTGGCACCTAAATATGATCAAAATACACTGTGTTAAATTCTCAAAGAATCAATAAAAATATCATTTTAAAGAACAGTTCTGCAGTAGCACAGGCATTTGTGGACACCACAGTGCCTCTCTCCATCAGGAGTCTGACTTTTGGTTTCCAACACTTGGTGATTTCTCTTGTTCCCTTCCCTGTAGCCCTTTAGAAGGGTCTGTCTAGCTTTGATCTTTGGCCTTGTGCATTCAATACAATTGCTTATTAGCCCTGCATCATGCTTTAGTCCGTCAATTTTTTTTTGCTTGTTTAACAAATATTACTGTTCACCCCGTGTATCAGATACTGTGAGATATCAACACGAGGTGTAAACGTGAGATATAAACAACACATGAAGATACCTGCCTGTGGAGTGCTGACCTTCCCAAGAAGCAGATAGACAATTAGCAAGAAATGCCAAGTAGATTATGACTAAAGGTGCTGAGTGTCATGAAAGACATGGGAAGTAAAGTGAGTGAGTGTGTCTCCTCACCAGGGGCACAAGCTATGGGACCCCTGCTCACCTGGAGCTCTCACTTACTGGAGGAGCACGAGGTTATGGATAGAGAGATCTTTCTGGTCATCCACCAGAAAGAAAATTATACTGTCTACCTATAGCTCTTCAGAAACAAGATTGGAATCTATGGGGGAAGAGATAAGATGGAGAATGTGGCAGTCCTCATCCTATATTTGCAGGACAAGGGTCAAATGTGACTCACACAGGAGAAAGTGAGATATCCTTTGGGTTTCCCAACCAGCCAAGAGATAGTCCTGGTCCCATGGCCCGGAATGGAGGACAAACACTCACTGTTGCTTCCTTTTTGAGCTTCTCTCCACAACTCACCATGTTGAAAAGTGAATGGTTATAGTAGCAATCTCTCCTGGCCATTTGTGCGGTGGGACTAGCACGGTCTTTGCCTTATCACATTCTCTTTGGCCACAAGCACTTGAAATTCTAGAAAACCACAGACTTCACCCACATCTCAAAATCTTGTGGAATTTCAAATGATCTCAGCTTCAGGACTGGACTTGTCCAGTTACCTCTGGGCTGACTGTAGCTCTGCTACTTCGGATGTCCTTGGGCCACAGGGAAAGAGGCGTGATGCAGTGGGACAATTGGTATTGGCCAATTGGTTGGACCTCTTGCTTTGCGGCTATGTTTCCCAAACTATGACAGTGGGTACCCTGGAAACTCACAGGGATTCTATGTCACGTTTCCAAAGAAACAGGATAACAGTTAACATCTCTTGGACACTCAAAACTACTAGCTCAAGGTGATTTGCAATTTCTGTATTAGAATCACACTGCTGCCTTTTGATGGTACTTTATATCTTCGCAAAAGCAGCTTTTTCAAAACATGCTAAAATGAAAAGCAAACACCATATTTACACACATACACACACACCAGCATGGAACAAGAAATGAGAGTACTAGATCTAATTGGACTTCAAGCTTTGAGAATTGTATTCAGTGCCTAACAGACAAGCACAATTCATTAATAACTGATTGGAGTTAAGAATGAAATACAATGTTGGTTCTTTCAAATATCTTGCATTAACTTTCCAGCTACTAAGTTAAAATATAAGCACTAAAGTGCTTGAATATAATGATTAGTTTTTTCTCTTGGCCTAGGAGCATAGAGGAAAAATTACATCAGGGGTCTCCGAGAAAGCTCTACCTTAGTTCATTACCAATATTTTTAGCATGTACTATTCCCTTTTCAGTAGAATATCAGGAAATTTCTAGAATACGAGGGTAATAACAATGCCTGTGCTGAAGGTAGGTATAACAGTGGGTGGAGCTAAAGTGCCCCAACCACTGGAAGGTGCCATGTTCTGTGCTGGGGTGAGGGTTCCTAGGCATTGGCTCATTTACACATTCTATGGAATTTACTTAATTCTGTTTTCCTCAAATCAGATAAAAATGTTATTCTTAAACTTTCCTCAGAGTCCTCTGCCCCTAATCTATTAGAGAAAATTTAGAAATCAGTTAGCATTTCTTATGATAAATTTGGTAAGTCTTTCTGACAATTATAAAACCAATTTTCTATTCCCTATTGTACTTTCAACAATGCACGCATTTAAAAAAAATGCGATATCTTCTACAGCGTGTAAGATTTCTTCAGAATTTTGAACAGAAATCAATCAACCAAAATTAATTCAGCAATGTGTCCTACTAGGCATTGTAGAGGATACAAGGTTTTAATGAAAGTTCTCTTCCCTGAGGGAACGGGTTTACACAACTAGAGGAAAATAAAAACAGTGCATGCTAAAGGACTGAGAGAGGAAGAATATGCTAGAAACATCATCTGGAAGAGGAATGGGGCCTGAGGTTGAATAGCCACAGACCAGGCCCATTCACAACGGGTTGTACTGTCTCTCTTGCCCCTTGGTATAAAGGCCCTTTTCTTCCTCCTAAGCTAAGACAAACACTTCCATCTGTTCTATGATACCTGCCACTTGTCACTCATAGGAAAGCATTGTTCATCTGGATTGTCATCAAAAATTAATTTTCCCCTTGCCCAAAAACATGCTAACTCTCTTTTGCCCACCAAAGGAGTTCCCCACCATGCAGTCTGCTTATAGCTTTGACATTGACTCCTCAACTCTGCTTGCCTTCCTCCAGCCAAGGTTTTTAGCATAAACACATTCTCAATAGATATATCTATCTCTCTACCTGCCTACCTGTCTACTTGTCTATCTGATATTTGTGATAAAGTGCTAAAGAAAGATTATACTAGATATATATCCATATGTAGTCTATGGATATTCAACAGATATGTGCTATACTTATTACATATAATATATAACCATCTATTATATGTATTACTTATTAGATCTATCCCCACTATGACACTTCCATCAGTCCTTTGCATTCTCACTAGTTCCATTCAACCATTCAACTACTTAGCGCCTATCGTTATATAACTGCATGTTATATAACAATACAAGGGATAAACCAATGTCAAATAAAACAAGGTCACTTCTCTCACAGAGAATAGAGAAGTACACAAGACAAATGTACTTCAATAGAAGGAAAACTAATTCAGTAAAATTATGAAAATAATTGCAGTTAGAGACAAGGTAAAAATGAGCTATCTCTACTACGGTCAAGTGGGGAATGAGGCCTAGAGATCAAGAGATCACAGGCAGGTACCACTCTGTCCATTCTTTTTTTAAAATTTTATTTATTTTTGTATGTGTATGAATGTACTGTCTGCATGTAGGTTTGTGCATCCATGTCGTGCAATGCCGCGGAGGTCAGAGAGGGTCTCTCTCGGAATTGGAGTTACAGACGATTCTTAGCCGCCATGTGGGTGCTGGGGATCGAACCCGGGTCCTCTGCAAGAGCAGTCGGTGCTCTTAACCGCTGGGCTATCTCTCCAGGCCCCACTCTGTCCATTCTACACTTGCTCTCTCATTCTCCTTCCTATTTGACATGGATGTACTGATCTAGAATTAATCACGATAGGCAGCTTCTACTCCACAAATCAAGTGTCTTTAGTCCTTTTGGCTCCTCCATACTTTGGACAAAATTGATAATCTTTTTGTTTTCGTTGCTGGGAATGGAACCTTATGTGTGTTGGGCAAGCACTCTACTATCTCTACTATTAAGCTTCATTCTCAGCCCCCCCCCTTTATTTTTTAGGTAGAATTTTTCTATATAGCCCAGGATGGCCTTGAACTTTCCATGTAGCCCAGGGTGGTTTGGAACTCATAATTTCCTGCCTCTGCCTTCAGAGTACTTCAGGATATCATAGGCATGAGCATTAATACCCTGAAATTATCTTGCTATGTTTGTGCTTTCGTTTCCTAGCCACTGTCATTTAGTCCTACCATTATAATATCAATAAAGATTACGTTTTTCCACACCAATTCAGTTTCTTTATGTACTTTCCAGAAATCTATGTTGACTCACATAAAAGAGGGGAGAAGGGGGAAGAAGTGGCAGAGAGGGAGAGAAGAAAACGAAAGAAGAGAAACCCAGCTTGGCTTTGTAGTGCACTATGAGTCAGTTTTTGGTTTTTTTCTTTAACATACATTGTCTTCAATCATCTTCTCCCACATCCCAAGCACACAAAGATTAGATGCAGGAGAACTCGTTGACTTCTGATGCTAACAAGCTGTCAGGGAAGACAGACCTGAAGTAAATAATTAACCAAATTAATGTATAACCATACTCTGTAGTAAAAGCGACAGAGCGAACAGCATATGTGAAATCTCGCTGTTTGAAGAGTCATCTGTGGACAGGCAGCATCAGTTTGAAGAGTCATCTGTGGACAGGCAGCATCAGACTCACCTGGGAGCTTGTTAGAAAAGCAGAATCTCTGTAACCACCCAGGAACTCCTGAGATTGGATCTGCATTTTAACAAGATCTCTCGGGGATTTGCATGCGCAGTAGAACTTGAAAAGCACTGCTTTGGAGTTCTCAGGGCTATGAGAGAAAACAACAGGTGGACCAAATTCTTCCTGGGGATCAGGGAAGGATTCCCCACAAAGATGTCTTCTGATTAAGCTAAGGGAGGCAGGGAGAAGCTTAGTGGGAGCCTAGAAGGCTGGCAAAGAACTTTCATCTTTTTCTAAGAAAAACTCAAAGATTTATATATAGTTTTATGTTTGTGTGTGTTCATGTATGATGTACATACGTGCATATGTATGTGTTTGGATGTGTGAGTGGAGGCATGTATATACTAATAGAATGCATGTGGAGGTCTGAGGACAACTTAGGGTGTCAGTCTTCTTCCGCTTTTGGTGACAGAGTCTGTTGTTGTTTGCTGCTGTGTACACCAGGTTAACTGTCCAGCTGGACCACAAGTTTCTAGGAATTCTGTCTTTGCTTCCCATCTTGCTCTGGAACTGCAGATACACGGTACCACAGCTGCTTTAAGTGGATCTTGGAATCCAAACTTAGGTTCTTAAGGTTGCATGGCAAGCATATTACCCACTGAGCCTTTCCCCAGCACCGTAATTCAAAGATATTTAAACATGTATCGTTCCCTTGGACTGCAATGACGAGATCCCGTACAATATACAATAGGAATCTATCTTATCACAGTTCTGAAGGCTGGACATCTATGTGAAGGGGATCATCCAGCATGGTCTGCATCTGGCCAGAATGCGATCCCTCACTTGCAGAGAGTAATCTCACTATGCTCTCCCAACATACAGAGAGGGAGAACGACACCTTCCTCTGGTGTCTCTTCTCTAAGAGCAGGAACCTTATTACAGAGGTGGCACCCTGTCACCTCATCTATGCCTAGTTACCTCAAAGGCCTGTCTCCAAATCTTATCACCAGGGGGTTAGGACTTTAGCACCTGAATTTGGGGTGTGAGATACAGACAATTCAGTCTCTAGTAAAAGCAAAGAAGTAGGAACAATAAGATTTCTTTCTTAAAATCTCCTATTCTGGGGGCTGGAAAGATGGCTCATGAATTAAGAGAATTGGCTGCTCTTGTAGAGAGTCTGGATTCAGTCTCCAGCATCTACATACCATCTAACAGCCATCTATAACTCCAGTTCTGCTGGATCCAACACCCTTTCCTGGCCTCTGCCAGCACTGCACCCACATAGCGTACTTACTTACATTCATGCAGGCAAAACACTCATATGCATAAAATAAAACATAAATAAATAGAATATTAATTATTCTTCTTATGAAGTATCAGAAAGTTTTGAAGGGGGTCAAGAACATATTCATAGTCAGGGCTACTGAATACAGCTATAGATGCTTTGTTTGCATTATCTTAATTAATGAAGGACACAAACCTTGCCTTCTTAAAATGGCAAGATCAACTCGGGCAAGCTAGCTGTACAAGGCTACATTATTAAGGGATTAAAATAGTTTACTAAAACGAACAGCACAGAAGGCCTTTTGAATATCAGAAGAAGGCAGGACAGAAGAAAGGACATGCATACAGGGTCTACAGGCTGGGTAAGGAAGACATAGAATTCATAGAAGGGAAGGTCATTTAGGAAAAGAGTGGAGGCAAGGTTGACCACAAAGACAAGGGCCACATTTTGCAGGATCTACAAAGTCTATAATTTGAGCTTTATAGAGGGAAGGGCTTGAGTATTAAAGGAACATGTCTTTACATGACTTAGGAAAAACCTGTCTGGCAAGAAGGAAGACCAGAGCTGAGGAGGCTTGGGTCCTAGAGGCCATCAATGGCATTTCTATCACACAAGGGACAGGTCAGAGTTCTGGCCCAGCTTGCCGGAAAATCTACAAGACTTCATTTATTTGAGTGAGAATAGGGGTCAGGTGCAGCTAAAGTTCCAGAAATAAGATTAGAAGAATTGGGCTTTCAAGGTCAGGGAGACATGGGAAAGAGAATTATAAAGTTGGCATGTGTAGTATAAATATACTGATATTTTCAAAGAATTTTCCACCTTTTGACTGGAGCTAATTTACGTTTACAGAAAAATACATAGGACAAAAGCTTACAAATGATGATGTTGGATAGAAATGAAAATAAGTAGCTGGGCGTGGTGGCACACGCCTTTAATCCTAGCACTTGGGAGGAAGAGGCAGGCGGATCTTTGTGAATTCAAGGCCAGCCTGGTCTACAAAGTGAGTTCCAGGACAGCTGGGGCTACAGGGAGACCCTGTCTCGAAAAGACCAAAAAAAAAAAAGAAATGAAAATAAGTATTAAATATTAAAATCACAGGACTAAAACATGATAGCGTATTGAAGAAACGAGTGTACAAATCACAGGAAATGTTTTGGTTTTCAGATGCAACTGCCAAAGTACAAAAAAAGAAGCCACTGCACTTCACCCTGTTGCTCCATTTCGGAAGCATTAAACAGTTTCTTATATATTTAAAATATAGTTGGGTTCAATCTTTTACATGAAGGCTTTCACAATCTTTTACATACAGGCTTTGTTCCTGCCAGGAACCAGTCACAGAAACATCATACTTAATTTTTAAAATTCACACTGTTGTGTTTAGTGGAAGGAAAATATGTGCCTATTGTGTTTCCTAAATCCCATATGTTTTTGTTTTTGTTTTCAAAGCATGAAGAAATGCTGTCGACTGGGGGGAAAACACAACCCTTCCACTTCTCTTTCCTGCTTTATCTTGGGGAACCCCAGCACCTCCTGGATCATCTTTTGTAGAGTGGAATCTATGGGTGCCCCTTGATGTATTCAGGTGTATTCAGGAATCAACACCTTCGGGTAATCACTGCAGCAGCAATGAGAACGTGGACCAATGCACGAGTATTTATCAAATGGCATCTAAGACAGTTAGGGCACACGTAATCCTCCCGTTGGTGACACCCAGAGCACAAAAGCTCAGTATAGATATCTGTTTTGTTGTTTATCATTCCCTAAGGAACGTCCCCAGTGGTCTGAAAACTTAGATGAAAGATATATGGGGGCCAACAATTAACCACTGAAACAGCACACGCTCTACAGCAAAGCTGTGTACATGCCAGCAAGCATGTTTTGATTTTGAATATGCACTTGCACTTAGCGCGTTCTCTCTCAGTCCTGGAAATTGTATGTAAATGCTTTGTAAGGCATTACTTTCTATGATAAGCACTGAATTGTCTCATATATATATGTCTCATATACATACATACATATACATACATACATACATACATATCCATATGTTTGGACAAATGATCTAACGACTTCAGTTTGGGGTACACCCCGGATTTCTTGGGCATGTTGGGAGTTTCGTGATTTCCCAGGTCCAAGTCCGAGCTCTGGGCTGGCTGTTTGAAGCGTGTTTTCCTGAACTACCCCTCTCTGTGCTCTGCCAATTAGGAGCCACTTCGTCTTGGTGCTG
This sequence comes from Rhizomys pruinosus, assembly GCA_009823505.1. Classification (NCBI taxonomy): domain Eukaryota; kingdom Metazoa; phylum Chordata; class Mammalia; order Rodentia; family Spalacidae; genus Rhizomys; species Rhizomys pruinosus. The sequence continues at coordinate 775,208 of VZQC01002103.1, read as the reverse complement.
TGACTGCTTTCCTCCGAGAGGGAAATTCCTCTTTCATCAGTATGGACGCACTGTTTTCAGACCCTGCAAGCGCTGTGTTGCTGTGTCAGTCATCCTATGAGGGCTAGTTTCTGACGAGGAGGGCTGACGAGATGGCCCAGGATTGGCTGGCCGCGGCTGGGCGGGGCTTGAGGGAAGGAAGGGCTGCAGCTCACAGCAACAGAGTTTAGACTGTCTTTGCTTCATCATCTGAAGGTAAAATTTTCCAGCTACGGCAGGCGGCTCGCAGAGTACAATAAACAGGGAAGGAGAACTATTTGCATGGAACCGTCTTCCTCATGATGCGGTGGAGAAGCCGCGACCACTCGGTCCTTCCAGATGTTCTTGGGGTTACTGTACATGAGAAGGACCAGCAGAGCTAAAGAAGGTAGGAGACAGCCCCCCCCCTTTTTTTTTGAATGTTTAAAGAGTTTGCTGCAGTATGCTGCATTCCGTGTGTGTGCCCAGAGAGGCCTGGGAGACCGGATTCCACTCATTCGAATGGAATACTTACAGGAAACCCTGGAGTTTTACGTAACATTTTGATTTGAGAACAAGAAACGGCAAAGCTTGATTCTACGCCGCCCGTTTGGGGTGAGGCATAAAGCCGAGGATTTTTTTTTTTTAATTTAAAGAATAGATCCATTATTTTTTTAAAGGCATTTGCAAGATCCGGAATATTATTTTCTTGTGATAGACAAGGTTCTCACTGCCGTAGTGAGCCTCAGAATAAAGTTTACGTGGATCATTTTCTTTGAAAACACACTGCAATTAAGAATTTTTAAAAAAATTAATGGTAAAAATCACAGGTTGATGGTTTAGATCCAAAAATATGCCTATTTATTGGAAATTAGAGACCACCCTGGTGTTCCAGTGCTACGGCTTTTATTGAGTTTCAAAAGCACATTTTTAAACCAGCAAAGCAGGGGTAGGTTTCTGGCAAGTTTTAGATACTGTAGTTCAATGTTTACATTTCGTTTCCTGGCATGTCTGTGTCTTTGTTTCCAGCCTAAAAGTGGGGCCATTATATTCAAAAGTAAAGCTGGGTTAATAATGCTTACTGCAATTATCTGATCTGTATGCATTTTTAATGAGAACACACAGCCAGCAGAATAATTTAATGAGAGCAGGCTAGCTTTTAAAGCAGTGCTCGCTCTCTCTCTCTCTCTCTCTCTCTCTCTCTCTCTCTCTCTCTCTCCTCTCTCTCTGTCTGCCCAGCCAGATAACTTTCTTGCTGAGAAAGAGCGGTGAGAAAGGATAGAGATTTATTTTTAACGCACTTGGCCGAGGAGAAGGAGGGGATCTATGTATTGTAAAAGTCTTTCTGCCCTTTTCCGTTTTAAATTTCTGCCAGGCATGAGGAAACTGTGCTTTTTTTGTTAGGCCTCGGAAGCATGTGTTTACAATAAATGTGTAACATTTTTAGAATAGTTAGCAAGCACTGAAGCGAAGGAGGAAAAAAAAAACAACCAAACTTGCCTAGCCACCACCCTGGTGACTGTTCTTCTGAAAGCATTACTGTCCCTTTAAAAGACAAAGATTAAGTGGGAAAATATTTATTAATTAGGAGATATGTGTAGTTGGGTAACAATAGGGAAAAGAATTAAGGCCGAGGGCATCTTTACAATCTACGTTTTAACGGGAAGTTTCTTCCTCTTTCTGCTGGGTTTGGAGGGACAGCAGTGTTCACAGAAATAAGGGCAGTGCCACGTAGATTCTTCTAGACCCACTGTTTTTACTTTCAAGGAGAAGTGCAGGACACTGGCCCAGAACTTCTGACGTCATCCTCCAACTATTTCTGCTGTGTGTTCTTTTATTCAGCTTGTGGAGAAGACTATTTCTCCATGTCCAGGCCAGGAGCATTGGAGCTCCCAGTTGGCAGGACTTGAGTTATGTCTTCACATTTAAACCCACAGCCTATCCATCCCCCTTTATAAATAGGACATCTTCTCTACCCTCACGTCCACATAGGTTTTCTGCCGGGTTCTGGCTCGGCTGGTGAAAAACAGTGGGGAGCTGTTGGGGGAGCCAAATTCCTTCTGCTTTTCTGCTTTATTTCTGGTCCAACTTCTCCATGGTGCAGCTCAGTAAGGCCACCTGTGTGGACCATGGTGCTTAGAGGAATGGAAGAGGGGTGCATTCCCAGTTCCTTGGAGCCATTATCTAGGGTCTAGGTTAGGCTGGCAAGTTCAAGTTTGCTTTGTTGGGTGCAGCTGCTTTTATAGATAAAGCACAGTGTTCTAGGGCAGATGGCTCAAAGGTAGTAAAATACAATAGTGCCTGCTGTTAACCTATGTCACAGGTGGCACTTTGGTGACATCCTTGATTACATGAAACAGAGGAAAGGGGGTCGGTGTTTACTGAGGAGCCTTTTAAGAAAGAATTTGGGGTAGAACACATTGGAGTTCACGGGAGTTCCCAGGGCCAGTTGGTTCCTCTTTCTCACCACCTAAGTAGCCTTGAGCAAGTGCTTACCTCAGTTTCTCTCTCTGAATAGAACTTGTTATAGTTTCTCTCATTCTGCTATCATTCTTGAATTTTTAGGAGACCTTGACCTTGTACAAAAACAAAAAAAACAAAAACAAAAAAACCAACAACAACAACAACAACAAAAAACTTGCTTGTCTCGGCACAGTGTGAAGTAGAAAAAGGGAAACCTCGGTCCTGAGAAATTGTGATAATGTCTTGGGATGTTAAGATATACAATCCCAAGTATAAAGCTTGGTCTGTAAATTTCACATGCATTTTCTAAGGATATGTATCCTTGGGAAATCCAAGGAAATCAGAGCCTGCCTGGTTGCTTGCATTTTCTCCATCGATCTAGTCTGGTATACTGGACGCTCTGCAAACCAGCCTGCTTCAGAGGTAGACCTCCTCGTAGTGTGCTCAAAGCCTTTGGTGCCATTTTTACTTTGACTTCTGTATGAAATTCGTGAAAGTGGAGTGAATACCAGAGAAAACTGGAGGAAAGGATAAAAATCTGCTTGTGAAATATATTGGTTATGTAGCTTTACTGCTTAACAGCCTGCCTTCGCTCTGCTGGTTGTTTTAATTTGCTGTTGCTATGGTGAAAACAAATCAATATCACATGGCTCCTAGCCAGTCCCGCGCTCAGGGAGCGCCATAGAAATCCAGGAGTAGGTGCTCAAGGTTCCAAGCCAGAATTAGGAGACTAGGATTTGGATACTGAAGTGAAGAGCATTTCTTCTAGTAGAAAGAGTAAGGGTGTCAGCCTTAGATATTTTCTCTTCCTCTTCTTCCTACATTTTCTTACCAATAAGTAAACATAGGAAGAAAGGCAGATCGATTTGTTTACATTTTCCAAAATAACAAAACAGTAGTAGTACAGAGGTAGGTATGGGGGTGTTGCAAGGGGTGAAGGATTCTGGTTAATGAAGAGAGGGAGTGTGAGGGTAAGACATGGTGGTTGTTGAAAACATAGTTTGGGGGCTTTTATCACCTCCATGGAGAGCTATCTTTCAGAGCCCATTGGATTATTAACAGCTACCACTGGCACACCAGGCACAGAGACCTGGCGAGGCAGAAGCAGATGGGTTGTGGAGGTGAGGGGTATTGTAGAAGGGGAGCAGGCAGGAGCCTCCAAGTCATGAGAAAGCTGTCGGTCAAATGTCAATCCAGGTGAGCCAGGAGAGAACAATCTGCTTTTTCACAAAAGCTGCAGAGGCCCAGTCTACAGCATTAGCTAAGGAAGAAGGGGAAGAGACTGAAAAAAAAAAAAAAAGGTTGTGAGCCCAATCAGCAAGCATCCTTTCTGGAAAGATCCACTGAATTGGATGGATACAGGTGCCAAATGCTACGGGAAGCAAGGAACTTGGTGTTTCATGCTTTGAAACAATGAAGCAGGCAGTGCTAGGCTGGACTTTGTAAATCAGTTAACAATACTTTTTTCTCCAGTTTTTCACTCAGCTCAATTTTTGTTTTTCTTCTTGAAAATGTGCACAGTGTGTTCCTTGCAGCTGGGGTAATAGTTTTAGTGAGGAGTCAAAGGTGATACCTAGCAGTGTTTGCAGCAGGCCTGTGTCTCTAACTGCTGGGCTTTGTTTGAGAACGCTAGGCTCCACCCAGCTGCTGGGAGGGAAAACAGGTGTGGAAGGTAAAGAAGGCCCCAAGCTTTTTCTTAAGCCTGAGCTTTAGGCTGGTGGACAGTTTTCAACTGGTTCAATATGACACAATGTCTTGGTAATAAAAATGGACCTCACACTGTACCTTAGCGTTTTGTCAAAGAAAGCATTGTCTAAGGTCTCTTCGTCTTCGTTTGGCTCCTCCATCAATCAGCCAACACCTTTTGGGCAGACTCTTGCTGTTTGGTTAGAACACCAAGTTACCTAGTACCTGCCTTTGTGTGTGAGTGCAGGAACACGTGGCATAAAATCCTAAATTTCAAGGCATTTAGGACATCATTATTGGCTACTATTAATTTAGCATTGTTAATCATTGGATATTTTAGGCCAATGATGATTCTGGTGTTTAGGGGCAGAATAAAAAAAGAGATTTAAATTTTAGATATCTGTAGCCCTATTTTATTTCTTAGCAGAAGTGTTAACTAATATGCAGACATTTGAGACGAGAAGTAGGTGTGTGAGAGTGCTTGAAAAAGCCAAAATAAATGGCAGAGAAAGCAGTCAGTGTCCCAGCAACCAAAGCTTCAGCCTTGAAGTGGCAAGGGACCATGGGCACGTCGTTTATAAAACTTTAAATGCCAGCCAGTGAACAAAAGGAAATCTGAGACCCTCTCCCACTTCTGAGCTGCTGCTCGCCCCCAACAGCCCGTGATGCAATTATGAGGAAACCCGATCCCTGCCTCTGGAGGATTAGACTTTGCCACATTTTTTTTTTTTTTTTGTAAAAGTACAGTTTTTTGTTTGCTTTGTTTTAGTTGATTTCCCCGCTTTAAACATTAAATTGTTTTTTTAGTGGTGGTTTTGGGGATCCCCCCCGCCCATACACACATACACTGGCATCCATTATCTGGACAAAAACAAGCTGTGGATTTACAGGACTCAGGGGCAGAGCTGAGAATACAGAACTGAAGATGTAGCCACACTTTTCCTGGTCTGTGCACCCGTGTCGTGCAATGCCGCGGAGGTCAGAAGAGGGTGTCGGATTCCCCTGGAGCTGGAGTTCTCCTGGAATTGGAGTTTCAGACGGTTCTTAGCCGCCATGTGGGTGCTGGGGATCGAATCCGGGTCCTCTGCAAGAGCGGTCGGCACTCTTAACCGCTAGGCCATCTCTCCAGCCCCGTATCCACACTTTTTAAAGTATTATCTTCAGCCCTGGCTCTCAGTTGACAGAGGGGCAGGGCCAAGTTATGAGCAGCTGCAGCAAGCTGGTTGTTGAAGAGTTGTGGAGCATACATCACCTAGGAGGAAAAAGGAGAGACTGGGGGATGCTGGGAAATGCTGCAGGCCTCTGTCCTGAGCAGCCTGCGATGCACTAGAGTTCGGAAAGCAGATCCTTACAAACAAGATAATAAGACGGAAACACAACTTGTCTTTAGACGGATAATTAACAGATGTGGGGTTCCTTCCACTTGATAGGGGCTTTCAGTGGCATTATCTCCATTAACAACCCAAACAGGGCATTTCAGAGTGGAGCTTAGAATTAAGGCACTGGAGCTAAAACTCCTGGAGATGGGTTATAACTGGATTTTAAAACTTTTATTCATTGAAAGGCTGGGGAGGTAGCACAGTTGATAAACTGCTCTCCTAATACACTTGAAACCCTAGGTCAACCCCTAGTACTGCATAGAACCAGGGTATGGAGGATCAGAAGTTCAAGGTCATGCATAGTGAGTTCTCAGCCTGGGCTACATCAAAGCCTATCTCATATATATTTGTTGATTTTTTTTTTTTTTTGGTGGTTGATTAACTTAAATTTTGAAGCACAGAAAAAAAAATCTTTAAATGTATCAGGTGTGTAATGTCATGTTACCATAAGTGCTTTCCTAGCATGTCATTTAGACGTTGGGACCCGAGACAGAATGAAACCCAAGGTAAAGTACTTAAAAGAGGTCAATTTCTCAGCTCAGATTGCTGGAGAGGGCTTGCAGGCAAGGCCGGTGCTAGGCCTCCACCTCCACGCAGTCGCACAATTGCGATGTATTTCTAGAACATATAGTTTATTAATTGTGGTAAATGGCCAAAGTCAACAAAGATACTGATATTCACAGCCTTCCTTACATTTCCCTCAAGAACATCTTGCTGAGTCTTTTAAGCTTGTGACAAGATGGAGGAAAAAATGACTATTTTAGGGGTGTTACAGGCAGAGTGCTTTATAAAACACATGTCTTGTGTAACTTGAACCTTAGAAGATCATAAAAGCCCCACAAGATTCATATGCTGATAAAAGAAGAAAAACTCCAAAAGCCTCGGTAATGTACTGTGTGTGATCTGCTAAAACTGGACCTAAGTACCACGTAAACTCAGGCCTCAAAGATCCCTAAGTCCTATAGGTGGCCAGCATTATAGTTCTTCAGCTGAACAGATGAAATGGGAAAGATAAAAATAAATCAGTTGTAGAAAGAACTAAAAGCTCAAGGTGGAACTGAGAGATTAATTATTTTAGAAATTTCAGGTGAACTTTAAAGAGTTCTATTAAATGCAGAGTGTAATAGGTATGATAATATCTTACATGAATATTTTATCCTCATTATCTCCTCTAATGATCAGAATCTCCAGTCCTTGTTTAACAAATTAACTGAAAACTGGATTTGAATGAGGTTAAGCAATATGCTAAAAGTCTTAGTAGCCCCAAAGTAGAAAAGTTAGTCCTCAAACCTGGGGGAATCTATTTGTATAATACTTCATAAGATAAATGATCACACTGTGTCTAATTTCAAGTTTTCTTGCAAGGCATGTTGTGGAGCTGAGCAGATCCCAACCCTAGCAAGCTGGAGAAGACAATGATGTTTTTAAATAAAAGATTGAATTAGCCTTAAAAAGAATCTATAAATTTCTGGCATCCTAAATGCAAACTTCGATTAATCAGGCTAAAAGTATTAGTGAAGCATATGTTATACAAATGATTTAGTGCTTATAGTTTTAGTTTTCTGAGAGTTCAGGTGAAGAGGACACTGTTTAGGTTGGAGTCATAGGTAAGACTTCATGGAAGAAGGGCTACCTCCTTTGACTCCAAATGGAAATACATTCTCTACATCAGCATTTCTAAGATGAGGAATTCTATACCCCAGGGCGAGGGTTAGATTATTTACTAGGTGAGGAACAAGTTGAACTTACATCTTATGTATTATTTAGCTTATCCTTTTAAAATATCAGTTTTCATGTATGTTCAAATAATGTATCACATTAGTATTATTAATCAAGAATACCGTTTGTAAATAGACAACTATTCTTCTCATGGTTGTTTCTGCTAAAAATATTTTTTAATATTTATTATTTTTATTTTATATGTATGAGTAAGTTTTGCCTGCATGTTTGCAAGTACACCCGTGTTGTGTAATGCCTGAGGAGATCAGAAGGCCTCTGATCCCCTGGAACTGGAGTTACAGACAGTTGTTAGCTGTCATGTGGGTGCTGGAAATGGGACCTAGGTACTCTATAAGAGCAGCCAGTAATCTTAACCACCGAGCCATCTCTCCAGCTGCAACTGCTAAAAATATTTTTGTGATAAGGATGCCTGACTAAAAAATGCATGAGCTGGAGATGTGGGTCAGCAGTTAAGAGCACTTACTGCCCTTGCCGAGGACCCAGGTTTGATTCCTAGAACTCAAATGGCAGCTCAGTACTGTCTGCAACTTCATTTCCAATGGGATGCCTCTTCTGGCCTCTGTGGACACTGCACACACATGGTGCACTTACATACATTCAGGTAAACACACACACACACAAAATAAAAATGAATAAAAGTTATATAAAAGGTATGGAAAACTCAAGGGTCAACATCTCGGGAAAGAACAACAGTAATATTTGTTAAGGGCCTGTGAGGAAACTTGACTTTGGAAAATAGGGAGGAGGGGGGTAGAAAATAGTGTTAGGGAGCAATGGGAAATAAATATACATGGAGAGGCTGGAATCAATAAGCTAGAACTAAGAGCCATGCAGCAGTTTAATTTCATTACCCGCAATGCATATCTAACGATTCCTAAGGACTCAGTTGAGACTTGCCAGATAGGGTTAGAGATTAGACTATTTATAATGACTGATGCCACTGGGCAGAAAACTTTTGCAACATTCTAGTCCTCTGGTAGGAAAGAAATAGATGAGAGCGGAGGAGAAAGGGCAGATCCAAAAGGCATAATGAAGAAAAAATAAGAAAAGCTGGCAAGAACTTAGAAAGCCAAAATTAGATTATGGCTTCTTATTAGAAGGGATATTGATGATACCATGCCTGAAAAGCAGGAAAAGAGAAACAAGGGACCAGCCAACAGGAATATGATTGGAGGGGAAGGGATATGGCGAGTTCTGAGTTTGGGATATGGTACGTTTAGCTAATGGTGGTATACCTAAAAGGAAATATCTCATAGGTATTTGACCAAGGGGAGATGGAGAACAAGCTAGCAGTGTAAGCCCAGAACACAGCTGTCTTGAAGCCACAGTTGATGTCATGGATGCTCACTAACCCATGGAAGGAGGCATTCTAAAAAGAGACAGGCAGGTGACCAAGGTTGAGCCTTGGGAAAGTCAGTCAGTGGACTAGAAAAAGCTGGGAGCTAGCAAGGAGTACGGAGACTAAAACTGAGCAAAAGAGAGGGGAAATTAAACCTACAAGTAAAAGTCCTAAGGACTGTAGCCCAGTTGCCATGACCCACAGACATCCTTAGTTACTTTTCATGTTTTGGGGGAACGAAATGGCCATAAAAAGCAGCAGGATTTATTATGCTGGCTCACAGTTCAGGGGTACGATCCATCATGGCAGGGACGTCATGGTCGCAGAAACTTGGTGGCTTTACATCTACAGTGAGGAAGCAAAGAGAAAATGCTGGCTCTACGCTCTCCCTTTTTTCCATTTCATTCACTCTTAGACCTCAGGTCACAGCATAGTGACATCTACGCAGTCTAGAAACTCCCTCACAGGCTTGCCCAGAGGTTTGTTTCCATGGTAATTCTAAAGCCCATCCAGTTGACAATCAAAATTAATGATCACAGCCTCCTACACATATTTTATCCTCTCTAGCATGGGTCTCTGCCAGTGGTCCCCTTGGAGGGAAACATTGGTTCATAGTCATGTTTAGAGCTCCAGAATAGTGGGCGTTTACAGGAACATTCATAACTGTATCTTTCATAGACATGGCTGACTTTTTTTAAAAATAGATCTTCAGGAATAGAACGTTTAAAAACAAAAATTACCAAGACTTCTACATCTGCCTTTGAAAATATGTATTTTGGGGATGTCACTTGTTAGGATATTAATTCCAGGGAGATTGGAAGTGTCGCCAGACTTTGGTCACCTTGTTATCCAGGGTCCCTGGTTTTACTTTCCCTGATCAATCAGATCTCTCTTGAACCAGGCCATAAGGACTACTAGGAAAATATATTCTCATGATAAGCCTGGTGGTTGGTAAATGGTTGTGTCCCTCCTGCCAGACTAAACCACCACAGGTCACCTGGGGATCTTATTAAGAATGTAGATTCCGATTCAGTAGATCTGGGGTGGAAATGACACTGTGCTTTAATAACAAGCTCCCAGAGGATGAAGATGAAGGGACTCATCTGGGAGTCTCTTTAACACCAGGGTAGCTTTGCAGAAATGTAAGGGGCAACAGCAGAAGAGTGTGGGTTGGTTCCGCTGGGCCTGTGTAGGGATAGAAGCCAGCACCTTTGTCCTTAGCCCAGGCAGCCCCCTGGGATGCTGAGACTCCTGTGGAGGTCAGATTGAATTGATATACCCTACCAGCTATGTACCAGCACAGCTAGGGCTGAATGAGTAAAGACAGGGGCTACAGCAGTTGACAAGCAGCTCTCTGACCACACGTAACCCATCTGGAGATGTCTCCCATGCCAAAGATGGCTGCAGTCTCTGCAGACACACACACAAATTCCCCAGGAAATTTGGTCACTACCTCCAGGGAAGCCTGGTGTGTTTATAAGGCATCTGCTTCAAAGATTTTTCTTTTCCCCAAGAACTGTATGTGTCTGACATAAACCTTGGATTTCCTTTTTCTAGATAGTGGGTGGATTCATTCCCTTAAGATGCAGATAATGTCTTTGTCTCCTCATTCTCTCTGAGGACTATAGAGGATAGTTAAGTGCCTTCAGCAGGACATTGGTTTGAAGCTGCTACATTTAACGTCATGTTCTACAAGTGAAGACGTCATTAGAATAGATAGTGAAAAGGCCAGGCCTGAGTAGAGACAATTGTTATAGGTCTCATATCTTGTGCACCCATCTGTCCTCTCTCCTCCGAGGTCCTTCCTCTATTTGTGGTCTCTAAAGCTCTCTTTCCTGAAGCCAGCAGTGAGCTGATTGACTTCCTTGCCTGGTGCCGGTTCAGTCTGCACACAGATGGCTGGGAGTGGAGGTGAAATATGTAGTTTTTCATTGACCAGTAACCTTTTAGGAATGAAATAGAGCAAATGTTTATTGAGTTTATTGAGTGCCTACTATATAACAAGCCTTCTGTTGAAAGCTCAGTGCCCATCAGTTCCATTAAAATGTTTTAAGAAGAACATGAAGCTTAGGGAAACAGTGACTTACCAGGGCCACATATTAATCAGGAGCAGAACAAGGGTGAGACCCACCTCGGTAGGATCCAGCATCCAGACCTCAGTCAACAGAGCCCCCTGAGGGATTGCAAAACAAGGGGACTTTGTGTAGGAAAATTTCCATGGTGTGTGGACTCCCTGCGCAGTTAGGCAGAAGAGAAACGAGCCCTTTTGGGCATTCTGTGCAGATAGGACTTCATTTTTAGCCAGGGGGGGGATCACTTTTCTTTTTTTTTTTTTTGCACATCTTTTTTTAAAAAATTTTATTTATTTTCGTATGTGTATGAATGTACTGTCTGCATGTAGGTTTGTGCACCCGTGTCGTGCAATGCCGTGGAGGTCAGATGAGGGCGTCGGATTCCCCTGGGACTGGAGTCAAAGACGGTTTTCAGCCACCATGTGGGTGCTGGGGATCGAACCCGGGTCCTCTGTAAGAGCGGTCGGCGCTCTTAACCGCTAGGCCATCTCTCCAGCCCCTCACTTTTCAAAAAGAGATTTGGTATGGTTCTAGGGCATGGGCGGGGAGTCATCTTCATTATTTTCCAAGAATTAGCTGGTCTTTTTTGTTACTTTTCATTCACGCACATGCACGAGTGTGTGTGTGTGTGAGTGTGTGTGTGTGTGTCCCCTTGTTCAAGGCTGAGTTTTGTGCTATTCTGACTTTGCTATCTGAGCCAATTCTTGAAGATGTCTCTATGTGCATGGTGGTGGTGTAGAGTGCGAGGTGTGGAACCCAGGGCCTCTCCTTGCTACGCAAGGCCACTGAGCTGTATCCTCTACATTCTATTTTGAGTCAGGGTCTCAATAAAATGCTCAGTCTGGCTTTGATGTCACTTTGTAGCCCAGACAGTCCTTGAATTCACCCTCCTCCTGCCTCAACCTCCCAAGTCACTAGGATTGCGGGGCTTTGCTACCAGGCCTTGCTAGGACACTTTTCATCCTCAGTTTCCCTCTGTTTCCTGCTGGTCCAAAGCTTCGCCCAAGGGCATCCTCTGCTCTCTGCTCCACTACGGTTGCTCAGGGATCTGTTGCCAGCTCTTCCTGCTCCTCTGTTAGCCTCCGGTTTCCTTTCTCCTGCTCCCACAACTACTCCAGCCTGTCCTTAGCATGTCTAGCAAGTGTCCTTCATAGATGCCATGTTCCTGGGGTTCTCTTCATACCTCACTCTTGGGTGGGAGGAAGCCTGCCTTCCCTCCTTAGGAAAACCATTACTAGAGCCCTGGTGTATCGACTTCCTGGCCCCCACCACAAAGACTATCCCCTCAGGAAACAAAACAAGCCCTATCTCTCAAGTCTCCCGGTTTCTTTTCTTTAAAGTTCTCTGGTGCAACTGGGCTGCAATTAAGAGGCAGGATCAAAGGGACTGGCTGCCTCTGGGGCTGCTGGGGCCAGCAGACAGCTTTGGTCTTTTTAACTGTTTACTTCCCACGGCTTGTACTGCAGCAGCTGCCAGCTTGCTCTGGGCACTCAGGTACCAGGAGGGGATGAGGGGATTGTTGTGGGAAGACTTAGAGTGGCAGTGGCACTTTCCACAGGACACAGGTGAAAATCAGAGGGGAGTCCGGAATGGAGAAGTACCTAAGGGATGACCTGGTGTAGGTCACATCTACCAGCTCCCAAAGCCTCGACAAGCAGCATCTGACTACTGTACATGTTCCCCCCAGTGAATGGACCAACACAACCCCAGAATACACATTGTGCTGAAATGAAGTGTGGCTCCTAGAACCTTCAATCCTCCCCCTCCTTCAAGTGACCCTAGGCAGGCCAAATGTCTTTACAGAGGGCTAGTCCTTCATATACTGGAGATTGTCAGCTGCTGATGGGGTCAATATGGTGCCTTCCTTATTGGGGATATAATATTTCCATTTATGCAATATAGGACACATCAAGGTTTTTTTTTTTAGCAGCTTTAGTCCATTGTTGACCCTATGGGATATAGAACCCCATTTTCCCTCAGGTCTACTCAGGTCTGAACATAGTAAGAAAAGCAGATGGATCATCTACAATTGCAACACTTTAAAATTATCATCTTCCAACCCAACAATAGGCTGTTGTTGCCTCTTGAGAATACCTGCTAGGATGCTGGACATCAGCTTGTAAAATGCCTGAGAATGAGAGATGGACAAGTGGACAGACAGATTTAGACAATTATATATATGCAGAGAGGGAAGGAAAGACAGAGAGAGAGAGAGAGAGAGAGAGAGAGAGAGAGAGAGAGTTAGAATACCACACTAAATTGGCTCTCGAAGATAAAAGTTCAGATTAGGCTTGACTTTAGCATTGTTGTTTTCATTTCTTGCCTGGCTTCCACCCACCCACCCACTTCTTTCTGCAGAAGTGCCCCAACCTGAGCTGTGGCCCTCCTCCTTAGCTGCTGAGAGACCCAATGCACCATCAGTAGGTGCCAAGGTCACTGACAGAATTAATTAATCCAAGTTCCAGTCCACACTAGGCCAGCTAACCTGTCCTTCATGCAGAAGTAGGAACCAGGAAGGATTTTGTTCCTCCCTTCCGTTCAAGACCCAGAACAAAAAGAGGGTGAGGGTATGGAGGGTACTCAGTCGGGTGCAGAGGGTACTCAGTCGGCTTCCTGCTCAGGACCAGGTGTTCCTGTGGAGAAAGCCAGGACATGCTGTAAGCCTCTCAGATATGCTCCAAACCTTAGGTCTTGCTAGGAAAATCCTCAGGTTGATGTTTAACCTAAAGATGGCAAGGCCTCTATTCTCTCACACACTGGGTTCTTTCTTCTGCTTTCTCCCTCTTCTCTCCCTCATTCCTTTTCTTCCTCTCCCTCTCTTCCACTTCTGCCCCTCTCCTTCCCCCTCCCTTTCTTCCTTTCCCCCACTCTGTCTCCCCCACCTCCCTTTCTTCCTCCTCTCCCTCTCCTTACTGTTGATTTTATCAATGTCAAACAAACCCTGCCCACACTCTGCCAAACTGAAATTTTGTTTTTCAATGAAAACTGCCAGTTTTCTAGCTGACCGGGAAAGAGCGTAAAACTCCCCTACCTCAGGTGGAAATTGCTGTTATGTAACCCAGAGCAGATTAACTAATTGGTCAGAATAGGTTAACTGAAGGAATGCTAGTTTGTGGACACACCAGCATCCTATGTGGACATGGAGGACATTGCCGGTTAACACTGCTCAATGCCTGGGTCTCCTCCTCTTCCAGATCTGTGTCGGTCTTGAGTTGATGGTTCTATGGAGTTGAGTTTCACGTTCTCATTTTGGTGAATTCGAAGGCCAGAAAAAACAGCGACATGGCCTTCACGCCTTGTCAGGTCAACAGAGCAGAATCTTTCTGAGGACATTAGTCCCCAACAGGCAGTCCCTTTGGTCCCTTCTTTCCTAGGCCCAGAAGCTGCTGAGATAGGGGTGGGGACATTGGGACCAAAGTGGGGTTCCTATTACAATTGGCAGAACCCAGAACACCCTGGAGTTAGATCTTTGACGCTCCATTTTCTTCACTGGTTAAGAACAGGAAAAATAAATAAATAAATAAATAAATAAATAAAATAAAATAAAATAAAACCATATGCTTTATACAATAGCAGGTTCCTAAGGAGCACTTGACTAATCCCTATTCACCTGTCCACATACTTGCAGTCATGGGGACGCAACCTGTGCTGGCCTAGGCTGGGGAAGGCAGGGAAGGACCACAGCACCCTTCCTCAAAATGGCATGTTGCTGGACTCCTTCCAGCCTCTGCTAGGGAAGTGGAGCCAGGAAGGCGTTGACTGACTTATTTCCCTCCTGCATGCATTCCTTCTTCCCTTCACATTCGCAGGGCTGAAAATTAGAAACACTTTTCTCCTACACACAAAATTACTCCCTCACACACACTTTTCCCCCTCCTGCTTTGAAATGGCAATTGCTGCCAGAACAGGCTTCTCAAAGAGAACACAAGCTCTTCTGGTGGAGTGACTAGAGCCTTTCTAAAAACAGGCCTAGGAGCGTGGTTACCCTTGGGGATGGGTCAGGACCGAATGGACCCCTGGGTGTGCCGTGGACTCTGCCCATGTCTGATTTCTTAACCTGAGTACCAGTTGCACAGATGTGTTTGCTTGTAAAAATCCAGTGGGCTAGACACTTAAGCTTTGTGGTCTTTTCTGTCCTTAATAAAAAGTTTAGAAATTGTAGCTAGCTTCTGTGCACTGGCTATTATAAAATAAAGAGAGGGCTCATGCAGAAAAGGCTCCTGACCCTTGTGTTCCCACTCTGCCTGTCTCATCTCTGTCTCTCCTTAAGCTCTGGGCTTCAGGAGGCAGCTTTTGCAGGACACAGAACATCAGTGATGCCACTAGAGACCTGAACTGTAAATGGCTAAGCTACCCAGCATGACATCTTACCCCAGGTCCAGGACCTTAAAATGTTAACGTTTCCAACTTGAAAAGAAAGGAAATCTTCAGTGATGATAAATGCAACAATAATGGTGATGAGGATTATTGTAATTTTTAATCTTATATAGAATATCTCCTTTCTCTTCCATTTAAACTATTTTATTATTATATATTTTATATATATAATATATTATATATACATATAATATATATATACACATATATATATATATATATTATATGTAAGTATACCCGAGTTGTGCAGTGCCTGCAGAGATCAGAAGAGGGTTTTGGATCCCCTGGAACTGGAGTCATGGATGGTTGTTAGGCACCATGTGGGTGCTGAGAACTGAACCCAGGCAAGAGTAACCAGTGCTCTTACCCATTGACTCATCCCTCAAGTCCCCATTTTTGTTTTATGAAGATACATGAAAATCTGGTTTCCAAGTTGGAAATTAAGACGAGTAGAAAGAGGAAAGAACAAAGGGACTGACCTCAGATCACAGCGTCCTTTGGCCTTTACTGTGTGGCCCTCAGTTCCTGTTATTCCATGTAGGAGGAGGGAGTACAGAGCTCAAAAAATAGGACTAGCAAGACAAGATGGCTCAGTCTATAAGTGGACCTGAGCTTGATTCTCAAAACCTATGTACAAAATAGTCAGGGG
The DNA here is from genome assembly GCA_009823505.1 of Rhizomys pruinosus. Taxonomy (NCBI): domain Eukaryota; kingdom Metazoa; phylum Chordata; class Mammalia; order Rodentia; family Spalacidae; genus Rhizomys; species Rhizomys pruinosus. Next base: position 759,506 of record VZQC01002103.1, on the reverse strand, counting down.
TGGGGTGTGTGCTTGTAAGGTCAGCACTGGGAAGGCGGTGCCGTGCCAAGCCCCGGGGCTTACTGCCAGCCATCTAGCTTCCTTATTCCAGATCCGTGAGAGCACCTACTCAGTAGTAAGTGTGTACTGCCTGAGGTTGTCGTCCAGCCTACACACACACACACAACAACAACAACAACAACACAAACATATGGTTTACACACATACACATTCCCACAAACATATACAGTCATGCACAAACAAATTAAAATTAAAAGGGCAACAAGAATCTCTAGCTCACGGTTCCTCAACACAGATTCTGGTCCTGGCTCCTGACGGTGCATGACAGTTACCAAATCACCTGGGATTTTGCTTGCTTCCTTTGCATAAATCTAGATGATCAGGCTGGGGAGGTGGCTCACGGGAGGGATAAAATGCTGTTCAAGCATGAAGACTTGGATTCTGTCACTAGTGCAGTCACACTCATCTGCAGTCTCAGCACTCCTATGGCACGATGGGAGGCAGAGGCAGAAGAGTCTGTGGAAGTTAATAGGCCAGCTAGCCTGACATGCGGCAGGAAGAGCAAAGAGCATGTCAAGCAAGGTGGAAATTGAAGACTGATACACATACATACACGCATGCATGCATGCAAGAGTTTTTAAAGTCAAAATGCTCATGCCCACCTCTTTGCAACGCTCTGCGTAAGGATGTGTTGTGATAGTCCTAGAAATGCCTTGTTCATAGTGAGGGGCCCATTGGTTTGTGGCTGAGCTGATGCTACTGTCATCTTAACCTTGACCTACAATGCTAGTGCATCCTGCTTCATAAAGTTCTTCTCGGCTAAAACTTTTGCAGAAACAAAGTGCCATGTGAAACGTATAGGAAGAAAACTATTTCTTAAATTATTCCATTTCTTTTTTTTTTTTTTTTGTCTTTTTGAGACAGGGTCTCCCTGTAGCCCCAGCTGTCCTGGAACTCACTCTGTAGACCAGGCTGGCCTTGAACTCACAGAGAAATTATTCCATTTCTTTTCACTCATGGCATTTCTCTAGTTCAGTAGAGAGGACAGGTAGATTTCTGCTGTCCAGGCAAGCAAGGAAGGCTTCTGGGAGGAGGCTGCTCCTACCATAGCTTTGGAAGAGAAGTCAGAAGCCAGTGCATACACTCAGGAAGCACCTAGGTAGCCCCTCTGAGCCATAACTGCAGGGCCAGGGAGCACTTGGCATTGTCTAGATTGTAGGTGACCTCAAATACCACGGCCTGAGTTTCAGACTTCATTCAGAATGCAACAGTCACCATGTATGTCTGAGCAGATAAGAGACAGGATCAGACATCGAAGCAGGATCTAGAAGAGTGATGAACAGAAACCAGTAGGAAGCGATGCATGGAGCCAATCACTAAGAGCATAGGCTGGATTTATGGAGGTCAGGGAAGAGCAACACAGAGAGGACCTGAAGACATGAACTGAGATACCAGCAGTGCCAGTGATAGGGATGGCGGGAGCGGCAGGAGATGGAGAGGGCTGGGGGCGTTCCCGGGAGTGGAAGGCATAAATAGATAGGTTTGGCATTCATGTATCGAACGCTGATGTTCGATAGATCACAAAAGTAGTTTGCTGAGGAGGCAAGTAATCCAGAAAAGGTTGATGGCACATCGTTCGGGAGCACGTATTTAAAGTGCACTAAGCACTTCCGGGGATGTAAAAATCCAAGATGGATGACACTTCCAAGAGGGCCAAGTATGTAGGGTATCATGATCACTCTGAGGGCCTTGGGTTCTCTGCAGAGGGATTATGCTGTGTCCACCTTGTTCTAGATTGAGGTTCCACATAACCATGGGGGTAATGAAAAATGATTCCAGATTTTAAAGTCCAAGAAAGATGAGAACTGGGTATGTGACCATGACACATGGAAGCTCAGGAGACATTCCTGGCCTTTGGGAGCGTATTTGGGGGAAGACAGATTGAGACACTGAACTACAAGGTACTAGAAGAGTGGAATGAAACACTGTTGAAAACTGCACTGCTTAGAACAGTCAAAAGCAATGCAGTTGGTGGGAAAGGAAGAAGAAGCGGGGTTAAGATAGGGTTAGTTGATTCATGAAGAGAGTGTGCTGGGATGACAGAGGCACCTGGTATACCTTTGAACCCAAGACAGCTAGCTGCTGGGGTGGACGGGCTAATGCCTTGAGGAAGGAAGGTTCGAGAAGAGTGGTAGGAATAGGTTTGATGTTTCTACAATGTTGGAAAGGCAAAAAAAAAATATCTGACAAATTTAATAGAAGGTGGTAAATCGAGGTATAAATGCTTCTCCAGGAGGCTTCCAGGGCTTTTCTGGAAATGAGTTTTGCTCATTCAGAATAACCATATTGGGGAGAGGCCAACAGAACTGTGCCGATCCCCATTACTAATTAAAGAAAAGTGTTATATTGTTCCCAGGCTTAGCTACAACACAGCAACCATTGCTGCTATCTAAAATATACACAATGCTATTTGCTGTACTTTTGTTATCTTACTATTTTTCTACAGGTTTCAGCAAAGAATAATTCTTGAGCCTAACTGTTTTCTTAATTACATAATCTACCGTAATCAGTGTCCATGTAGACTATGTTAAATGTCTGTTGTAGCAATCCTCATGTATGATACACATAAGCCAATATGTATATACCAAATAAATGTTTGAGAGATACGCTGGAATCAATGAAGTGTTTTATTATTGAGACAGCCATTTCTTCAGATGAGGATTAGCTGTGAGTCATTCCCACACAAATCCATATTCATCATCCACCCAACAGAGCCAGAATTTTCCATTGTGATATAAGCTGGATGTATTTGCACCCTGGGAGTGTACATATTTCTATGAAGTTGTTTTATAGTACTGAGGAGAGGCCAGCTCAGCCCCAGTCTCTTCAACCAGGGATCTTTATTTGATTTAAACTTCACAGAAGAGTGTTAGCTCATGAAGGCAATGGACAGAGAGACGAGCTAAAAGACAGAACTGGGAGTTGTCTAGAGTGTCCCAACTTAAAAAAAGAAAAAAGAGTTCTAGTTGCTTAATTGCTGTAGGAGCGATACTTCAGGTTATGTTCCGCTGCACAAAATGTGCAGCACATCTCACAAAATGACTTGGCCCATTTCTTTATCCTTGAGGGGCCACTTGGAAACTAAATACAAGACAGGCACACCCATGGTCAAGGCCTGCATGAGATTTGAAGCAATGAGACAGGCTCATGCAACTGTACTACTGCACCCACTTTGCCCAGCGGCAACCCCAGGAGAAGAAAAACATGTTTTCTTGCCATCCTCATTTCAAAAACTCTTAACACTGCTCCAAAAATTGGTTTTGTTGGCTCCCAAACTCTTGGGAAGCTTGGTAAAAAGGCAGATTTCTTGGCCTCCGCCCCAAGATTCTGACTTGGGCGTCTGGGGTGGGGCCCAGAAATCTACAGTTATTGGGAGAGCCCACAGTGATTTAGACACAAATTATTCACAGACCTCCTGGCACACAGGCATAGAGTCCATTTAAATTCTACATTCAAATTCTGGCTTTGTTGCACAACTTCAGGCAAATTTGGACTTCTATTTGAACTTCACCCTTCTCATCTTTCAAGTGGGGATAGCATATCTACTCTGGGTGAGGACGGGGATTAAATGAGATCATCTATATAAATCAGTTTCTGTAATTCACAGATTAAACAGTAAATGCATAATAATTAAGATGCATTTTCTGGGGTTAGTGTAAAAGTATTGGAGAATAACCTACAATCTGTGCTACAGGCACTCTAAGCAGTTCCAGAAAGTTCAGGGGTTTCGACATAAAGATTTCTGCAAATTCATCAACTCTTGTTATCCCTCACAAAGGCCTTATTGTTCTTTTAGCAAAATGTAGAAGGCCTTACATTCTGTAAAAGAATTTTATTCTAGGCTTTTGGGAATGTTTACATTTGGTAGAAATGGTGAGACCCTGAAACATGTTATCTCAGACAAAAGGGGTCATCATATTTCTGGCATGATTGAAATGGAATTGCTTTTGAAAACAGGAGAGCCTATATTTGGGGTTTCTCATAGTGCACGTGTGAAAATGGAGCACTTGAACATACACCATAGGAGGGCATGCCTTGAGCTGTTTTGGCAGAGATAAAATTGAGTCTGTCCTCAATCAGCCTGTTTTTAGGCTGTTCAAGCAGATGGTAACTGGACCATATTATGACCTGACTCCTGAATTTAAACCTTTGGAAATGAATGAATGAATGAATGAATGAATGAATGACTGTGCAAGAGAATTTCCTCTGGGGCCAAGAAACACTCCTGTGACATCTGTCAGTCCATTCTGGCCCTTTGGTCCCCAAGAAAGGTCACTGTCATTGTTACCCAGAGAAAGAATAAGCAAGGATGCTTCCAGGTGCTTCCTGGAACCAGGCCCCCTTCCTTCCTGGATGTGGTGACCCAGTTGCCTGTGTTGAAAGCTCACTGTCACATGTTCTTCTTTTTCCCCACTGAGAACCCATCAACAGTAGAGAGCCTTTCACAGGTTAGGTGTCTGCTGGAACTCTAGGTCATACGATTTAGGTCATTCAGAAACAAAGTGGGAAGAAGTATAGTCTGGAATCTGTCTGATCAGCACACAGAAAGAAACTGGAACACAAGAGTGAAAAATGTCAAAAATAGAGGGGTGTAAAAATGGAAATGTAACGTATCCTGAGATCTAAAAGTCCAAGGTTCAGCTTTCACCTCAAAAAGATTTTCACATTTTCCCCAATCAAAATATATCCACAAATCTTCAAATCCATTGTGAATCATCTTCAAAAAGCTCAGTCTCTACAGTCAGAGAATATTGATTAAAATCTGTGTGTCTCATACCCTGTTGCTATAGAAACAAAGTAAAACAAAAATGATTGGCAGCCAGCAATTAAACTTAGAAGACAGAGATATACATATGGCACCCACATTCATGTACACACATACACACACACACATATACACACACACATACACACACACACGTATGCACATGCATGCACACCAAAGCTAATGGAGAAGCGACATTATTTGTATAGGGCCTGGACACTTGATGCTTCATGTAAAATAGAAAAGAGAATGAGGCCAAGCCAAATTAGGCAAGTTAGGTGTGATTGGAGTAGGCCTTGCATTGAACTGAGGATGCCTGGATTAGGTACAGTGAATGAGAGTAGAATGCGTCCTATATCAAAGGAAACTGCTGGGACTAGATCCAATAGGAGGAAATGAGGTCTTATTGTATACACACATGGAGCTCCTTGGAAAGGAAATTGCCCAATTCAGAACACTTCCGATGTCTTCCCAAAGCTGCCAGGGAAGACTGGGCCTATACCCATAGCATAGAGGTGTCTCCCTCAACCTGGGCTTGCTTGGCTGCAAGGAAATGGCTAGGATTTTAGCAAATACACCCACATTCCCAGACCTCCAGAAACTTTATTTATAGAATGTATCTAGGGAACACCAACCACCATTACTAATATACATCCCTGTATTTTAGACTGTTTACATCTAAGAAAAAGAGGGCAGGTCGCTGGCTTGACTACTGGTCTCTTTACAATCAGAGTTTATTCATTCCTTAGGGTCTGCCAGCCTCTCCATGTAGATAATGTCATGCAGGGCCACCCCCTGTGACAAGACCTTGGTTCTCTGATGACAGTCAAAAACAAACAAAACAGAACAGGGATTTGGTCCTGTGATTGGCTCAAGGAGGGTCTATCAGCTAGACAACAGAATCAACACTCATTTTATCAGAGATTACCTATAGGAATCCAGTTTTGTGGGGCACAGTGTGGTACCTGGCCACAGAGACTAGATATTCTCCATCTCCAAAGACTCCAGGGTATAGCAGAGGCAGAGGATAGTACATTCTAGTTAACATAATAAATGGAATTCCCTGGGTCCTTGGGTCCCTGGAGCCCCTTGGGTAGGGGATGAAACCATTTAATAGTCTTAAAAGAGCCTGGGTTGAACAGGATGTCTTCTTTTTTTCTCCTTTATGCTGCTTGATTGACAGTTTGAGTACAGTTAAGCTCAGAACTGTAGGGATGCTACTATAACTGGTATGCATTGTGGAGTCATTTTCCACTGACATCATTCTCTGAAATCGGTTCCTGGGAGAGGGAAAATGAAAGCACAGGAACGAGGCAGAGTGCTCGGGCCTTCTGTGGAGAAGGCACCATTTTGCCTGCTGACCCTGCCTTCACCCTCAGGATTGGTGGTATCTCTGTGTTGCCAACCCAGTCAGGTCTTTTCCCCATGCTTCACCCCAGGTGACTGCGCGGCCCTGGCCAGTAGCACCCATGGACGGCGTGTGTAGGAGAGAAAAATCTGATCAAAAGGCAGTACTCCTTGACCATATCCAGTTCTGTTGCAGTATAAGTAGAGGATTGCCAGTTTTTTTTCTGGAGGATAAAATATTCTGAGTCCTTGTTTTCTTATAAAATGCTTTTGAAGGGTCTCAGTCAACAAAGCCCAAGGTGACGGGCCAGCCAGTGCCAGATGCTCACAGCCCACAGAGATCCATTGTGTGGCCCTGGGCTCAGTTTATCCATCTTCTAGCATAAACAGACAGTAACAAGGACGGCCTCAAAGAGATGAGTGCAAGGTTAGATGGGCACAGTGCTCAAGATGGGCAGTGGTGGCTCTTTTAGGCAGCAGGATCAAAGGACAGGGTTGAAATTCTGAGAAGAGATAGTGAACTGAGCCTTAGAGGTTTCACTGAAGGACCACAAGCAAAGGGGAGAGGGGTGTCACAATCTCCCAGTCCTTCTAATTAACAAGTTCCTTCTAATTACTTGCTTCTGGGACTTATCAAGTCTCATCTATGAACTAAAACTAATGGGCAATTGAGCATTAAAGCAGTTAGCTTTGCTTTTCTCCTCTTTGCCGGTAGCTTGCTTCTTCCAGGGAAAACCACATGAATTAACAATTAAATTTGCCAGCATAACGTGACACATAGGAACAAGATCGCGGAGCTGTAGGGTGTGGCTTAGACCTCCAGCCTCACTTCCTAACTGTTCACCAGGAACCTGGCCACACTGAATTTTACTCTCCCCTCCAGCCAAAAATGACTAAATAAAAAAGAAACACAATTCCTCTCACATGACATAGAATAATAGTGGCTTCAAAATTCCTCGTAGATTAGAGGCTCATTTACAGGAATAGATCATAGGAATGCATGGAAAATTCCAATGTGATTTTTTTTATAGATTATATTGCATAAAACAGAAAATCAAAAAAAAAAATGCAAAAGCCCACTCATAAAATACTTGTAATGAGTTTGTTTTCTTGCATTTCAAATGTCGTAGCTTCCCTGAGTCAATGTATGTAGTAATTTTGAAAGCAACAAGTTGAAGGACACAGAGAGAAAAACTAGGCCACGCCTTGTAACACTGTTGAATAGAGCAAGATCAGAAAAATTATCTGTAAGGAAAACTTTGAAAGAAAACAGAAACAAGTCCAGCAGTCCACATATATCCAGAGTGACCCTCAAACCATCCAAGTTGGAACTTGAACTTTTTCATGTATTCAGGGTATTTTTGTGACTTTGTTTTACAACGTGGACCAACTGATAATGTGCCTTGTTCCTCATTGACTTTGTAATCTCAGTTCTTTCCCCCTTTCATAATGGCCTATTTGTTTTGCTGCTGATGCACACTGGCCAAAGAATCTGACATTTGTTTCATGTTGCTTGTTTTGAAGAATTCAGTTCTGGGTACATCTTTACACTGCCCATAAAAACAGAGGCTTATCTGGGTGAGATATAGCAGTTCTGCTCAGGGTAGGTTTACATGCATCCCCTACTATGGAAAATGAAATTGAAAGATGATAAACCTCATTTTAACCTAATTACTGAAGAGTCTGAATTATAGACTATTCATAAAGATGTACAGTTTTATTAATTATGATGACACACAACAATTTGAGCTGGCCAAGGGGATGTTATCTAATAATGACCCTTTAAGAAGCTCTTATTAATGAAGAGATAAGAATGATTTATAAGTAGTATTAAGATATTTATATCTAAGTGGATGGTAATGAAACGCCTGAGAAGTTTGGTCTCATAAGTAGGGTAAATATTCCCATTAGAATTATGTTAAGATTGTTAATTTATTCAGCAAGCAAGCTCCTTATGCCCTTTAATTTCGTAAATAGTTCAAAGGTAAACTCTGGCCTAGTCTGGGGGGTAGTTTCCACTCACAAGGGAGTTCTGATCTCTTGGTGGTGGCTGTCTGCCTAGGAATTTGTTTTGAGATGTTCTTGGGTGCAATATTCTAAGGGGGAAAAGTTCTGGGATCAATTAGTAATGCCTGCCCTGAATGGAAAAGGGGAAGGATCAGATGGCATTCATTTACCACCCTCCACAAAGGCCCTTCCAAACCATTCTCAGGAGACATCTTCATCCCCCACAAAATGATAATAATTTCTGTGTTACTGTTACCAGAGTTTCTAGGTATCTTCAAAACCCAACTAATAAAAATACTTTCTTTAGGAGTGGTAGCCATTCAACTGCTTTAATTTACTTACATACCAGAAATAAGAAAATTTAGGTTGGGTTTACTAAATATAGCCATGTAAAATACTTTTCTAATTTTTCTAAGTTGAGTTGAGGAACAGAATTAGTTTATAACTTTCTTCTTTTGAATATGTTGTTGGGAGATACTTAACTCTGAAATAGGGCCTTTGACATTATAGTTAAATTTTCACATGAACTTCAAGTACAATTCATTTGGGTTTTTTAAATAAGTGAGGAAGTATATATCTGGAGTTCAGGGCCAACTCCAGAGAGTAGCATCATGTTCTTTCATCTTGAAGCTCAATGACAGTGTATGGGACCAGCGAAGGAGCCGATACCTTCAATGTGTCTGCCATCATCCAGACACTTTGGCATTTACTTTCAAAAAATGTTTTTCTAGTGGTTTTCTCCCAGCTGTCTGAGACATACATAGTATTGTCCCATTATATAGATAATCAGAACGAGCTTTAGACAGTCTATTTGTTTAATGAGGGCTTAAAATTGGAATTAGCTACCTTCAAAACTTGGCTGACAATTCTGTTTGAGCTGAAGATTTAAACATTTAAATCTTGTTTCTCCCAACTATTAAATAGGACTCAGTGACATTTTATGTATCAGCTGATCAGAATTAGATAGTTTTAGCACTGTGAGAACCTTCCATAAATGTTAGTAAGCTCTCTCTCCCCACCTCCCTCTCTGGTGAGTGAATGAATGCCTATTAAACTTTAGGCATTTATCGCAAACTGCTTTTACCTTATTATTTCAAAAAGAAAATGTGAATGCTTACTCTTTATGTTAGGAAATTATCTAAAATCCTAGAAAGGGAAAAAAATTTATAGGAGGATAAAGCATGCAATAAAAATCAACAGAAAAAAACAAAAAACCAACAACCCCAGAACATGATCTGACATTTCATACAGCATGTCAGTGGAACTTTGAGTCCAGAGGAAGTATGCTTTCCTGCGAATCCTCTTCCTAAAATTCGCAGTCTTTGGGTTTTGGTGGGAGGGCAGTGGGGCTGGTGGTAGACTCAGTCTCTCTCTCTCTCTCTCTCTCTCTCTTTCAGATTTTTATTAATTTATCTTGCTGAATTTTTGACCCTGTGCAGAGAAAGAGCTCTATTGTCCAGGAGCGTACTTGAGGACAGGCTCCCCAAATGGCTTTTTCCTTCCTGCTGAAGGACACAGGGCCCGGCTTTAGCACAGAGCCAGGAGATTGTCTTAATACACTTATGGCTGTTCCATAAATAGCATGGGGACAATCATAAATCTGAATCACTTATGAGGTCACAATGAGACCAGTGGGTATTGGCAATTTGGGGGAGAATGGGTCAATGAGCCCCCCAAATTGAACTAGCATGTGAAATACCTTGTTGCTGTATCAAAACCAATCTGTTCAACAGCTATTATCTGCCTCTGAAATTTAAGGAGATATGCATGTTAGGTCTTTATTCACTGGGTAATACTCTATGTAAATACCAGCCACTAATATTCATGATAATAATTATATTTAAACATTTAATGAAGACATGAAAAGAATTCCAAGATGGCTTAGCATGTTTCCTTAAAAAGATGATTCATTAAAAACACCAGTATTCCGGGGCTGGAGAGATGGCCTAGCGGTTAAGAGCACCGACCGCTCTTGCAGAGGACCCGGGTTCGATCCCCAGCACCCACATGGCGGCCGAGAGCCGTCTGAAACTCCAATTCCAGGAGAACTCCAGTTCCAGGGGAATCCGATACCCACTTCTTACCTCCGCGGCATTGCACGACACGGGTGCACAGACTTGCATGCAGACAGTACATTCGTACACATACAGAAATAAAATAAAATTTAAAAAAAAATTATAAAAAAAAAAAACAACACCAGTATTCCGTGTTTCTTTTTTTTTTTTCCAGAATGCGGACCGACCATGGAGCCTAGCCTCCTGTTCATAAGAAAGCAGAAAGGGGATAGACTTCGGAATTTTTTCCTCTTTAAAATGGCATGCTACCTTGATTTTGAAAATTCCGAGTTGTCCTTTGATCCCCTTAAAAACAGGACAGGGGAGCTGTGCTGTACGACTGCGAGTGGAGCTGCTGATTATCTCCCACGCTGCTGTGGTCCAGGCTGTCTGAGACGGCATTCTCAATCTTAGACCAGTTCCTCTTGTTTCCTGATTAAAGTTAATGATACAGTCAGGAGCATGTGTTCCACGGTTCAGACAGGGGTACTGTTCACATTAAAATGACTCAGATGTTTTCTTTAGTTTGTTCACTATAAGAGCGAAAAAACATTTAAAAAAATTAGAATGATGAATTAATTAGCCATGCACACTTACTCTATACTGAAAATCACATTTGGTTCTATAACATTTTTTTAAAATTTTAAACATTTTTTTTTTTTTTTTTTTTAGTTTTTATTTGTTTTTTTTTTTTTTTTTTTTTTTTTTTTTTTTTTTTTTTTTGGCTTTTTAAAGACAGGGTCTCCCTGTAGCCCCAGCTGTCCTAGAACTCACTCTGTAGACCAGGCTGGCCTTGAACTCACAAAGATCCACCTGCCTCTGCCTCCCAAGTGCTAGGATTAAAGGCGTGCGCCACCACGCCCGGCAGGCACTAGTTTTTAATCGATAGGCTAATCAATTGCTTTTCCTATTAATTTTAACTACCCCCCCAATAGGTTTATTCAAATCTAGACAATATTTAGTCATAATCGAAAAAATATTTGTCAAATCTTTCATCACGTTTTTGACCTTAAATATTTGCCATCAGACAACGTTGTTCTAGTCTAGTGTTTTTATGTTTCACAGGAAATATTTCTTGGTAAATATTCCTTCCTGTATTTATTACTTTCCACTTAATGTGTAATTATTTATTCTTTGTATAATGATTTATTCTTCATAATATTTCGTAGTCGTGCCTGGTTGAACAGCTGAAATTGTTGCATGAGACAATGGTTATAGGTCCTTGGTATCTCAGACTCAGGACACACCCCACATTTTGGCCACCCTTTAACAAACCCTTCAACAAACCATGGGCTACAGGTCTCCAAAGGAGTCTTTCTGTATAAATCATGAGAGAACAGAAACTGTATATTAATTGTTGTTGTTAAGAATTAAACAATCAAGATGAATTGTCCTCATAGAATCCTTCCTTTTCTTCTAAAATCTTATGAAATTAAAGGAAGTAAAGAGGTTGTGGAGCAAAATCCTTATTGTAATGTTCAAACTGTCACTTTTGGTGTCTTAGTGGTTAATTTCATATTAGTTATGTTTTATTATTAGCAGCAATAATAAGCAGTTATAATTTAACATTTTATGCCAAGCCTATGAAAAGTGTTATGCAAATTTTACTATTATTAGAAAGCTACAATTTGCAAGCCTTTGTCACTTTCTTGGGTTCCTTCTTTTATTCCATCTCTTAAATGTTGGCCAGCCCCTACCACAACCCACTTACTGTGAACTGGAATTACTCAAATTATCGTCAAGTTGTTTAAATACTAAACTGTATTTTACCTTATGACTTATTCTTCCAGAACACATAATTTCTGATATACAGTTTAGACAACAGACTGTGATATTTAATATGTTTCTTGTAATGTCTAAATGTACATGGCTCTGAATAGGCTTGGTGTGAACCACATGTTTTCCTGATTTCTCTATCTTCTTCTATTTGAGAATGTTCTGAAAGTTATATCCATATTTTATAAATGATCATTCCCTAGATCTTAGTAACATTTGACCTATTGTTCCATTTTAAATGAGGAAATGACATGTTTGCAAGCATAAAGGCCCAAGGGGAATTTTTAGGATTTTTTTTTGGGGGGGGAGGGTTTAGAATGATTTTACTTTAGCTTATTTTCTAAGGCTCAAACATTTTTTCCCTCAAGAAAAATATATTTTAAATCATATGCTAAGTATTTACATTACTAGAAAACCTTTTTTTAAAAGATTTAATAATACTGTTTTTAAAAATACCATATTTATCAAGACCATATTTATTTTAGCATTTCTTGTCGCTTAACATTTGGATTGATTCATTGATTCTGATTGATTATTTTGCCCACTAGGTTATGATTTAAATCTAAATATATAAATTATAATTTAAAAAAAATTTCCAAATTTTCTGACCAATGATTTCCCCCCTTCTGATATCTCCTTTAAAGTAAAATTCTATGATCTGTATTTTTTAAATCCCTTGCATATCTAAGAATCTTTTTCATGTGCATATTGTGACTGTGGCGTATTTTGTATGGACTATTAAATTTTGCTCTCTACAGATGTTTTATAGCTGGGATGGTGGCAATCACCTATAATCTCTGAAGTGGGGAGGCAGAAACAGGCAGAATTCTGTAAGTTTGAGGCCAGCCTGATCTACTAGCAAGTCCTAGGCCAGCCAGGGCTATATACTGAGACTCTGTTGCAAAACAAACAAAAGAACAAAACAAAACAGCCAACCCCCCTCCCCCACCCACCATAGGCTTTTTGCTTTTGGTGTTTTATGTTGCTAAAGAGAAATCGGAAGGCATTATGTTCATTTGTAATTAACTGTTTGGGGCAGAAGTACTAAATAATTTCACACATCTTCCACTGTCCTGATGAGTGCTAAGCACGGAGATTCACGGAGCTTTTCCTTGGCCTTGTCTGAGATGTGCACCACTCCTACGGTCTTCACCTGCAGCTCTTCCTTGAATTACTGCTTCCATTTCATTTGTTCTTTTGTTTTATTCTTTTCTCTCTGAGAACACGTAGTAGTTCTTAGATCAGGCCTTTATCTTCTGAGCTCCTATCTATCAATAGCACTTGGATTACTTTAATCTCTTCCATTTTTCTTTAGTCCCTAAATTTATTTCTCAATTGTATCTCCACCTCATTGATTACACTTTAAACTTCAATCATGCATTTTACCCAGTTCAGACGTTAATTCTGCCTATTAAAATGCTGGGTGACACCCCTCCCTCTCTTGTGGAGGACAATTGCCAAATTTGCTCTCTTAATTCCTTTTCAACCTTGTCCATTCCTGACTTTGCATCTTTCCCCAAGTTCAGCTTTCTTGATCTTCATTGAAATATGCAAAGTAAGCAGCTACCTGACACTTTCTTAAATTTTACTTTTTCTAAAATAGACCCTGAGCAATCCCTCTTAATCCTCCTTTTGGCTTGTGGAATGTCTCTTTCAGTCCTTTTAGATCTTTGTGGCATATCTAGCTGTTTGTTTGTTATTTTATTCATTCATTAATCTTGAATGAAAAGAGATCTGCCCAGGCATAGCTCTGCTTTATTCAAGCCAGAACAGAGACATCTTCTTAACAGCTCATCACTCACTGCCTAGCCATAAAATTCCCCTCTCAGTTGTTAAGTAGAAGATCCCTTGAAGTGATTTGATTCAGCTCAGGGGTGCAGCACCTTTACAGAAGGGTGGAGGGAGTTCTGGCTTCTGTGTATCCAGCAGATAGGTAGACTGCGTTTGCTGAGCTTGCTCATGTTGTCCGGAGTGACTTCCCTCTACCCACTTTTCCTTCGCTTCGCCTGGAGGCCAAGTATGCAGCTCAGCCAGGCCCCTCCTGCTGCAGTTTCCACTTGGAGGGGAGTGCAGTTGGACTGTCAGCTCTCTGCCTTTGCTTTGGATAAAGTTTAAGGGTTTATTCCCATTACAATCAATAGAGACTCAGAGACATTAAGACTTGTGGCTGATACTTGCCCTTGGCTTGAATACAGCCTAACATTTTCTTTCCACTGGATGCTGTGGGGAGAGTTAGGTGTCTGCTTGTGCTTATGTGGACTGTCTACCCTCAAGTCAGAGGCCTTTAGCTTAACGTATTGAAACCTTTAAAGTTTGGCTTGTATGTCATTTTTCTTGGCTTACATTTGTCTTTACTCTTAGGGGGACACATGTACCTGTTAACAAGAGATTCCTCTACTTTTCCCCATTCGTGGATTATATTTTTAATCAAATCAGGTGGTGAATCCATTAGGGAACAGTATAAGTTTACAAGCTCATTTATTCTTTATATTTCCAGTTTTCAAAACAATGCTTATTGAGTTAGGTATTGATTCTCCAGATATAGTATTTGTTATCTTGCATTCTAAGTTCTTATATATAGTAGGAACTCATTCAAGAAATTTCTTATCAAGCCGGGCATGGTGGCGCACGCCTTCAGGTGGATCTTTGTGAGTTCAAGGCCAGCCTGGTCTACAGAGTGAGTTCCAGGACAGCTAGGGCTACAGGGAGACCCTGTCTCAAAAAGGCCAAAACAAAAAAAAAAGGATATAAAAGAAATTTCTTATCAAGGACCCAATGGTTCAGTGGGCTAAAGGGACTTTCATGCAAGCCCAACAACCTAAGTTCAATCCCCACACCCACCTGGAAGGAAAGAACCAACACTCAAAAGCTCTGTGTGACTGCCATAAGCACAGCATGGCTTGGCACAGGTGCACACCCATGCACATGCACTAATAATACTAATAAATAAAATTTTAAGAAGAAATGTTTAGTTGATGCCCCTGATTTATCTGTATTCCTTCAGTAGTAACAAACTGCTCTTTTAATTGTTTTAAATAAATAGTATCTTCATGTTCCAAGACCTGTCCCATGTATTGTGATTCTTTTTCAGAAAGGCCTATTTTTATTATTATTCTTATAACAACCTCCCATAATAATTAGAACATCCTCTGAGAATTTAATATAATTGTATCTATAAATTGATTTAGTAAGATTTATTTATTTTATTTTATTTCTGTGTCTGTGTGAGTGTGTGTGTGTGTGTGTGTGTGTGTGTGTGTGTGTGCTGGCAGAGGCTGGAAGACGATGTCAGATTCCCTGGGGCTGGAGTTGGAGGGAGTTGTGAGCTGCCTGATATCAGTGTTGGGAACTAAACTTGGGTCTTCTAGAAGATCATCAAATGCTCTTAACCACTGAGCCATCTCTCTCCAGCCCCAAGAATTAATACTTTTAAATAATAATGCTGAAACCAGAGGTAGAAGTCAGTGGTAAAGAATCAGTGATAAGGTATATGTGAGGTCCTGACTTCAATCCCCAGCACAAGATTGAAAACAAGCAACAACAAAACCTTTAGCATTGAGTTTGATCCCTGATAGCTGATTCACTCATATCTCTCAAATCTTATTCAAATATTACTTTAGGGGCTATAGAGATGACTCAGCAGTTAAGAGCACTGGCTGCTCTTGCAGAAGACCCAGGTTCAAATCCCACCCCCACACGGTGGCTAACAGCCATCACATCTCCAGGTACAGGGGATCTGATGCCCTCTTCTGAATTCCGTGGGCACTGCATGATGGGGGTGCACTTATTTACATACATGCAGGCAATATACTCATATACATAAAATTAAGAAAAAATAAAAATAATACTTTAGACCTTGAAACCAAGCTTATTAATATTTATATTTTTCCAGATTATTTCCAGTTAGCATTGTTCATAGCTGTTTTGTGTATTATGAGGCTACTATAAATAAGGTATGTTTCTATTATATATTCTACCTGATTATTGGTAGAAAACTATTGGGTCTACTGAACTTTATTTAGTTATCTCATTTCTGGGTCTGTAATCACGTCATCTGAAGATGGAGACACCAATTCCTCCTTTTTTCCAGTAGCCATGCCACATATTCCTATTACATATTAATGCATGTGTTGCCCTATCTCTTGACTTTTTGAAAATTTAGAGCATCTTATCTTCAGAACATTCTCAAAAAAATAAATGGTTAGTGATGGCAGACTATCCGTGTTTTACATCATGTTGTGGATACAAGTCTTCCCAAGAGACTTTTAATGAATTATGGCAGCAGATTTTTCATCTTGGAACTGCAGTCTGCTGAATCTTGGAATAATGATTGGATTTTTTATGTTAAAAACAAAGTTCTGGGTAGTATATTTAAGACAGGTTGTCAGGCGAGTTGTGTGTAAATTCGATGCTTTATAGAAAATTCGACAATGATATATAAATTTAAAATAAAGATGAAAAACTTTTTCTTACTTTGATTCATCCATCAGTCCACCCACTCATCATCTCTCCATCTGTCCATCCATCCATCCATCTACCCACCCTACAGTGCTACAAATTCTTAACCTAGCCTCATTAGGCATCCTTTACTTGTGCTTATATAATTTTGTACCCAAATGGTCATGGTTGGGTAAATGCTCTTCTTATAGTCTAATTAAATACTTACCAGTTAAAACTAGATCCTTTAAGCTAGAGGCACCCCGGCAGGAGAATTAAAAAACAGGTTTCACTTGTAGATCCTGTTTGTCCACTACCAGAAGCTTCCATACCTTCCTGTGTCTCAAAGATTCCCACTTATGGAGAGTTTGAAGCTATGCAGATAAATGGAGAGAGAAATTAAATCACTCTCAAGTTTGCTAATTTCCTTACTTGTTAATTAGTTCTCTCTGTAAAATATTGACATAAAAATTCTCTTTAGAGGTGGGGTATGGTGGCATATGCCTTTAATCCTAGCACTTAGGAGGCAGAGGCAGGGGAATCTCCATGAGATCCAGGTCACCCTGATCCACATAGCCTCAAACTCACAGAGATCCCCTTGTCTCTGGAGTTCCAGACCAACCAGGGTTACATAGTGAGACCCTGTCTCAAAAAAAATTGTTTTCTTTAGAGACAGAAGCAATACCATACTTATTAATACATAGAAATGATTATAGGATATTCTTTGGAAGGTTGCATTCTAGAAAAGCTGTTAGACTTTTCTTGGGAATTATCAGTTAAAATATTTTCCTGGAGCTGGAGAGATGGCCTAGCGGTTAAGAGCACCGACTGATCTTGCAGAGGACCTGGGTTCGATTCCCAGCAACCGCATAGCGGCTGAGAACCATCTGTAACTCCAATTCCAGGAGAACTCCAGTTCCAGGGGAATCCGACACCCTCTTCTGACCTCCGCAGCATTGCATGACACGGGTACACAAACCTGCATGCAGAAAGTACATTCATACACATAAAAAAAAAATTTCCTGTAATATTGTAACCAATAAATGCTTCATTTAAATACTTATATTAAAATATTATAAGACTGAACCATTTCCAAATTTAATAATTGTGATTTCTCTTTGTAAACTAAGCCGTATTTCTCAAAAAGAAAATTAAAATAGTGATTAATTTGAACTTTAGATGCAGGATGTAGGATTCCATTGTATTGTGATCTAAAAGAAAGGTATTTAGTAATATTCCGAAATTAAACCATGAGAATTTTGTTTGTAAAGTGTCATTTGCAGAAGTCAGTGTTCTTTTCTTTGCCTGTATACTGACCTCTGAAAAGCATTTCAAGGAAATTTTGTTTGTTTGTTTGTTTGTTTGTTTGCCTTGGTCTTTCTGAGACAGGGTCTCCCTGTAGCTCCAGCTGTCCTGGAACTTACTCTGTAGACCAGGCTGGCCTTGAACTCACAAAGATCCACCTGCCTCTGCCTCCCAAGTGCTAGGATTAAAGGCGTGTGCCACCACGCCCAGCTTCAAGGAAATTTTAAAAAATAGAAACATTTGGGGCTGGAGAGATAGCCTAGTGGTTAAGAACACCAACTGCTCTTGCAGAGGACCCGGGGTTCGATCCCCAGCACCCACATGGCGGCTAAGAACCCTCTGTAACTCCAGTTCCAGGGGAATCTGAGACCCTCTTCTGACCTCTGCGGCATTGCAGGACACTGGTGCACAAACCAACATGCAGACGGTACATTCATACAAATACAAAAATAAATTAAAAAAAAAAAAAAAACAGAAACATTTGGCCAGGCGTGGTGGCGCACGCCTTTAATCCCAGCACTCGGGAGGCAGAGGCAGGCAGATCTCTGTGAGTTCAAAGCCAACCTGGTCTATGGAGTGAGCTCCAGGACAGCTGAAACTAAAAGGGAGACCCTGTCTCAAAAATACAAAAAAAAAAAAAAAATAGAAACATTTGATTTAAACTTCCCATTTGCTCCTTTATTTTTGATCGTTACAATTGTAGGGATTATAAAACTTCTACAAATCTCAGTCTCCTTTCATGTTACTTATACATTCAGTCATAGTGTAAATTTTAAAGGAAAACAGTTATTTGAGGGTTTTTTTTTTTAATAGCAATTCTGACTCTCACAAAGATAAGCAAAAACACCTGAAGTCCACTGCATGGTACTTTTCAATGGCATAAACAGTTGATGTTGATGTCCTTATTTTCCATAAATCACTGCACTGGATTGCCAGCCTCAGCTTCAGTCAAGGCACCGAACGAAGTCAGACTGTTCTTGTGACCATTCCAGGCCCTCGGCTTGGGAACAGCGTTATTATCTTCTGAGGAGGGTTAGAGAGTCAGACGGAGTTATTAGCCTTAATGAACCCTGGCTTTTGCTTCAGGGTTAACAAAGAAAAATCCCTGTGGGTCACAGGCATCTCCCTGGAGATCTCACCCTTACCGCTAGCCAAGAAACACAACTGCTAGCACGAGTAAGGTGTCTTGCCCATCAGTATTTCTCGAGTATTTCTACTGCAACTTCTATACAATAGAATACAATATACTCTTCCGTGATAGAGACTTAGCAAGCCACCTTATTTATTCACAAATGTTCCTAAATCTTTCTTTGTACACTGTCACATATGTTTGCTGTAATATTGAAGATAAAATTTAAATTACCTACTGCTTCAGTTAGGAAACGTTCTCCTTTGACTTGAGTAAACTGAGGATGGGAAGCAGTTATAACTTGCTGCAGATCTCCCAGCCAGCATGTAATGTGTAGAAGTTAAACCCGAGCTCTTCTAACTCCCACCTCTGCCCATTTACTGACTAACAGGCGGTTAGGCTACTTATTCCCAGAAGGCAGAGGTGTTGATTTCAAGGGCTTCTACATTCTTCCCTCTCAAGAAAGAAATGCTGGCCAACTTTTCTTTCTGGAATCGGCCTTGAACCTAATGAGCTGTGTTTTGGGTAGAAGAAGAAGATAGCTGAATCCCAGCAACTGTGGAGCACCCACAGTTCACCAAACTCACACATTCATGCCGTCTCGGTAAACAAAGACTCCTTGGAGAAGACTAAGCCAATAGTCTATGACAGATAGCCATGAACCTGTATACTGGGCCAGCTTGGGGACATGGATGCTTAATATCTGGTTTTGAAAAAAAATATTACAGCTACTATTTGAAGAACTAGATGCAAGTTTGGAACATCTGTTAGCTGGGCAGTGAGACACTGGTTATAGCAACTGGCACATTGATGAAGTCGTGGTGAGACTTACTAAGTATTTGCAATTGATGAGTCATTCTTACTGGAAAATGGGAATCGGGCAGGAACATCCATGCCTGCCAATTGCTGCAGAGCTGATCAGAGTGACTTTAGCCAAAATCTCCCCAGTGTTGTAATCTTTCTACCATGGCTTCAGATACAACAGTGCCTTTATCTAGTATTCTTTAAGTCTTCCAAATTCTTCTGTGAACCTTTAGGAGATTCAAGTGTTAGTAACAACTAGTAGAGACAAGGTTAGTGCAATTTCAAGTTCAATGGCTTGTCCAGGGTGTGTGGCAATGTAAGCTGTGTCTCCAGACTCTCAGCACCATGAATTTAATTAAGCAGTCCTTTCTAACCAGAGGCATCCTTTTGTTACATCCTAAGTAAGTCATTTTGATTACCACCAAGAAGACATAGTTCAATAAGCAAAATGCCTTTTATGTCCACACACAGGGAGAGTTTTATTGTAATCATAACAATTCCCATTTCATTGCTAGTTAAAAGGAGACAGTATTAACAAAGTAATACTTTAAATACAAAAGATTAATGCATGGTCAACTTGCACGTTTCCTACAGGTGCTAACGACCCAAAAGAAAACCACAATGGTTGTTAGAATATGCCAACCACATATCCAAACTATATGAAATAATGGCTGTACAAGAATCTGCATACCAGAGAAAGATATTATTTAGAGATTCTCTCTCTCTCTCTCTCTCTCTCTCTCTCTCTCTCTCTCTCTCTCCTAGTTTGCTTTGAATCAAAGCCATCAGTTCTTTTAGAGAAAGAGGTCAGACCAGTTTGAGGAGCAGGCAGACTTAGAAGAGTGATTGAAGTTTGCACATGGGAACACAGATGATAAAAATCATTTTGGAAAATAATGAACTAGGAACTTGAGAGTTTGTCTGGAGGGTGGTATCACAGGTTATGCCAGGTTATTAATTTTCCAACTCAGCAGTGTGCCTCTCTAAAAAAAAAAACTTAAAGAGAAATGGATATGTTTTGAAAAGAAGTGCAATGGGGAGAGGGGAATTACAAGGCTGAATGAAGTCTTCGAGCCAGTGGACCGGGCAAGCAAAACTACTTACATTTGAATAAGAACTGCGTGCCAGAAAACAGATAGCAAAGACAGCTGTGCTGAGTGTACTAACGTTGATATATGCAGGGTTCTTGGTTCACTGACAGTCCCCAAACCATAGAACTAGATATTGTTGGAATGGAAATCCATATAAACAATGGGCACAGCCTCACATGTAGGATGCAGTCATTACAATTGGCATTCACAGGATTTAGGAGAGCCTGAACCCATTCCTTAGTTTCCCCTTCCATATAATGGGAAGAAGCTTGTTCGGTGCTCCAGAGATGACTTGTAACCGGAGACAGAACACCCTGTAGCCCCTTCCTTTTCTCTCTGCCTCTCTGTGGCACTCCTCAAAGTGTTGGCCCATGGTTACCATGGTGACACAGCACAGGGTGATGTTGCTTAGAAATAATGACAAGTGGAGGCAGCAGGAAAGGAGAGTTGGGTGGTGATTAGCCTGTGAGGAGTGCCTGTGTCTAAGCGGAAAGGCAACAAAGGAGCTGCTCCCAAATCGATGGAGGCCCAGAGGCCGCTACAGGAGCATCCCAGTGAACACTGATGTCACCTTGTAGGCCTGCGTGTCTCTGGGCTGATGTACTATGGAATATACTTGGTTGTCCAAGTCGTTACATCTCTCAGAGCTCAGGCCTTGAAGCACAGTAATATTTGTTGTTGATTTTGATACCTATCACTTAGCTCAAGCTCCTTAAAGATAAGATGGATTGTTGACTCAAATCCAGTTCTGTAGCTACCTCATTCTTGTGGCTTGAGTCACTCTTTGTCAAAGGCAATTCAAAGAATTATGGCCAGAAATTGATTTTTTTTCTCCTTTTTCTTCTAGGGTTAGGTGAGATCATAGCAAAGCAAAACCGTGCTTTTTGGTTTTTGGTTTTTTTTTTTGGTCTTTTTGAGACAGGGTCTCCCTGGCAAAACCGTGTTTTAATCAGTTGTTAGTTGGTTTCTCCACAGTCCTGAGATTTTGGGTTGTGCTCTTCTTTTTAAGTCAAGTGGTACAGCTGTAAGGAAATCTTGTTTTAGTCAACATTAATGGAATGTCATCGTCTGTACATCGCAGGTCTGTGCTTCGGCATCTCTTACAGTGTTCAAATAAACAAGTAGCATTCTGTGTCCCTAACTCATGAGGTGGGTCTGACATAGAAAGAGGCCAAGAGCTGGCAGTGTCTCCAGATAATGGAGTCTCTTTTTAAATGTATTTTATTTATCTTATTTTATATCTATGAGTGTTTTTGCTGAATGTATGTAACTGCACCATGGGTATACAGTGCCCATGGCAGACAGAAGTGGGTTTCAGCATCAGATGCTCTGGAATTGGGGTTATAGATTATTGGTCGCTGCCATGTTGGTGCTGGAAACTGAACTCAGATCCTCTGCAAGAGCAAGCAGCCAGTGCTTTCAACGTCTAAGCCATCTCCCCACCCCCAGATACTGTCTCTTGATGTCCTTACCTCAAAAAAGAGATTTCTGGCCCTGCCTCAGAGAAAAGTGACTCTATGTGCCTTCTCCAGAGACCTGTTGATCCCAGAGGATATACTGTGATGAAAGTGCTGGTGAATCTGAGCCAGGGCTTGTGGGGAACACAATCTCTTAAGGAGCCGCATCTCTTAAGGAACATCTTCATAGCCCCTCAAATTTAATAGCTATTTCCACAGAGTGTAAGACCCCAAAACCATTGTTGTTGAGATTTAGAGCCTCTGTCTGGGTCTGTACTCTCAACAGCTCTCTCCACTGCACAAGGAAGACTCTCTGGGAGCCGCTCAGGGCCTGACATGTAGCAATATTCTGTCTTCTGTGTTATGGGAAGAAAGAATATAAAGAAAGAAAATTCAACCCACGGGGTGCCCATGGCCTTCATGCAGCTGAAGATTAAACAGTCTGCCTTTCAGCTCTCCTCCCCAGATGCTGAGTGTTGGGGCACAGACCTGCTACTTCTACCCAGTCTGGACCCCGTTTTGTGCTGCTAGCTCATGTTTGCACTCTACAAACTTCCCCCTCCCCATTTCCAGTGCCCCCATTAGATCCCACAGCTCAAAGGGCCTCTCAGAAATCTAGGCCAAACCCAGCAGACCTGATAAGATTTCCACAAGAGTTCCTAAAAATACATTTCTCCTTAAATCAGCCTTACCAATCACTGCACAGCCATAGAACTTGAAGGACAGAAGTGGCTTTAGAAATCACTGAACCCCCACCCTTTTAAAGCTCAGAAACCGGATTCCTGGGGAGCAGAAATAATAGCAAGACCAACAGTGGCTGAGAACTATTTCAAGTCCCATCATGAAGATAGAACAAAGCATACCGTAAGGTAAGTGCAGGAGCAGACTGTGTGTTCTGGATCCGCTCCAGCCGATTGTTTGCTCATTCATCTGTTCACTCATTCAGTAAGGATTTGTCAAGTGTTCGCTGTGTCCCAAAGTTAAGTGTTCAGCTCAGTGTCAGGGATTATACACAGACCTTGCCCTGTTCTCACAGATATTGCATTCCAGCTTGGGGGGGGGGGCAGATAGGAAAATAGCTACGTGAGTGCCAAATATATTGATAAGGGCTTTGGAGGGAAATACAGCAGACTGAGCCCTCGTGAGGAGGGAGGACTGACGCGTGAGGAGGGAGGACTGACGCAACGTTGCATCAGAAAGGGCTTCCCATAGGGTGACCTCCAAGGCGGAACTGTCTGGGAGAGTATTCCCTGCAGAAGGATCAGTGGGGTTAAATCTTGCAGGCAGGGCTTCTCTGGTTACCCAAGGACCAAGCTGAAGCCCGAGTGGCTAGGAGGAAACAATCAAGGACAGAGGTGGTCAGGGAAGATGGTCAGTGCAGGCCACTGTGAGGCTCATGACTTGCACGTCCAGAGAGGTGGTCAGAGACCTAAGCTGAACTGATCAGCCTGCATCTCTGACGATTCCCTAAGGTTATTTGTTTCGAGGGATACAGGGGTCGGGTGGGAAGTGTCTCAGACAGATGGTTTGTGAGGCTGTTGCACACACCTAGAACAGAGATAAAGTCGCCTTGGGTGAGTGAGAGGTGCCGAGAATGGAAAGCCACCGGATAGACCATCCTGTATCTATCAGGAAGGCTGACCAAGGTGCTTCCTCAGTCCATCACAGGCAGGGTATCGAGGGAGGAAAAGGACAAAGGTAAAAGAGGAGCAGGTTGGGAAACATCAGGTCTCCAGTTGTAAACGTGGCGGAAGGCGTGGATAAGCAGAGAGAGGCCTGGTGGGTGTGGCAGTGAGACTGGTCGAGTTCCAGTCCTTCCTTTCACTCTACATGCCTGGTTTGCAGATATGCTAACCTCTTCCTTCTCCAATTAGCACGGCCCACTGGGCATAATTCCTGTGATGGCTCTTATCTTTATTACCTTTCACCGTAAAAACCTTATCGCAAATGGTTCTAAGTAAATGTTTGTTTAAGTTCTGCCCAGGTCTCGTCTGGCCATTAAGGATGCTAACCCCAAGGTTGGGGCTGTTATCCTGGTAATCTATCAGCTAGCTCTGTCCCATGCTTCCTCCAGGGCCGCCAGGTACTCCCCTTTCTCTAGGCGACACCTGTGTTTGCTGCTTGTCAGCACTTTCTGTGCACTGGCTCATCTGAAGGAGGGGAAGCCGCTGGCTCTTCCTGAGTTTGCAGAGTGCATGCAATTGTGGCGTGTTGAGCCCTTAATCCACCCAACCGCTCTTGGTGAGGGACAGCGGTCACGGCCAGTTCTGACAGCACTCCCTGCGCTTGCTCAGCATGTGCAGAGTTCCACCTCTGCACACATGGAGACGTTTATGGAGTTCCGTGATGACACATAGTTTCTACCCAAGGGAGAACAGCCCTGTGATCCACCTCAGCTGCTTGAAACCCCTTAACCCTTGCAGTGCCTTCTCCTTTTTTTGTGTCTTTGCCTTGGGCCAAGCAAGGATGGGTGGAGAAAGTGACAAAACCAGAATCCTTCATTCCAGGACCAGGCCCTCCCTTTCCACAGAAGCCCTCTCTTCTAGACCGCTTGATTTTTCTTGCCTGTTTTCCTCTCATGTTGCATTAACGTCTTTACTTTGAGCAGTCTCTGAGGGCCTGGCCTACCTCTGCCTGCTTGGCAGATGGTCAGTCTCCATCCAGCATCTTCCCGAGCTCCTTCCTGATTCCTTCCTTCTAACTCTGAAGGAAAGGAGGCTGAAAAGGGAAGTCCTCTTTATGCTCTGTGCAGTGAGTCATTCCATCACTCAAATTCCAGGAACATACCTACCTCTAGGTCCTGTCTGACGTCAGTGCAGAAGGTGTGGCTCGCCCCCTTTGCTGCTCTGTGGTATCCTTGTGGCATCAAGTGCTACAGGGACTGTGTCTGTTCTCCAGATGCCCTTGTCTTCACCCAACAACCACAGAAATCACTTTCTGGAGAGTGAGGAACAAGTCATAAACATTAATCAGTGGTCCACACACACCTCGATGTCCTCAGGATAGAGGACATCTTCACACTCTGTACTCTCGAAACCCCGCCCTTCCCCCTTGATGTTGGACCACTGGGAGGATCTTCTACTCCTCCTTTTACTTTTTCTGTGGTTTGGCTTGCTCTTCTTATTTCAGGTCTAAAAATCTAAATGTACTGTCCCTGATCCTGTCCAAGGGGTTGGTCCTCTCCCAGATACATGCACAGTTCTGTTTCACTTAGTTGAGTGTCGCTTAGCCATGGTCTGAGCTGCCACTTCCAGGAATTTGAATCACAACTCTGTGTCTGCGATCATGACTTCTGTACCCCATTTCCAAATGGCATCATTCTGGTACCTTCATCGCCCTGCCCACCCAAGACTCATATTTTGAAGTTCTCCTTGCCTGGTCTGTTTCCTGTTCTTCTCATTCCCAATCCTCAGAGATCACCCTTTGCTAATGAGTTTATATCATTCATGATCTGGAAATGCCTGTCTTCTTTCGCTGCCCATCACTCTAGAATAATTTTGCCTGGATTTTCCCCTTTCTTTAGGACCATTGCTATGGCCTTTGGCCAATGCCCCACCTTTTACCAACCTTTCCAGGACTAATAAACCCTGAGCAATGCTTCTAGTGGGGGGGAGGAGGGGGCTTCTCCAGCTGGAGTCCTGTCTGTCTCTTGATGCTATTCAGGTCTCTACACTTGTAATGCCAATGCATTGTACTGAGTACAGGTGTCTTTGTTACTTTTTGCTTTACTATCCTATAACACCAGAGAGAAACAACTTAAGGAAGTAAAGATTTATTTTGGCTCATGGTTTCAGAGGAATTTCAACCTACATGGTATGGAAGGCATGCCAGAGTTCATGGTGGCGGGAACTGTGGCAGAATTTGTTCACATCAAAGGAAGCTAATTGTGAGACAGGAAGCAAATGGGTAGGAGGAAGTGGGAGATAAGGTATAACCTTTAAAGGCCCACATCTAGTGACCCCCTTCCTCCAACCAGGCCCCAACTTCCTAAAGGTTCTACAGCCTCTCAAAATAGCACTACCAGATGAGGAGCAAGCATTGTATAGGGGATCTTTCAGATTCAAACTGTAACAGAAGGCAGATAGAGAGGCTACTGGGCTGATGTCAAGGAAGAGAGACAAAGATCACTTGGGAGAAAGTCCTGTTCACCACAGGGTGTGGACCGGGTTCTTGACCATCCAGGAACCTGATAAGTGCTATATCAGTCTTAAATGTTACCTAATACAATTGCTGAATTATAAGTATTTGGATAGGAAATACAGATACAGTGAAGAAAGAAAGCACAATTTGAATACAAATATGTGCTGAATATAGTCTATCTGGCTGTGGTTTTAGGAGTATAATTAGAATTTTTCTCTTTTCTAATTAAAGATGGGATTTCTGTCTATGCATTCCTGGAACTGGTGATGGAAGTAGATTAGAAATTTTCACATATTAAAGTGAGCCATGGATTTTGTTGGCCTTTTCACTTGTACTTTAAAACATGACACACGAGAAAAAGAATTAGATGTACCCCAAAGTGTGTTCAAAAGAATAAAGTGCCATGTGAAGTCGTCGTATATGACACTGTCAGCCAGAAATCTTTCCCCACTCAGAATGAAGGTTTGGAGTTGGTTTCAGAAGAGTATTTATCAAAGGTTTTTTGAATTCACATTCTAAAAAGGACTTTGTAGCTCATACCTACCCATCATAGGAAGCAATAGAATTTTGTTCCTGTTTTTATATATGCTTCATTGACTTTGGAGAAAATTATAACTGTTAGTACAGGATTTTTTTTCCTACCTGTCACTATGTGTCTGTGTGTGCCTGCATGTACTAACACAATTATGCTCAACAACATGGCTTTTCAAAACTCCCAGTAATTCCTGATGACATTCCTAACAAATGAAAGACTAATCTTGCCTTAATTTATACTGCTGCCTCATTCAGAACTTTTGTTTTACTAAGACAGTTTAGAAATTTAAAATATATATAGGGCTGGAGAGATAGCCTAGCGGTTAAGAGCGCCGACCGCTCTTACAGAGGACCCGGGTTCGATCCCCAGCACCCACATGGCGGCTGAGAACCGTCTGAAACTCCAATTCCAGGAGAACTCCAGTTCCAGGGGAATCCGAGACCCTCTTCTGAACTCCGCGGCGTTGCACGACACGGGTGCACAGACTTGCATGCAGACAGTACATTCATACACACACAGAAATAAATAAAATTAATAAAAAAAAAAAAGAAATTTAAAATATAATACCGACATTTATGAAGGCTCTAGATGGATATAGATAGCTATCACAAAGAGAGCACTTGTAATATGCTACTAAGTACCCTCCAGTTGCAGTAGATATGTCTGTGGCTTAAGTATTATCATTCTATTCATCAGCAAGGGACCTGCTCAAAGGGGTTAGGTACTGTCACACAATTACCTGGAGAGAGGACTTTATTTCAGTCTAGAAAAATTGGTTTTCAGTCCCTTAACCAAGCACCATTTTATAGACATTTTCTTTTTTTTAATTTAATTTATTTTTGTATGTGTATGAATGTACTGTCTGCATGTAGGTTTGTGCACCCGTGTCGTGCAATGCCGCGGAGGTCAGAAGAGGGTGTCGGATTCCCCTGGAACTGGAGTTCTCCTGGAATTGGAGTTACAGACGGTTCTTAGCCACCATGTGGGTGCTGGGGATCAAACCTGGGTCCTCTGCAAGAGCAGTCGGTGCTCTTATCCGCTAGGCTATCTCTCCAGCCCAACCATCCTATATTTAGTACATGAAACTCAACTCATAGATAAATTAAAAGAAAGTAACTTAAAGGTGTCTAGAAGGAAAAATCGTTTTGAAGAATCTTTTGGAGGATAACAGCTCTCCCTGTCCCTCTCTTGTTTTTGTTGTTTTTTTCATTTCCAGTTGGGATTTTATGTCCTTTTCTGGGCCTTCTCTGTCACTACTGTCTGGTTTTGTTCCACTGAGCTGCCTATGGGGAAGACCTGTTTGGCATCTCTTCTACAAAGTAGTGATTACAGGATATAGTATCACATCCCGGTCCTGAAGGTCAAGTGGCTCTCCGCCCCATCGCTGCTTCATCGGGTGTCTCTTCCTGACACTTCTCCAGTCACTCTCAGCACCTGATAGGCCTAGGATGCAGCCAACTCATTGATCAGTGGAGAGAGCTTATCAAGAGCTATTTTAAGCTGCTTTCTAGAAATATGGGTGAACATGCTTAAACATCAAGCCACTCACAAAACGGGAAGATAAAAAAAAAATAGATTTTATAGAGCTAGGTGTGATAGTGCATGCTTTTAATCCCAGCACTTGGGAGGCAGAAACAAGTGGATCTCTGTGAGATCAAGGCCAGCATAGTTAACATAGTGAGCTCCAGGCAGCAGAAGACACAGAGAGACACTGTTTCAAAAACACAAAAATTAAA
Source organism: Rhizomys pruinosus (assembly GCA_009823505.1). NCBI lineage: Eukaryota > Metazoa > Chordata > Mammalia > Rodentia > Spalacidae > Rhizomys > Rhizomys pruinosus. The sequence goes on along the minus strand of VZQC01002103.1, from coordinate 730,863 downwards.
ATTAAAAAATAAGTTTAAAAATTCACCTGTATCAATCTTATATCCACTAAGATCTACTTATACACATACTGTCCAGCACTCAATTTTAGATGTTCTGAATAGTCTCCCATGTGCCCTATAGAAGTGATTAATGTTTAGTTTGATACCCTGTACCCTAATTCATGTATTAAAACATGCCTGGCTGGCAAGTTTCCCACAAAATATCAGTGTATTTAACAAAGGTGTTTATCACGCTTCCTTCACATCTGAGTTTCAATATCTAAACTTAACTGTCTTGTGTCTACCAGGAGCTTACTCTTCAAAGATCTCTGAGAACAGACCCAATGCAAGAAAGCTTCTGTAGCAACAAAAATCAATTTGAAACTCTCACTAAAGCTTAAGTGAAACTACTCAGAGAAAAACCAAAGCACAGTTTCACCTCCCTGACACCATCAGAAGAGGATCTAAATGCAAAAAGTGAGAACATGCTACATGTAGTAATTCACATGACACTAATTAAGCATCAGAGGCTGATTCCATGGATAAGCCATACTGTACACAAATCCACTTAAGTTCTGTAACCTCCACTTTACCAGGAACCAAGACTGACCTGAGTTCATAGCNGTAAAACTGAGAAACAGGAAATTCAGAGACAAGGGTTCTTCACTATAATTAGATGTATGTGAAATAAAATTAAAGGCCATCCTATAGTTACTTAATGGCTAATGAGTCCTTGACTCTCTGACTCAGAAACTGGCTTGTTTTGCATGGATCCTTTAATCAGTGCCTGGCAGACAGCTAAAGTACCATAAATGACCAAGAGTAAGGCGGGAAGGCTGTGCGCTCGCCGCAGAGCTGTTTCCCTGAAGGCGGTCTTAAATTTTGATCAATCTCAGCCTCAAGATTGGACATGATTGATGTTTTCCCCTTCAGAAATGTGCAAATTATCCACAAAAAAACGATGGCTCTGCAGGGACACCTGGGGTCCTCAGCCTGGGCTTGTCTGAGGGTGTGGAACCTCGGGAAGCTATGGCATCCCCTCCCACAGAGCAAGGCAGGCATTCCAGGCTCACCTGGCTGCATAATTTAGCTACTGTCCAAGAACTTCAGTAGCAAATTCTTTTATACTGTCCCAAAAGCTAACACCTAGAAGAGTCTTAAATAAATTTTGAAAAAATGAAGTGTCCTATAAGTGAAGAGCCTAAAAATAGTTGACATTAGTTTGCAGAGTCGAATGGAAAGGCCTCCAACGTTTCAGGAAATACTACTGAATGTCATTTGTCTTTGAACTTCAAGCTGGTCCTGCTTTTGAAGACAGTGGCTCTGAATATTCCGCTGGGAGAGGACGTGTGCACACTTGACAAAGCAGCCCTTCTCTTCCTGAGGACTGCTGCTGCTCTCCAAAGACCACCAGATCAAGAACCACAAAGCAAGCCAGCCCTCCCCAAGGACCTGCATGGTTCAAAGTCCCCGAGCTGAGCAAATTTCATTCTCACAGAAGACTCCCACCTGGAACAAACCTCTGCTAGTCTAGTTTTGTTTTTATTAATTGAACTCGAGTAGCCACTGAGGGAATCCTCTCTACCACCCCTCCTGGGTCTGCTTCTGTGGAAATCTGTGAACAAACAAACATCCTGAAGGTGACCTAAGTAGCTATCTTTGTTCTTTTAGCACCCAATGGTGTGCCTAGCACAGAGCAAGGAATGCTGGTCCAGAGGGTTCTCAAATTTGCATAACGGTCACTGTAAAGCAGATTGCTGGCCTGTCCTGAGTTTTCAGTGCAGGATCTCTTGGGAGAGCCCAGGAATCTGCATTTTTTCCAAAAGCTCCAAGAGGCTACAGGTCTAGCACATTGAAAGTCCCTGAGCTGAGGATGCCAGGTTTTGAGGTTTAATCATTCATCATTGGGACAATTACCCACACTTAACCTGCCTGGCAACAGCAGGATGAAATCAAGACACCAGCTGAAATGTTCTCTAGGTCATGTGGAAATGACCTTTTCAGAACTGTCTTTCATTAGCATTGAATTTGGCCTGTATTAAAATTAAAATACACATATTCTTTGGTGGACGATCAGGAGTTTATTCAGCAAACGTTTGTGGAGCATATTCTACAGACAGGTGCTGAGCTAGACTCTAGGGATTCAAAAACAATAGCCCAAACCTAGTCCACACACAGTATAAAGTCCATTAAGAGTTCTCACTTGGTAAGGGGAGGAGGCAATTGGATAAATCAGTATTTACAATTCTCACGAATTAAGTAATAATGACATCTATTTAAAAATAATGACCAGGCTATGTTAAGAAATGGGCTACGAGAGAGAGGGGGCCTCAAAAGGGGTTGGAGGACAGAGCGCTGGATGGGACACCGGTGGGGACGACATGCCAGCCGTAACAGCCAGAACATAAAGGGCAAGTTTGACATATTTTTCCTTGAGGGTCATTCGAAAGGCAGAGGCTCTCTTGAAGGTCCTGGAGGAGGCTGGAAGGCCATGCTGTAGGAGAAACTAAATGCCAGAGAAATGAGGCTTCTGTGCTTGCCTCTCCTAGTTCTGCGCAGGTGGGAAGGGGTGAAGTGGAGTGGGATGCTTTGGGGGATGGGAATGAACCTATGAAATCATAGACAGGCTGGTCTTTTGCACTCTAGCCCCTTTTGGCTATGTGTATCCTACAACTTGTTGTAAACTTCAAATGTCTACAGTCGAATGTATTAGATACCAAAAAGAACTGAGAAGAAACAGAAGCACAGGCAAAATAACTAGAGAGACTCAGAAACAACTGAAAATAACACATGGTGAGGTCCTGTTTCCCGGGGTAGCCCCGAAACTTCTGGAGAAGGTAAATGATGTATTATCCATCAAAGGGCCAAGGTGGGCATGTCTGGGACCTCCTTGGGAATAAGAGAAAATGTGTCCCTTCCATACAGGTGCAGTCTTGATATGGAGCCTTCTAGGTGAATGAATTTGAAAATGTCACCCCTTCTCCCTACTTATCCAGCCAGTGAGAATGCAAAGTATGCAGTGTTTAGCCAACCCTACTGGAGTATTGGGACCACAATTTCTGGATGACTGCACTGTCCACTGCCAGGTTAGCAGAAGCTGGAGGTAGCAAGCAGGCTGCCCCTGAGGGTTATACTGGCACTCTGGGAAACTTCCCTATGGGTCCCTTGGGCTTGAGGGCTGTTGCAGGTAAAGGACCCCAGTGCCCTGTGTACTCAGATATCATGTGCAAACAATGTCCTGATCTCAAGAGTTTGTGCTGAGGCAGATGACCTTCCCTGGTGCAATCCTGACCTTTCACACAGAGCTACTGCAGAGGAAGTGGATTTCTTCAGTGAATCGCCTGACATTGGAATGTCTTACTGTTTTCAAAGTGTGTTATATTTGCCCCATATATAATCAGTTGTATGGCAGCAGCCATGTAAGTGTAGGCGAACTGTGACCGAGATTTTACAGGTGAAGAAGGTAGATCTCAGAGATGTTGACTTACCAGTGATAAAAGACCAGGATCACTGGAAAAATAAGGACTAGCAACTGTTTCTTAGGAGTACTTCCACCATTCTAGAAAGTTCTTTACTGTATGATAGAAAAAGCCTAAGACAACCCTGTCAATAGAAGTATAACGTGAGCCGTGTATATAATTTTGAAATTTTAGTGGTTTAAAAAAGAGGCAAGTAGAATTAATTTTAATAATATTTAACCCAACATAAAATATCAGCATTTTGCTACATAATAAATATGAAGCAATACTGATGAGGTATCACATTCTTTTTTCATACCTCTTTGTACTCTCTGTGTATTTTACATCTAAAGCACATTTAAATTTGCATGCTAAATTTTCATTGGAAATACATGATGTGTATTTAGATTTCATAAAGTTTGCAATTGAGAAAAGAGATTCATATACTCAAGTTGGCCCAATCTTGAACATTTTTTAGTAGCTGAATTGAGAGTCAGTTTTAAATTGAGCTTAAACCTCTGAATGATAAATATTGAGAATATAGTTACTTAGGCACATAAGCTACATGGAGGTGCCTCCTGTATTGTACAGCATAGCTTAATGTATAACTAACTGTTCTTCCTAGAAGCTTGACATCTAGTAGATCCAGATTTGAAGGAGGTCTGTACCTGAGCATACGCCAGCCTGGTTCCTCGATAACATGTTAAAACTTGGGCTTCTCTATCCTCTTCACTTGTCATCATTGCTCATCAGCTTTGAAGGCCTCACCCTAACCTAATCCAAGTCTGCTCTGTCTTCCAGGGCACCACAGCTGCCAGTTGTACTCACTTGTGACAGTTAAAAGATATAGTTGGCACCTTTGATAACCAGCTATAGTTATATAACCTCTAGGATAGGAACAGAGAGCATGCTGGGTAGAAGAGTGCATGCATCAGATTAATGATCACAGTTACGATAACACTGTGTTCCTGTGTGATGGGATACACATGCTTTTCTTCCCAGAGTATCTTTCTCATAAATAACTCTGCCATCAGAAAGCTTGCCCACCCCCTGCTTTTAAAAACAAGTTTAAGGGCTGGAGAGGTGGCTCAGTGGTTAAGAGGACTGGCTGTTCTTACAGAGGACCCAGGTTCAATTCCCAGCACCCACATGGCTTCGGACTCCATGGGCCTTACAGTACACAGTTGTACTTATATACATACAGGCAATACACTCATACACATAAAATAAAAATAATAAAATATTTTAAATTTAAAAATTTAAAGCAAGTTTACATTAAATATGTATATGTGGAATATTTTTTAAAAGTGCTTTTCTATAAGGAGAACGTAGAATGGTGCTAACCAAAGACTGTGAAATGGGAGCATTGGGAGGCCTTGGCCCAAACATGGGAAAATTTCATCTGGTAGGGGTGATAAGTTCAAGAATCCATTGTCTACCACAGTGATCATAGTTTAAAAAAAGTATTATTATGTTCTTGAAAATGGCTAAGAGTAGAATAAATGTTCTCACCACAAAAAAGGAAAATGTATGAGTTAATACATATGTTAATTGGCTTGATATTCCAGGATGTATACAGATTTCAAAACATTGTGTTAGACTCCATAAATATATTGTTTTGTCAATAAAAATATTTGTATAGGCTAGTTTGTCTTGATGGAGTCTGACCATCCAAATTTTAGTTGCTTTCTTATTGTAACTAGAAATGGGAATCTGTTTAGGGGAGAGAAAAAAATTTATCTCAAAGTACAAGCCAAAGTACACACTGTTCACTGGACTGGACTAAAACCATTACTGTGTGTGGTTTGAGGACCGTGGAGTCGTAACTTAGGCCATCTATGCAGAAACACCTAGATTTGCTTATTTCTGTCTAACTCGTGAACCCCAGGGTAGTCTGCTGCCTTTGAGGACAGCATGCACTACATCTTTGCTGCCCTGTAACCCACTTAGGACTCTAGGACTCTACTCACTGTTTCCCAGATATGAACTGAATGTGTCTGGCTCATCGTTTGAAGTCCCTTTCACACCAGTACCCCATGTCCACTGATGGACAGAAACATTTCCTTGGCTCCTGCTTCCCACACCCTTTGTTCTCCTCGGCGTTGGAGGTGGGGGTGGGAGTAAGGAGGCTGCAGGTCCAGGCTGGTAGTGAAACCTGATGCAGAGTAAATTTGGCTATTAAACTCATCCTTTTAAGCTCCCTAGCCTAAGCTACTTGATGTTGCTGCTATGAACACACGCTGCCAAACAGACAAGTGGAAGCCTGTCTGGCTCCCTCAAATATTTTATAATTGAAGTTAGGTATGTGTCACAGCTTCATCATTGCCAAGTTCCTTAAATGCACAAACATATTTAACTCATACGAGCCCTTTACAGACAAGAAAGAGAATGGGGGGGGGTGGATTAGTATTGCCCATCAATCCCAAGGCAAATCTTAAGTAAATGCTAAATGACCATATAAGCTTGGGACACTGCTGTGTGGTCCCTCTCTGAGGAGAGACAAGCAGCTCCCAATTGCAAGGAAGTCTGTTTGACTTGGTTTGTGCAGAGGTAACTAAGTTTCAGTCGATTTGGGACCCACTTCTTCTGGAAACTCTTGTGTACCATATAACAATTATTGCCCTCTGAATGTATTTGGTATGTGCTGTTTTGAAAAACAGCATCACTCAATGATGGGATACATTCCGATAAGTGCATTATCAGGTGATCTCATCCTGAAAACATCATATAATGTACTCATGTAACCCTATACACAGTGAGAATCATGTGTCCTCTTGATGCAATCAAGAGATGTGTTAAACACAAATGTTTGAGGCTGCTCCTGGCAGAACATGGCATACTGTACACAATAAACATTCTTCAGTAAGTACTAAGACTGCACTCTACAGGGAGCTATAGCAAACACGTAAAGAAGTAACATAATCGTTTCTTATAATCAACGGTTAATGCTGTACTTTTCACAACTGGCAGTGTAGTAGGTTCCCTTGTACTAATACCACACAAACGTGAGGAATGCATTGTGCTGTGACAGTATGCTTGGAGGTTGCTAGGGCCAAGGCCTTGTTTGGTGATTTGATCTTTTTTTTTAGTCACATTAAGGATTCACAGTTTAACCGTAAGCTTGTATACAGGTAAGAATATATATATAACTTTACATTCCTAAATTACATGGTGAGTTGATGTATATTTTAATGTGCTTTAAAAAGAGATTCATTCTTTCTAATAAATCTTAGAACTGAGGAAAATTAACATTATTAATTTCATAATCCTTGAAAAATTCAAGTGAAATGTGCTGATTTTAGACATCTCAGCTTTAAATTACAATATTTGTTATAGGCGTGCTTTTTAGTCAATCCTAAATATAAAAGAACATTTTTATTTTAAGAAGTTTTTAATACATTTTAATGTATTTATTGTGTGGGGAAGGTTGCTGAGTGTGTTCATGGTGTGTTATGACTTGTGAGGGTCAAAGGACAACTTACAGGAGTCAGCTCTTTCCTTCCACCATGTGGGTCCCAGAGATCCATGTCTAGCTTGTCAGTCTTGACAGCAAGTTCCTTTCCCTGATGAACCATCTCACAGACCCCAAGAGAATAGTTTTGGATTGTGTCTCAGTTAAAACTAAACTGAACTAAAGGCACGCTAACTTGTATCCATTATTCGTTATTAGTTCAATTGGTCAACAAGCTTTGAGACCCTAATAGGTGCCATCAACGAAGGCATTTGTGAAACAGAAAACTAAGAATAGTCCTAACCCTAAGAGAGCTCACTGCCTTCAGGGAAGACTAGCCCCAAGCAAGAAATAACAGGAGAGAGGAAATACTAAGACTTTGAAAGCCACTATCAGGAGGCTCCTTCCTACCTACCTGGGGTTCAAATCTCTGTAAATTCAAAAGATGGTAAGAGATAAAAACCCACACTTGATCCCAAATGATATTATCTTCATTACATAGGAGAAGCACATCCCAAACAATTGTTTATAGCATTTCCAACAATAAAATCAATGACCTAAATGTGAAATTAATTGGGAGCCACAGTTCTAATATACTATTTTGGTGATTCAGCGCATTAGATTGAATTGTTTCAGAAGGACTAATTATTGTGTCTGCCACACTCGTCTGTTTGAGTCACTCGTAACTTTTGGACTGTTGCCTAGATCACTGTACAACACAGTCTTAGTTGTCCATTCATCTTCCTGTTTTCTGGTTTATTTTTTAATGCATAACTTTCCTCCTGACACTAAAGGTTCAAAGCGCTAACCTATGCTTTTGCAAATTCTAGGCCTGAGCTAAGTAAATTGTTCAAGTGCTGATTTCTTTGAGTGTGGGTGCAAGTTGATATCTTATTGTCTCTTGCAGGTTCATGATTTAAAAGTGCCTGTGTGATGTGACTTTTGCTGGAAATCACAGCCAAGGAGATCTTTTTGTGTTCACATCTCTTCTTTTGATTTTGAGGGTTTTCTTTTTGTGTCAAATACACTTGACCCTGACCTTACCAGTGGATGAAGATACCTCAGTCATCTGACTTTGCCAATCATTTAATTTCAGAATTTAAAAAGGAAGAAAGAAAAAAAACCTGCTCAAATATGAACATCTGAGAGGCTTGCTTTCCAGCACCCTTCAGAGCTGTGAGCATCACAGCTACACATTCTCCCAAAGAGTGCTATGATATTGAAGTCACTTTATTAGGAAGAGTCGTGTCTGCAAAATAGGACTCTGGGAGCCAGCGATGACAGAGGGCACGCTCTGCTTTTGGCTTGCAGTCTTCAAGTGGTGCCTATTGATTGGTGAATGACTGCCTGCCAATACATTCTTTCCTCCCTGTTTCCTGGATTGGACTTCATTAAGCAATTTATCACTTACCTGCAGACTTACATGTGGGAATTTTCACAACAGTAGTTTTGGAATCATTGAGACTTGGATTGATCTCATCATTTAACTGAAACGAATAGGATCCAAAGCAGTTCTCAGCATGGCCTTGAACGTTGCCCCTGTCAGAGACACAAAGTGGCTGACGTTGGAAGTGTGCAGACAGTACCAGAGAGGAACGTGCTCACGCTCCGATGAAGAATGCAAATTCGCTCACCCCCCAAAAAGTTGCCAGGTTGAAAATGGAAGAGTCATTGCCTGCTTTGACTCCCTCAAGGTAAGAGAATACATTTTATGTGTCATTCCCCCCCCCCCATGGTGGACTTGTAAACAAACAGAGAAGTTTTGGTTGAACATCTACAGAAAGTTGCCATTTACTTTTAGTTTCTGTTTTCTTGTTTGTTGTGACTGACCACTGGGAGTTTTTTTTTTCATTCAAATTTATTCGTATCAGGCAAATGTGAATTTTTTAACACATCTGTATTTAAATAAAAAATATGTGGTGATACGTTTCTGGTCTGGCAAGACCCAAGAATTTCAAGTCATAGTAGATTTGCGACAATGGAAGGTTAATGTTTTATTACTGTTTGATCTTCCAGGGTTACATAAAGGTAACTGCACCTGTCACTTACTTCCAGTCACTCTGACTCACATCTTGAAGAATTTTCTCTTTTGTGGCTTTCCTTCTCATTCAGAGCCTTCTAAAAATGCTTCTTTTTTTTGGTCTTTTTGAGACAGGGTCTCCCTGTAGCCCCAGCTGTCCTGGAACTCACTCTGTAGACCAGGCTGGCCTTGAACTCACAAAGATCCACCTGCCTCTGCCTCCTGAGTGCTAGGATTAAAGGTGTGTGCCACCACTCCCTGCACTAAAAATGCTTCTTAACAAGGCTTTCAGTCTCTTATAAATGCTTTATGGCTAATAGAAATTACTGCATACAGAGTCAACACTGGGTTCTTGGGGGACCTACTTCTATGAGGTTTGACATGAAAGAACTGAGTGTGATTCAGATGTCCTCTTGATGAGCCCATGTCTGGTGGGAAAATAAGGTGTATCAGTAAATACTGCAGTGCAGGAAGAAAGAAGCTCATACCTTATAGGAGAAATACAGGACACTTCCACATCCTTAGAAGAGAGCTAGCTTTCTGCTATCAAGAAATGTTTGTGGAGCCTGGGGCACCCCTGTGGTATGTTGAGTAGGGTAGAGTTTGGATTTGAAGAAATGGGAGAATTCAATGAAAAACCCAGTTGAAAGGGATCATTTAGCCCAAAGTGCTCTGGGGTTTATTGTAGCCCTCAAATTATGTTGCTGTGAATTCCAGATTGTCTTAAGTAGTCCTAAGGGTAGAGTAATATTGTTCTTAGTAGAGATTGATGGTTAATAAGACATCTTAATGTTTCTGTCTATGCAAAACTTCCATATGCTCGACAGTTTTTAAAAGATTACTTATGCTTTTTAATTGTTTATTTTTGCAAAATAATAGTGTTAGGAGTTTACAGAATAGTGACCCTACCCTATTCTTGGGTTTTGAAGGGAGTGGGTATTTCCTACAAAATGATTAAATCTAAGTCAAAAATCTTCCTGAGGCTAGGGAGATTTTTTTCAGTTGGTAAATTCATTGTGAGAGTATGAGTTTGATATCTGGAACCCATGTTAAAAAGAAAAAGAAAAAAAACAAAAACAGGCTGGGTGGTGGTAGGGACTTGTAATCCCAGTACTCAAGCAGTGGAAACTGGCAGATCTTTGGGGCTTGCTGACTACAGCCTAGCCTAGCTGGCAAGTTGGAGACCAATCAGAGATGCTATCCCAGCAAAAAGGTGGATGGTACCTGAGGAACAATACTGGAGGTTATTATCTGGTATATACATACACACACACACACACACACACACACACACACACACACACACACACTGTTCTAGTTTGCTTTCAATTGCTGTGACAAAAAACTCTGACCCATACCAACTTGGGGAGGACAGGGTTTATTTGGCTCACATCTCCTAGGTCACAGTTCATCACTGAGGGACCCTAAGATAGGAACTCAGTACAGGAACCTGGATGCAGGAGCTGAAGCACAGGCCATAGAAGAATGCTGCTTACTGGCTTGCTCCTCTGGCCCATGCTCAGCCTGCTTTCTTACACAATACAAAGCAACCTGCCCAGGATGGTACCACCCACAATGGACTGGGCCCTCCCACACCACTCAATAGTCAAGAAGATGCCCCAAAGACATGCCCACAGGCCAGTCCAATGGAGGCAATTCCCCAATTGAGGCTCCTTCAACCCAGATGTGTCAAGTTGACATTAAAGCTATACTGCACACACAAAATTATGTCTTAAAAGAGTTTTAAGTCAAAATTTATAAGTCTTGTAAATATGAGCCTTCAATGTTCACATTTCTGTATCTTTTAAAAGGAAGGATCCTATCTGTACTAAAAGCAGAAAATACTTTTGGCCTAACGGAAGTATTTTAAGAGTAAATTGAGATGTATTATCTAAGTCATGAGCTACCTATACTTTATTCTTTTTTATGATAAAAGGTTTACTAGACTAGACTGAAATGAAGTCAAATAGATAACTCATAGTTGATGTAAACTGTAACAATACAAGAACATTTGTTTATTATATTTATTTTTCCTTTATTCAAAAAAATGAAAGACAATCTTAGTTTGCCGTAATAATCACCACCAATGGAAGGGGTCCTCCTAAAAAGCAGTAGAGATTTAAGACTGGGCTCTAAGAACTTCAAATCAAATATAAGCTAGTAGCCATCAGTTATCCAAGAGAAGTAATAATACCACACAACTAACTGATAGGACATCATTTGCATAAAATTCTTTCATATCACAGGGACACTCAGAAGAGATCCTAATGGGTGCCCAAGGCCTCCATCCCTCTAGAAGTATCACTAGGAACCCTAAACAGTGGTTCAGTCAAGGTCATTCAACTTGCCAACCACAGAGAAAAGGCCACAACTTAGGCTTGTTCGTTTATAAAAATACTGATAGTTCCAGAATTAGATGAATTAATTTTTTGCCCTATGACATCTTTTTGGTGTTTTTAAATGTTCATTTCTTTCTTTGTTTAAATAAAATGTATACATTAATTTTTTGAGGTTGCTGTTTTAAAAAATACTTAGTGAAACAGAAAAAAAATGTAAATAAGCCAGAGGTAAGAAATTAATTTTCCAAGTCATCTACAAATCCCTCTGTTAATCCACACCTTCTCCATTTGGACAGATAATATTAAATATCACCTTTTTATAGGTTTCTTAAAACTTTATGTTCTTTAAATCTAATGAGAGAAGTGTAGGGGAAATATTCCTGACCTATTAAGACTCAGGACCCCTTGAATACCTTCTGGGTAAAAACTCGTAGCATCAGAAAAACAAATAAACAAATAAAACCTTAAAATTTATCATATTACTATAGATTCACTAGCACCATAGTGGTTTGAAGACTTCCACCTGTGGGTCAAGGATCATGAACTGAACAATATTACATTTTGTATAATAAGCAGAAAACAAGCCACAAGAATGTTGAGCACTATTCAATTAAGAAAAGACTTTAAAGATTCATTTTCAGAAGTGTCTGGGGGACCCAATTTCAAGTGTGGAAGCATCCTTGTATAACTACCTTATGAGTTCATTTTGGGGATTGTAGAATTGCAGATGACTTAATTGGTATGTGGTAGTATATGTGTTCAGAGCTATCAAACTGTACAGAATGTGAAGGGAACCTGCAGGCTCAGGAGCAAGTCAGGCCTCAGTCTAAACACCTGCTCACCCTCCCCCCTGCCTTCAGTGGGTTATTTATGACTAATTAACTTTGTTCCCCCATCAGTAAGATGAGGATATGTACCAGTGAAAATGGCTGAGGTATGCACAGCCCCTAGCATCTGTGGTGTGTTCATTTTGCAAGGCTGCTTTTAGGATCAGAAGTTCCTACAACAGGAGACACAAGTTTCAGGAAAACAGAGAGATAATGAGGCTGGTAACTGTGTAGCTAGTTAACTTTATTTCACTTAATACAGATGTAACATCCTTTATCCACACCCCCAAATTCTCAAACTTTTAATCACATTGGAAATTTCCCCCTGATTTCATGAGATGAGTTGCAGAAAAAAATTATATATATATATATATATATATATATATATATTATTCAAAAAGCTATGTATACAAGATATATGTGAAACATATGTGTAGTATATAGACTGTTTCCCATCTTCTGGAATTCTCATGCATATGCAAATATTCAAGACTCTAGAAAAAATTCCCAAATTTGAAATACTTCTGCACCAAAGCATTTTGGGTAAAAAAATGTTCAAGTTGTAGATTAAATAGGATGGCACTGCCAGTGAAATCTGCCCATAACAGAAGGAATGGCCAAGAGCTTTGGATGAATCTTCCCTGGGCTCAGGATAACTATATCACTTGAGAAAGGTCATTTTTATCCCCTTGACTATTTCTTCTTGTCTTAAGTTGATACAAATATTCCTACTTCATCAGGTTATTGCATGAACCACTTGGCTTGCCACGCCCCACATCTTAACCCAGAGCTGACATCTTAATAAATGGCAATGCTCTTCTCTCTCTCTTGGGGACAAAGTATCCCAGTGCCATCAGTGTTTTGAGGATTGGCATAAAGGGATGGTGTGTCCGATCTCAGAGTGGGCGGAGTGGTAAAAGTACCCCCTTACTGCAAATTAGTGGTGACACTAAATAAAAAGATTTGAGATTTTATTATTATATATAAAGAGACATTCTGTAAACACTATGGGGTATTCATTACTGGGAGAGGAATCCATGCTGATGTATCAATAAAAGGACCACTCAATTTTTATCTTGCTATATGTCATTTGTATATAGGAGGAAATGTTCCATAAGCACACACTAAAACAAATTTGTGAGTGTTGCAAAAAAAATATGCTGAAGTATTTGGAAAGAAAGCAGTGCATATAAAAATGCTTTAATGAGCTAGGTGTGGTGGCGCACGCCTTTAATCCTAGCACTTGGGAGGCAGAGGCAGGCGGATCTTTGTGAGTTCAAGGTCAGCCTGGTCTACAGAGCGAGTTCCAGGACAGCTGGGGCTACAGGGAGACCCTGTCTCGAAAAAACAAACAAACATACTTACCTGGCAGGGGAGATACCATGATCAGGAAGGTGGTTTTCCCAGGGTGAGGCTTATCCATTGCACTCCGGATGTGCTGACCCCTGCGATTTCCCCAAATGGGGGAAACTCGACTGCATAATTTGTGGTAGTGGGGTTCTGCGTTTGCGCTCTCCCCTTTAAAAAAAAAAAAGAAATAAAAAAAAAGAAAAAACAAACAAAAAATGCTTTAATGAGGGCTGGAGAGATGGCTCAGCCATTAAGTGCGCCAACTGCTCTTGCAGAGGACCCGGGTTTGATTCCCAGCACTGGCATGGTGACTAAGAACCGTCTTTAACTCCAGTTGCAGGGGAATCCGACACCCTCTTCTGACCTCTGCAGCATTGCACGACATGGGTGCACCAACCTTCATGCAGACAGTACACTCATACACATAAAAAATAATAAATTTAAAAAAATGCTTTAATGAAAGACATTTTAGAGACTATAGCATAGTTTTTGCATTGGCATTTGTACGTTGTTCAGCATTATTATCTTGTTCCATTTTGTGTGGAAAGCATACAGGCAGCTGTGATTTTGTTTTGAAAGTTCCAGCACAATTGTGAACCATAGGTATCACATAAATACTTTCCAGAAAGGCAGGTTACATTCTGGAACACTGTGTTCCACAAAGTAGAGTATCTTGATGAAAATGTAAAACTTGATGAAAAGCGTTTCTAATGCAAAGAACTCCTCTGCCAGTAGGGTCTTGATCTTGACCAAGTTAACCTGGACTCTGACAAAACATTTCTCTTCCTGGTCCCCATGCTGGAGAATTTTCCTTTCACATTCTTTTGCTTATAGTGACAGGAATTAATCTGCGCTATTTTGCAAATAGAAACATCTGGGAAGAAATACACGAATTAACTTCAATGCTTATTGAGACTAAGGATTTCAGTTTCCTTAAACATTTAAAATTAGCTCAAAAAAAGGAAACAACTTTTAAAATCATCTTGATAATTTTGGCTGAAAATATTCTCAGAGTATTTGGGAGAATTGTTTAGCCAAGCTTAAGAAATTGAGATATAATCTTTCCCAATAAAAATCCTTCCATGGGCTAGGAAGATAGATGGCTGTAAGTAGTTTGCTTACCACACAGGACTGAGGACCTGAGTTCAGATCCCCAGTACCCATGCAAAAGCCAGGCATGGTGGCCTGGGCCTGTAATCCCAGCTCTGGAGAGGCTGAGCCAGGAGGATTTGTAGGGCTCTCTGGCCCATCAACCTAGCTGAAATGACAAGCTCCGGGTTCAGCGAGGACAGACCTTGCCTCAAAAAATATGGAGGAGAGCAACTGAGGAAACACATGATGTTGACCTCTGCCTTTCAAACACACATGCTCCCACTACTTACATACACACACACACATGAATACATAAATATACCACACACACACGAATACATGAAAATACCACACACACACACATGAATACATGAATATACCACACACACACATGAATACATGAATATACCACACACACATGAATACATGAATATACCACACACACATGAATACATGAATATACCACACACACACGAATACATGAATATACCACATACATGAATACATGAATATACCACACACACATGAATACATGAATATACCACACACATGAATACATGAATATACCACACACACATGAATACATGAATATACCACACACACATGAATACATGAATATACCACACACATGAATACATGAATATGCCACACATGAATATAACACACACATATACACACACAAATAACACGAATATACCACACACACACACACACACACATGAGTACATGAATATAGCACGCACACACATTCTTAGTTCACAGAATCACTTTCTTTTTTCGGGACCTTCAGTAGCTTCCCATCTCTCACAGAGAAGACTAACCACACAACGGGGGCCCCTGAGATAGGCCTGCTTTCCTCCCCAGCCACCACACTTCCCTTGAACTGCTGTCCTTCCAGTATGCTCCACCCACATGTATCTTCCCTGTCGATCAGTAGGCCCCACAGGCTTTGCCTTTGGGTGGCTGGTTTTGTTCTTTGCTCTGTGTAGAGCACCGTTGCCTTAAGTATGTGAACAGCTTGTTCCCCTTGTCCTTAATAAAGTTCTCATAAAGCATGTCAATTTATTGGTGAACCTTTCTGCCAGCTTTAAAGAGCAATTCTACTGTTGCTGGGATCCCGCCCCCTCCTCACTTAGCTCCACTTGCTCCCTAACACCAGCCCCTGACATTCTAGATACTTTTTTGTTGGCCAGCATTTCATCTGTCTTCTTCCTCTATTTTGCTAGAACTAAGGCTATACTTGAATGGGGATTGTGTCTATGTTAACTGTGTTGTCTCGAATGCTTAGATTACTTATCTCAAATACTTAGATTGCTTACATATGATAGATGCTCAATAAATATCTTTTGAATTGTAATACATGTTTGTCAGAAACCATTCACGTCTCTGAAAGGATTACAGTATATAATTGTGTGGAGGTGTGCTGTACTTTGAGGGTGTAGTGCATAGTCTATGCACCATGTACTGTGGCCTTGTTGTTAGTATCCCAATAGAGATCAAAATCAGAAAGCTCTCTGTAGGAATTCCAAGACATACATGTGACCATGAAAGTACAATACAATAATGAAAAATGAACAAATCCTTTGAATTTTCTCTTCAGGGTAATTCAAGTTCCATGTGATACAGTAAAAACTGATTATTACTATTCTTTCTAAATTACAAAATATAAAAAATACTATGGGATGCTAGTCATAAGTTAGCTGATGGCAAATAGAATTCATGGATGAAAATTTCAGAATTAAAAGTCAGATTTAGGAGTTCATTTTGGAAATTTCCTAAAATCCTGTCAAAATATATTGGCCTTGACCTGAAGCTTATGACCTTGAATTACTACTGGACTCTTAAAGGATAATTATTTGAAGTAATCACTTATGCATTTCATAAACTGTATGTTTAAGTTTGACCTGAATTACACATATAACAGATTTTCATTTTAAACAGTGACCATTGTAGTCATACAGTACCTATATGCTACTCACTTTTCATTCATTTTTATTCCTTTTAATAATTCTGCTAGGTAGATATTATTATACCAATGTGATATGAGTAGATCAAGATTCAAAAATGTAGGAAACTTACTTGTAACTACCAAATCTATAAATGGTGCATTAGGGACCTTTGCTTCAGAATCACAAGGGTATGCATACACAATAAAAAGTGCATTGTTAGCACAAGAGGTAGCACCTCAGTCTCGGGATCCATGAATACCTTGAGCCCAAACCATGCTTGTGACAGCAGGCTCTTTGTCACAAAGAAAAATGGCAGTTTTTTTTTTTTTCTAGGAAACAAAGGAAAGCAAATACCACACGTGACTTGCTTATTCTTGTAGTTTCTCTCTTATGAAAAATTAAACTTCTAGTATCTAAACACATGTATTCCTGAGACTGTCTATGGAAAGAATGGGCTGGTTCTTACAAACTAGCCGAGAAGGCCTAGCCTTTTTTTCTAGGGGGAGGGGGGGAATACTTTCAGATTTAATTCATTAAGGCAAGGACATACTGGAGAGAGGCCCTAACCTGACAAAACTGATGCCATGGTAAGAAGAAATTTTACACAGATACGAGTGAAGAGAAACCCACAGGAACAAGCGTAGGTTTTGCACATGCGCCTGAAGCTTTCTCCCGAGTTTTTCGGGAGGAAGGAAGCAGAGTAGAGCGATGCTGCTGCAAGCGGAGGAATGGCAGGGGCCCCAGAGGCACGTGAAGGATCCTCTGCTAGGCTTTCGGGGCAACGCCCTGCTAAGCCTTGCTATGGGGATGCCCAGACTTCAGAACTAAGAGGCAATAAATTCCTGTTGTTTTAAAGCATGCAGTTTGCAGCATTGTGTTATGACAGTCCTGGAAAACAAACACTGAGATTACCTTGCTAACTCTGTTTTCAATGGGCTACATGGAGAAAAATGGCACCTGTAAGAGCGTGCTGCTCACAGTGCGCATGTGCGGCAGAAGAAAAACCCGGGAGAAAGCTTCAGGCACATGTGCAAAACCTTCACTTGTTCACTTGTGGGTAGAGCACGTTGGTGAGGAGGGGTAGGTTACTCCTCTTGGCTCTAGGCAAATCAGTGAAATGACCCAAAGATAAAGGAAATTCAGGCCCTGAGTATGTAGCACCCTGCCTGCCCAGGAATTCACCATCTTCCTGCCTAACCATGAATTCTGGGATCGCAGACGGGCACCAAAAGGGATCTTCAGTGACCCTTTGGGATTTTTGTGGCCACGATGGTGTTTCAGACTTCTTAGAGGAAGGTTTCCATTTTGAAAGGCAAAAAAGAAACCATGGAGATCTTGAGGTGGTCTGAAATAGTCTGTAAACCGGGCGTGGTGGTGCACGCCTTTAATCCTAGCACTTGGGAGGCAGAGGCAGGCGGATCTTTGTGAGTTCAAGGCCAGCCTGGTCTACAGAGCGAGTTCCAGGACAGCTGGAGGTACAGGGAGACCCTGTCTCGAAATAATGGGTAATTTTCTAGTTAAGGATATCATGGGTTTGACTAATTCTTAACGAAGTTATATATCCCTACAACCAGAGCAACAAAACAACAATGATAAAAAGACTAAGTATTCGGGCAACTACGGTCAATTTCTGAAACTAGGGAGCAGAGTAGCCCCCCCCCCCCCCCCAAAGTCTTGGAGTGAGGAAAATTGAAGAGTCAGAGTCCGGATTTATTTTTATTGTTTGTGTGTGTGTGTGTGTGTGTGTGTGTGTGTGTGTGTGTTGCATGTGGAGCCACAAGGTTGACATCAGGTGTCAAGATCTCTCTTCACTTTATTTATTTTTAAAATTTATTTATGTGTATGGGTGCACCTATTTGTGTGTGTGTGAGTGCCTGCAGAGGCCAGAAGAGATGAAGAAAAAAATTCACATTGAGCAGCTCAGAGTCAGGATTTTAATGTATAGTTTGAGAGGACATAGTTCAACTCATAATAGTATACAAAGCCTGGTCAGCAATGTTAGGACATGCCTATAATTCCGAGCACTTGGTAGGCTTGAGGCAGGAGGTTTGCTGCAAAGTTCAAGGCCAGCCTAGACTACAAAGTGGGTTTAAAGCCATCCTGCCTCAGAAAACAAACAGATACGGTCATCTAATTCAAATCCAGTTATTGGAGCCTTCCTTATGAGATGGGGGCAGGTTCAACTAACCAGGGATTGGAAATTTTTGAAAAGAAAAATGCTTCTGTACAGAATGTGTACAGACTTTTTTAAAATTTCATCATTCCCTAACAACACAGTATCACACCTGTATATATAACATTTGTATTCCAAGATTAAGCCAGGGATGAGTATATACATACAGTATTTATGGAATCAGTATGCAAGACAGTGTGCATTGATTAGATGCAGATTCTAGACCATTTCATATAAGAAACCCAGGAACCTGGAGAGTTTAGTATCTACTTGAAGTACTGAACTCAATTCTCCATGTATACCAAGGGATAGCTCATGCATCCATCCATCCATCCATCCATCCATCCATCCATCCATCCATCCATCTATTCATTCTATCAATCTCATTCATTAAGTGCAAACTGAAGAGAAACCAGAAACATGACATGAATGAGTGCCTCAGTTCTCAAGGCCGCGGACACCAGGGAATTCTAAAAAATGAAGGAAATCAGCTGCAGAGCACGCAGTTCCTCTGAAGATGACAGCTGCCACCCAGGAAGGGACAGCTGTTGCAGGTTGTGGTGATCCAGGTGGCTCCAAGAAGAACCAGGCATCTGAATTTTGATGTTAAGCTTCTCAATTTCCTAATCTTGGTAATTCATGAAAATATATTTAAACCTTAGAGCCCCAAGCAAATCCTTCTAGAGGAAGCATTTGCCAGCAGACTACTCTGAAATAAACAAACGTGCACCAGATGGGCACTGGAAAACTGAGTGAAGTTTGCACTGTGTCGTCAATCCATCGCAGAGATCATAGAGGGTAGAGTGAGCTCAGAAGCTTTCTATTTATCCCTCAAAAACCTGACTCGCACTGCCTTGGTATCGCCTCGCGTTTGCTCTCGTCTGGTTTTCCCTGCCACTCCTCTGTCTTCTTCTAAGCTCCCCTTCTCACCTTCCCATGCAGGAGTCTCTCTTCCCACGTTCTGTCTTCGACCACATGATCAGATGACCTCATCCGTCATGGATGCTTCACTGTCTCATAACTGATCAGATGTGCTTCACTTCACAGTCCTTCACTTGCTACCCATCAACCAGAAAACTCCACTCCTGGGGTCATCTCATCTGATTCAATGACCAGAAATATTTTCTCTCTGCTGAGCAATCTTATATTTCATCTTCAGCCCTTAACTCTAGGCTCGGATATCCATTGATTATCCAGCACCTCTGCTTGTATATTTGAGTGACTCAGTGTGTCTCCTACCACCTTTCCTGTTTCCTGGTCTCACATCTGTGGTACTAGGTGTTGAACTCAAGCCCTCATGCATGCCAGGCCAACACTTTACCCATCCTCAGCCCTGTCCTCACCCCGCCCCTTCTCAGCATTCTCATTCTCAGTAGCTGATCCCATTCATTCTGTTGATTCATGAAGCACCTGAAGCCCAGCTTGATTTCCACTTACCATTACTGCCATCTCGTCTACTGTAAGGCTTTTCTCTGTCTTCGCAAATGATTTATTATAATTGCCATGACAGTCTTGTCTCTGCCTCCCCTTCCCATTTTGATATAATCCTTTCAGAGCCTGAGTGTCATAACATTCCACTTGCCAATAGCTGTCTGTTTCATTCATGAAGTCCAAAGACCCTTGAGGTCCTCTGTGATCTGCCCTCTGCTGTACTGGCCACTCTCTGTGGACTGGCCAATCTCCCCTAAGCACTGCTCTCTAATCCTATGAGTCTGCTTGATTTTCAAGACCTTTGCCCAGGTTCTTCCCTGTCACTGGGATGCACTTCATCCAGGCAGCTGCAAAACTTGGTTCTTCATTTTAGTCTGTTCTTAACTTAAATGCCACATACCTTTCCACAAAGCACCAAAGAACTTATCCTTAAGTGGTATTATCTCCTATGTGTGTCTCTATTGTCTTTTTTCTCCACTAGGATGTAAAGCTGTGAGGTTGGGATCTCATCCCTTTATTCTAATACTTGGCAGCTATTGGATGCAGAAGTACATAAATAAATGTATTGCCAAATCTCAGACTTAGAACTGTTTAAATAAGTTCAAATCACCTTGCTGAGTACTTGTTACTCAACTTTGCCTATTAATTTACTGACAGACAAACATCAGCAGTAAAGGCTTTGCACAAATAAGGCTCTTTGATTTACATCTCAGAAGATCTTTATGGGTCATATTCAATGGTTATAGCTGTCCTGGAAAATAGGTTACTTGAAGATTTATCTCAAGTGTCAGTTTACCTATTAAAAGTCACGGAGTAAGACCAGAGACACTGTACTGCAGACATAAAACTTGAGGTCTTAGTAAAAAGACAGAAAAAAAGAGAGAGTACTGTTGTTTGACCTGTCTTCAATTCTTACTGGCAAGTGCATCTACCCTGTGGCTGCCACTTCTTTTGGCACTCCTCAAAGACATGAGACAGAGCTTTTTAACCTTCCAATATGGACTGAAGACTCATGTCTCTCCAAGAATCCTCCAAACCTTCAATGCCAGATGGGGACTACTAAGATACCCAGCTTGTGGACTAAACAGCTAAAGGGATTTCAGCCTTGTCAGAATGTAGACTGCCATTGTTGGACTACCTGGGCTGTATCATGGAGGCCAGTACAGGGGGATCAAGACAGGACGTGTGCTTACTGGACTTCATTTGGGGGACCATGGGAGGGAAAGACCCCAATGTGGAGCAAAAGTGCAGGATTGATGGTTGTTTGGGATTGCTAAGGCAGAACCTTTGAGCACTTCCTTAAGGAAAACATGACATCTTTTAGGAAAAAAAAAATCCTCCAATTCAAGTGATATGTGTATGTATGTATGTGTTTATGTATCTATATCTATATATATATATATATATATACATATATATGTATATATACTGTAGCCATACAAGTTGGAGAGAACAACAACAAAAGAACTGAAAAAAAAACTCTGGAAAGACTCGGAAAAAGATGCAGGACATGTATGGCAGAGTGCGGGGCAGGGAGCATGGAAAGGGAAGTGACTCTAGATTTGATTGAGAAATGATGTATGACTTATGGAAAAAGTTTAATAACAATAAGAAAAAGTCACGGAGTAGGGCTGGGTGTGTAGCTCAGCCTGTAGAGTGTATACATGAAAGAAAGGAAAGAAAGAAAAAAGGAAAAAGAAAGAAAGAGAGAGGGGGAAGGAAGGAAGGAAGGAAGGAAGATATCAGTGGGTGGTTGGTTGCACACCAGGGCATCTCTCTAGTTACAAAGAGCTTAGTTAGACTGAGGCAGTTTCCACTCTTCAGCTCTAAAATTAGGACACTGCTCAGTTTGTTTCTCTTCACAAACTGAACAGACCAGAGTCCAAAATGACAACTCCAAAGAAATTAGACTGTTTTCTTCTCACCCATTTGTGCCCCTTTCCCAAAGCCAAGGGAACAAACTGCGGAAGAGGAGGCGTGGTAGATTGTAAGGGCTGTGGAGAGATAGGGGTGAATCATGAGACTATAGGAATATAGTCTGGACACCTGATTGATCAACATGCCTGTGCATACAAGCTTCTCCAACTGGACTATAGGAACCTTGGGTCATTCAAAATTTGGACATAGATACTTGCAAAATGCACCAATTACTTAATTGTATGACATACTGAGTAACATCATTGTTATCTGCAAACAACTGTGTCATTGTATTGTAGAATCCCTTAAAAATAAAAATAAAAAAATTAAAAAAAAAATTAAATAAAATAAAATTAGGACACTGCACCATGGTGTTCCTATGTAGGTAAATTCATTCGACTTCGGAGTTAGTTTTACAAATTCTGGTATTATTTCCTTCTTGTTTATCCAATTATCTTAATATTCCTTTCTTGTATAGATTAATTATCTTTAGATAAAATTCCTTTTTCTTTAGTGTCCTGACTCAGCAGGGAAAAAAAAGGGGGCAATTCTCTGTCATCTCCCAACTTTCCTTATTAAGTAACTCTGCTCCATAGAATCAATCAGACAGGAATCTGCCCTTTTATACTACTTGGACTGACATCTACACCATCAGGTTGTCTCCTTTGTGTTGTACAAGCTAAAAGCATTATGTTGTTAAAAAAAAAAATCATTGCTGGGCTGGAGAGATGGCCTGGTGGTTAAGAACACCGACTGCTCTTGCAGAGGACCCAGGTTCGATCCCCAGCACCCACATGGCGGCTGAGAACCATCTTTAACTCCAGTTCCAGGGGAATCTGAAACCCTCTTCTGACCTCTGTGGCATTGCACGACACGGGTGCACAAACCTACATGCAGACAGTACATTCATACACATAAAAAAATAAATAAAATCTTTTTAAAAAGGAAAAAAAAATCATTGCTAAACTCCATTTTACCTGAGAGTCCGTCAGGCATTTTTCTGTTAGTTAAATAGAGACAGTTTGGCCCATTAAACCAGCAAGTTTCCATATGAAAGTGAGAGACACTCCCTAAGCCCCACAATCACCACAGAGGCCTTGAGGCATGGAATGTGTTTGTGCCAATTTATTGTCAGGCACTGCTAAGGTCCACACCATGACAAGGGACACACCCTGGAGCTGTAGAGACCAGGCTTGCCTTGCAGAGGCTATGCCAACAATGCCCTTTACCTGTTTCACAATTTTTCCATGAAGTGACCCCACTAATGCTAAGTAGCATATTCTTTCCACTTGGTTTGATTCAATTTCTTCCAGCTCAAAGATTACAGGGCAGTGTATATTACTCTCTCTCTCAGCACTGTCATGACCAGGAACAAAATTGATACTCTGCTGACAAATCTTCCCCCTGAGCACTGACCTTTAGGATTCAGGAAGTGCAGAGTAGGTAGATGTTGGCATATTTATTTGCAATCACACTTACCTAAGCCATCTTGCCTGACCAACTGGAATTTAGGGATGTGACTCTAAAGCCTTTTTTTTTTTTAACCACTTAAGGTTGTATAGCCACGCTGAAGATTAAGCTTTGTAGTAGGTGAATTATTTCCAGGGGAAAAAGGAGAAATAAATGCCTCCAAGACTTTACCTATTTAAAGCAGAACTCAACTTTAGACCTGTTTTTATTTCACTTCAATTTTTATCATCTTCCCAGAGCATTTCTTATTCTTAAAAAAGAATATTGCATCTAATTTTTCACTGAAAGAATGATGTTGACTGCTTAAGAGACATTAATCATTTGAGGTTTGGAAGATGGCTTGGTGGCTCAAGTACCTGCACAAGAATGGGAACCTGACCCAGCACTCGGGATCTCTGTGAGTTCAAGCCAGGCTGGTCTACACAGTGAGTTCCAGGCTAGCTGTGGCTACAAGGAGACCCTGTCTCAAAAACACCAAAAAAAAAAGAATGGGGACCTGAATTCAATTTCCAGCACCCTGCAAAAGCCAGACATAGCTTGGATCATCTACAATCCCAGCACTAGGGAAGCAGAGACAGGAGGATACCTGGGGCTCACTATCCAGACATCTGTGAACTCCAGTTTCAGTGAGAGACCCTGTGTCAAAGAATAAATAGATAAAACAAATAAATAAGATAGAGGAGTGATTGAGAAATGACACCTAGTGCTAATTCATGGTCTCCACATGTATGTTCTCTCTCTCTCTCTCTCTCTCTCTCTCTCTCTCTCTCTCTCTCTCTCAAAAAGATACAGGAAATAAAAATAAAATAAAAAGCTCACCTGGTGAATACTGCATATGTGAGTATGTGAGTTTTTATTAAAAGTCTGTCCAGTTGACTGCTCATGAATGTTTGAAGGAATATTTCAAATCCCATATGAAGGAATATTTCAGGTACTTCTAGCCCTTAGGAAAATCATTAATGACACCAAAGAGATCATTTCCACACCTGCCTGAAACTCAGCTCTGACCCAGATGCTTAGGATCTAAAATTAATCAGTTGCAAGCCTTCGTCTGAGATTGTTAATTCACAGAGCCTTACTTCCATTCCCATTGGGCATCCAGCTGTTGACAGAAGCTGTGATATCTGGAAAATACTGAGACAATGGAATTTGTAATGAAGAATTCCAGTCAGACCAGTATGTTCCAAATGGTTTGTAAAGCTAAGAACAAATAAATTTTACAGCCAAGAGAACTTTGAACATCTGTATTCATTAAGCGACCATTTAGAACCTACTAAGTGTCAAGCATTGTATTTGGTGCCTGAACAAACGACAGGGGTCTTGTTCTCATGGAGTCTGCAGTTTAATGGAGGAAACAATAATATCAGGAACAAAGGATTAGAACCAGTTGAAATTATCACAGGGCGGAAGAATCACTGAGCAGACAAACCAGTTAGGCCTCCATGTTGCCTTGAGTTTGTTTGATTTGCAAACATAAGTCAAACGTAGTCCTACCTATTCCTTCTAGGTGCCTCTATTTAAAAAAGAAATGGGCTTAAGTTCAACCAATCAGAAGCACCCAACAAACTCATCATGTCATCACTAGAGACTTTCCAATAGGGAAAGTAAGGCAACTGTATCACATCACATGACCAACCAAGTGCTGACTTGACTTCCATGTTCATCCTCTTTTAAAAGCTTTCTCCCCCTACACCCTCAGTGGAGCTCCTGATCCATTACTGGGTTAGAACTTCCTGGTTCACGAATTGCCCTTCCTTCAAGCTCTAAAATTTTATTGTTCCATTGTTTACTTTTAGTAAAAAAAAAAAAAATTATCAAAAGCACTATTCATTCATGAGCTCTTGAGTGTCCACAGTGTGAACAGTCCTGAGTCAGGCATTGGAAATATAGCAGGCCATAAACCCAAGCTAATTTGTTGACCTCATGGGCTTTCATTCTACCAAGAGTGACAAACATGTAAACAGAAATAGTTCTCCTCCCCTTCAAAAAACAATTTTTTTTCCCAAATACTGTAGTGATAGGAAAGAAAGAAGCAAGGAATTCCAATAGAAACAGTGTCCTTGCCAGGCGTGGTGGCGCACGCCTTTAATCCCAGCATTCGGGAGGCAGAGGCAGGCAGATCTCTGTGAGTTCAAGGCCAGCCTAGTCTACAGAGCGAGCTCCAGGCCAGCTGGGACTAAAGGGAGACCCTGTCTCAAAAAGACCCCCCCCAAAAGAGAAAGAAACAGTGTCCTTGGGGGAAACTTTGTGCAGAAAAGATGGCTAGGGTGTTTGCTCCAAGGTGTTGCTTTGGGAGCTGAGAGAGGAAGGATGCAGCCAGGTGAAGAGAGAAGGGCTTCCCAAGTGCAGAGAAAAGGAAGTACCCAGGCAGCCCAGGCGGAAGTATTTGCCTGTTCCTAGGAATGAGAGGCTCGAGAGGATAAGTCAGAAGAAAATGTGCGGGAGTCAACATTTTCTGCCTAACACTAAGGTTTAAGTGGAGGGGTAGCAGGCCATTTGTCTTGTGGAAGGAGGCTCCATGGGGGGAATTGCAGGAGGCAACAGGACCAGGACTAAAATGTCTATTTGGGGAATTTTACATCTTCCAAGTTGCTGACGGTGTCACCCTACTGGGGTGATGGTGACAGATCCAGGGAGATGTGTGTAAATTTATAATACATTTTGAATGCAGGTATTTACACTACACTTTCTAATGTAAAAATATCAAATGAGGCAGTATTATAGGGAAGCTGAGCTATGGCAGGTTTTTGAAAGGATCGGTTTAGCATGCCTCCTCTCTCCAAGTGTCGGTTACCTCCTGTCTAGCCAGACTCATGGTCTGAAGAGACAACTAGCCTTTCCTCTGAAGAGTGCATCTCTCCTGGCCGCATTTTCCCTCCTGGCTACCTGCTTCTTGTGGTCTCTATCTCCACAATCACTCAGAAGCTGAGTGCCAGGCAGAAGCCAGGGGAGAACTTGGTTTATTATTTCGGCAGACTTAAAGCATGGACTGCCCCAGGCTAAATGTGCCTGTTATGAGTGAGGTCTCTATTATTTTTATTTTTTCCTGTGGTCAGTTCTCAAGATTAATTTGAATCTCATT
Source organism: Rhizomys pruinosus (assembly GCA_009823505.1). NCBI lineage: Eukaryota > Metazoa > Chordata > Mammalia > Rodentia > Spalacidae > Rhizomys > Rhizomys pruinosus. Next base: position 704,325 of record VZQC01002103.1, on the reverse strand, counting down.
AATTCCTTCTTGAATATTTTTTGCTCCTTAAAATGTCTTAATTTATTTTTATTCATGGGTATGCACATGTGCCTGCTTATCTGTGTGTGTACCACAAGTGTGCAGTGCCCGCAGCAGCCAGAAGAAGGCATTGGATATCCTGGAATTGGAGTTACAGGCAGTCATGAGCTGCCTGAGCTGGGTGCTGGGAACTAGACTCAGATCTCCAGGAGTACAGTAAGCACTCTTAACTGCTGGACCATCTCTCCAGCCACTTTCTTTAGTATTTTAAGCAGAAATTTCTACTTGAGTTTTTATTTTGTAGAATTATTTTTAACTTCCAATTTCAACCGTAAATTATAACACATTAGCCTTGTTGCCTTAACTTATTTCTTTAATTATATTTTAGAATTATCTTAAACTTATTTCTTTAATTACATTTTAGAATTATCACCAAGATTCAAATAACTCTCTCAGGTACCCCTGTGTCCTCCCAGGTTTTCTGAAGTCTTTACTTCTAGTACCTATAACTTCTTGATAAATAGTTGAATTTCTTATTTATTTTTTCTATATATTCTTTTCATTAAATTCATCATGGGTAACAATTTTCTCGGAGCATTGTTTAATTTTATTTGAGTTTGTAAGAGATATCACTTAAAATAATTCATTTTACTGTTTTATGTCAATTTTCTCTCTAAAGATTACTAAATAAATATTTTATTGTTTATTTGCTTTCTTTTGCCAGGGATGTGTTTGCCTTACATGAAGAATTTGTGCTTCATCTTAGTTATCAATTGTAGAAAAGTTGTTTGTTTCCTTCTTATTAAGGCTCAAGAATCTGTACTGTTAGTAATCCCTGTCATTGTGTTAGGTGATAGAATTGCACCGGAAGAGATAGAATTCATTGACTGCTGGTGCTTCCTATAGAGGAGAAATTTAGAAGTTAATAGTCCTGGTAGCCATGTTAATATACTTCTGGTGGATTGCTGTCTTGTGTCTCCAATCATCAAGTACAATGAACAGAGGAGGTGGAACTGCCCTCTTCTGTCTTCTGTCTGGTAGCAGGCCTACAACACAATGTAGAAGAACCTTCTTTTCCCTAACCTGAAGCACTCACAGCCCAGTTCCCTTATCTGCCCTGATCTGTCTCATTTTTTTTCTCCAACTGCTTCCAAAGCCTCTCACCAATCAATCCACAGCTCTGTTTGCTATGTGCCATATTGCTTGGGAGAACCAGGGAAAGGAAATAGTTCTTACCTTTAGAATCTCATAAACTAACCAAGGAGACACAGAATCATGCAAGCAAACAAATAAAAATCAATTATAGGCTAAGCTATCAGATACATATTCCGCAACAGTCACCAAACACTGTAATGGAAGAAAGCCTTATGGGCTAGGTAGATTTTAGCTAGGACTGATCTTCATGCTATGGTGTCACAGCAGTGGCTACCAAATGCCATTCTTATGGGAACATCTCTAGGTATCTATTGAGCAGGTCTAGAGATGGATCCCAAGATTTTGTTTCTATTTAGCTCCCCCCAAGGATTTAGATGCACAGCCAAATTTAGAAAGCATATGATCTCATCATGTACTGTGAAGCTGTTCTTATCCTGTAGAAATCCATTATGTATATCTTCATGGATGTTTCTATTTGTCTTACGCAGTTCAAATAAGGCGCGCAATTATGTTAACTCACAGATAGCTGAAAGTCAGGATTTAAAAAAAAAAAGGCCAAGCACCTGCCCACACCCTGACTTCTTATTCCTGTGTCCATTTCAATTACAGTATCCAACAACAAACACAACAGCCTGTAAATCACTGACCGTAACTACAAACAGCAACATTGAACCCCAGTCATTACCACTTGGGCATCATTCATGGGAATGGGAGAGAGCAGGGGCTGTGAGAAAATATGAGAATGAAGGAATGAGCTGGAGATGCTTAGTCAGGAGAAAGAAAGACTCAGAGAAAACATGATCGCCTTCTTCAAATATTTAGAGTTGGCATATTGAAAAGGAGGACTTGCTCTATACAAAGAACAGGGTCAGCGAGAAAGCTCTTCAGGAAGACACATCTTTGCTCAAGATGAAAAGGAAGTATATAAACATACCTTAAGGGCTGAAAGTTCTCATCTCAGGAACCACTCAAGTAGATGCCTGGAATTGATTTTTTTGGATTAAGTATCATTTTAAGTTCTTTCTACATCAGAGATACTAAGAGACAGCCCATGCCGAGCTAATTACTAAAGAAACCAATCCTAGCTTGCCAATAAAAATTTCCTCTGGTGTCAGCATTGAAATATGTGGTTGCCCAGCAACCAGTAAATATCTGTGATGCATCAGAAGATGATGAGTTTATGAGTGCATTGATTATGTAGTTCTTTTTTTTAATTTATTTTTTATGTGTATGAATGTACTGTCTGCATGTAGTTTATGCACCCGTGTCGTGCAATGCCGTGGAGGTCAGAAGAGGGCATCGGATTCCCCTGGAACTGGAGCTAAAGACGGTTCTCAGCCGCCATGTGAGTGCTGGGAATCGAACCTGGGTCCTCTGCAAGAGCAGATCATGATAACTGCTAGTCCATCTCTCCAGCCCCGATTGTGTAGTTCTTAACACCACACGTGGTTCATTTCACCCATGACAAGATTCCCATTAGAAGCCATTACCTCTTAAAATGGTGTTGAACTGTAACTTTACAGCTCTAATCTTTACGAAACACCAGTTAGTTGTTCAGCTTAGCCATAATGCATGTATAGAAATGTGTTTGATCCAGGCAGATGATACAGGCAGAGTAACAGTGTGAGAATCTGAAGAACTTAAATACAGTTAAATCTAACAGAATTTTTGGATTGGTAGTACAAGTTGAATTATGAACTCTTCAACTTTGGAATTCTATGAATCTTTAATACATGACTCATACCAGCATTTAAGGTATAGAACGAAGTTTGAATACATAATGTACTTTAGTCATGACTTTCCATTCACGGTCTCCTAGGAAACCAACAAAACATATCTGTATGGTTTAAGAACTTGATCTCATTTATAAACAGCTGCTTTATATTACAAGAACTGAATAACTATTATTTGTCACACTTCTACATTAAACATCTGCCAAGATATCTTATTAGGTCTTCTTAGTAATAATGACTCGGTACATAAGATAAACCATGGAGCCTTCAGATTCTATCCACACTAAATAATTGAAACACTCATTTCCGTTCCTTTGTTTGATCTCTCAAACCCAAACTGTAGTTTTAGAAAGTGATTGATTTTTGAATAATTTCTCTTTCTCCCTGACAGATTTAGAACTGCTCTAGGTAACTTTTTATTAGCCAGTCTAAGACATTTGTGCAACAATATAATTAATCACATTTTAAGTGAAAATTATGGCATATTAATTGGTAATTTGGGGATGAGAGTTCTTCCTAATTACTTATTAACCTTTAAATCAGATATACACAAGGGAACAGAGTAAGATTCATGTCTTCGAGTGTCTGCAAGGTTTTTTTCTCAAAGTGCTTTTTATAAAATATATCCAGTAAAACTCTTCCCCTACCCCTAGAGGAAACTTTTTTTAATATTAGGAGTTAAGTGGTACGATGCTTAATATATTAACTTCTATGGAAAGTTTTAGTGTATCTATTCTTGGCCCTTCAGTGACTCATCATTAATAGAAATAGATTGAATAAGACAGCAGAGGTTATGCTATCAAAGTTTCTTTGCCAATTATATTTGCAGCTAGTCACAAAGCATTCTGAAAAGAGAAAAAAATACTATTATTAGTTGAGATGGTCTATTTGGGAATCTTAATATCCATAAATGATCCACGGACAATATCTAGAACTTGGGCCTGAAACATTATCTAAAAGGCAGGGAGCAAAGAAAGTTAAAGAGCTGTGATGTGGACTAAACTCCCTGCCATTTAAATAGTAGGTCCATTTAATTGGTTGGACATAAACTAGATGAAGAGACCAATAAGTGGATTTTGGAGGACAAGAGTCCAATTTGATTTTCTCTGATGGGAAAGAGAAATTGCATTCTCAGGCTCTGTCTGTCTCTGAACTCCTGTTTGGAACTTTCTGTCCATGCAGTACTATTGAATATGAGTCACTGTTTTGAAGGTCAGAGTTGCTTTTTTATTTCTTCTGCAGATTTCATTTTCTCTCTGTGCCTTATCTCGGGCTCTATTGACTTTCTTAGATTCTCCCTCTGTCTTCGTTGATGATCTCTTGGGAATTTACTGAGTGTTCCAAGTTCTGTCTTTGGTATAAGAAATATGGCAGTGAAGATGCCACATCTGCCTGCGAGTTGCAGTCTGTCAGGTGAGGGATCCAGATGAGTAGCAGGCAGGTGTCAGGTGGTGATGAGCAGGGAGCGGGATAACTGCGAGAGCTCAGGCACCGCCTCTGAAATCCCATGAGTCGGGGAAGAGAACTTTAACTTGAGGTTTGAGAAATCAGAGACAATGTCTCATTGGACTTACTGGGAATGGATTCAAGGACCTCTCCCGAGGTCACTTGTTCTCATCTCTGACCTTATGTCTTTCCATCTTCCACGTTCACCCTGTTCAATCATTGTCTGCTTAAAGAGTAGCACTGGTAAGGACCATCACTAAACTGTTATGCAACAATAAGAAACAAGGCCCCGCCTAAAGGATTTGCTGTGGTTTGACAGAGGCAGCTGAGCATCCTTCCTCCTGCTGTGGTTTGCCTTCCAATTCCAAGAAATCTGATGCAGTTAGATGAAGTTGTCCCTGTGGCACTATATGTCCTCAGTGCTACAAACCACGTGGACAGAAAATACTAAACTGGGGACAGAGTATCAGTAAATAAATAAAGACAAATAAGTACATATAAACATAGATGAATCAGGCTGGAGAGATGGCCTAGTGGTTAAGAGCGCCGACCGTTCTTGCAGAGGACCTAGGTTCGATCCCCAGCACCCACATGGTGGCTGAGAACCGTCTGTAACTCCAATTCCAGGAGAACTCCAGTTCCAGGGGAATCCCAGACCCTCTTCTGACCTCTGCTGCATTGTACAACATGGATGTACAGACCTACATGCAGACAGTACATTCATACACATACAAAAATAAATAAAATTAAAAAAAAACATTGGTGAATCAACTAAAGTCGTTTTGAAAGGAGAGGAAGAACAGGCAAGAAAGAGTGATAATTACTGGACATGGTGGACAGTGTGAAACCACGGAATTCTCCAAATAATTATGGAAGTCGGTGGATTCAAGTCAATTAAAATAAAATAAAATATGGTGCACGCCTTTAATCCTAGCACTTGGGAGGCAGAGGCAGGCAGATCTCTCTGAGTTCAAAGCCAGCCTGGTCTACAGAGTGAGTTCCAGGACAGCTGGGGCTTCAGGGAGACCCTGTCTCGAAAAGACAATATAAAATAAAATAAAATAAAATAAAATAAAATAAAATAAAATAAGAACAATTAAAAGTCAGCTTTTTTTCAAAAGGTTGTACATATTTATTATTGAACCAGCCAGTTTGCTCATGCAGAGTCACATTCCCAATGTAAATATGATCACATCGCCAGTTTACAACTTACAGTTCCATCTGGTAGGACCAACGGATGACCATGATTCAGCTTGAACATAAGTCATCCCATGTGAATCCTTACAGACTGAGCTTGGTTCTCCTCCCGAGTCTTCCATTGGAGTCGTGCCTGATTTTGTTACCAGTTTTCATCCAGTTCTACTGGGGAATGAAAGGATTTTGCTTTTGTTTCTTGGCCAGGAATCACTTGATTCTTGTGAGAAGACATGGCAAGAAACCGAGTCAGGTGTACAGCCCACGATGGTGGGTGGAAGAGAAAACTCAGTTTCTTGAAAAGTCTTCACAAAGGAAGGATTCAGCGCATTAATGATTTCTTAGGAAAATTAAACTTGTTTTCTGAGAGTCTGTCTCCCTTCTCATTCCCTAGAATAGAAGCTCCCCAAGAGCAGGAACCTTATTTTGTTCTGTCCTATCCATTTACCCAGAGTGAAAGCTGTGACATGGTCAGTAGTTAATGGCTTTTCCAAAAGATGGCATAAAGGAGGTTTAACAAGATTCAGTGCCTTGTGCAAAATCTCATATAAACCAGGAAGATTCTTACAAGTCCTCCCATGCTCTCCTCCCATCATTGTAACACTAACTTGACTTTTCCTTATTTTCACATCACTCTAGTTTCTCACACTACTTGTATTCCAGATGCTGTACAATGAGGTTCTCTTTATAGTACAGGAGTATGCGCTGGTGGATATTAACCATGTACCTATTATCCTGGGGAAGAGTGGATATGCTATTCCTCATTCTTGAACTGGAAGAGGACTGTGGGACCAGCAAGGATTGACTGTGGGTCCCTTGCTTCTGTAGTACAGAGAGATGATGCAGCTTATTCTCCACAATGCAAAGTCAAACCACCGACAGAGGAGGGTTTCATGATCACTTTCATGATCGTCCACAGTCATTGTGAGAAATGAGTGTGTGTGTAAGCACTCTCTAGTCTGTTGTTTTGAAATGAGAACAGTAAAGTTAGAAACTTAGACTATACCTAGACTGTTTAGAGGATAAAAGACAGAAGGAAAAGAAGGGGATGCAAGAAACGGCAGGACTAGGATTAAAATCATGAGCTTGTCTGAATAGTTCAAGGGACCCCCAATTTCATCAAATGTGAAATTGATTGTTTGGGTACATTATGGTATTAAATTCTAGCTACTTTCTTTTTTTTTAAGTTTTATTCATTCTGTAATAATTTATTATTTTATTTTCCATGAGCTACATAAACTAAAAGGATCACTGGTATGAACAGTGTTAAAAGGAATTAGGCAGTCTATGGAATTATGGATTTATACATTCATGGAAGTAGATATTGGTTTACACCTAGAAGAACAATTTGTGAACACATAGTATATCATCAACTGTTCTTGTTATTCAACTCATTCATTTCATTTTAGGGATTTATTCCAGAGAACTGCTCATATATGTGCACAAAGAAGCACATATTTGGGTGTTTTGCCAGTGGTATTGATAGCAGTACAAAGTGAAGACAGTTTCAGAGCTAACCAACAGAGGAATCCAAGGAGGGAGTAGTTATATGAACCATGGCTTATAAGCAATGGGAAATGCTATGCGACTTTTCAAAAATATCTGATTCTAGATATCTGACTATCTATTATTTATAGCCAATATATACTCTTATAGCCTGGAAAAAAATTTCCAAAGCATATTCTTTAGTAGTAATGAAAATTTTGTACAATATTTTCTCAACTATTATCTGCTTACATTTAAAATAGAAGCATGTAGCTGTAGCTACATATGTAGCATGTTATTCACTTATGGACACTAAGATGTAATAGAGGACCCAATAACTTGAAAGCTTTTAACCCTGTGACTTAGATTAATTAACAAGAAGCTTTTTCTTTCTCAGCACAGGATCTGTGGTGGGCGTTACATAGTCATTCAGGGCCCAGGTTTCTTCCCTATGGTTGCTCTGGCATTCTTTATATCATAGAGCATTTTCATCATAGGTCAAGTCTATACTTCTACATCTAGGTTTTTACCAGCCTGTAGACAAGGGAAAAATACAGAGGAAGCCCACTCACTGTCTTGAGTTCCAACTGTGTTGAGTCTGTACATAATGTCTGCTCAGGCTCCATTAGTGAATCTTGGCCAAATACCCTCCCTTCTAGAACAAAGGTTAGAAATTCATGCCCCTGTAAGATGACCACCAATCTAGACTACAACCACAGCTCTATTATGGTAGGAACAAAAGAGAATACATTTAGGTAAACCACTAGTTCTTGCTTTCCCAGAGACACACATAGAAAACAGAGAAGAACATGAAGTCTTGATCTAAGATGAAGATGAGGCAGGATATCAAAGGAGAACTCTTCATAACCAGTTTTCCTTACATTATTTCTTGTGATTAGGAGAGATTATGACTGAGTCACATACCTTCACCTACCTGAGTTCCTATGATATTTAGAGTGGATTCAAGCTTCAGGCAGCCCAGGTGACCTCCCGGCTGACCTCTCATAACTTTTGCAACATTGCTTTCCCTTACAATTACCTTGACAATATTTCTATCCAATGTTTCCATGTTAGCTACCATTGAAGTACTCAAAGACCTGAATGTTCAACATTACTGGATTTTTACCATTAAGAAGTTGGGCTGCCAACTAACCTTTTACTCTCATTAGCATTTTCAGATTCATTTCATTGCTCCTGTAAATATATTGGACATTCATTCATTGATGATAGATGTGCTAGGAAGTCAGAGTGATAAGACAAAATTATCATTGACACTAACTCCCCCCTTCAGCGACACCTATCCAATTGGCTAAGGAAGACATCTGTGTCAGAGTATGTGAGTAACAATGGCAGTTGATGTGCCTGCATCAGTGGCCAATCTATTAAGCTAAGTAGGACGTTAAAATGGAGGTGATGGTTGGGACCAGAAGGCTTCCATGAAAGTTCCTTAATGAGAAGAGACTGGAATTGGGCCTCCAGGCATGTGGGATACTTTCCAATCAAGACATTAACATGCATCAGGAAGATTGAATTTACTTTATCAGTAGACTAGATACAGATAAGGGAAATTAGATTAAAAAGGTGATATTAATGATTAGGGATCATATTAGTAAATAGAAGAGGAGGGATTTGGGTCCAGATCAAGGATCTAGATATATCTAGAGCTATGTGGTTTCCAGTCACCTCACTTAGTCTTAGAGCTTTTCAGATAGGACAAGCAACAGTATCATGGTCTGTGGAGAAGCCACAAGAAGAGCTGGCCCTGTGGCAGGATGTCGCTGAGGGCTTTTAAGCTGAGGTCATTCTGGTGTCTGAGGTCCTGTGGCACAGGAAGATTGAGTTACCTTCAGGAAGTACTGTATCAGACTTCACTTGGCATTGTGTTCTTCCTCAGTGCCCGGGAAAAGAAACCCTACAAGTCAGTCTAGCTCCCTGGCCCAATTTCACAAACCAGTTTCCACAAAGGCTTTAGCTGGCAGAAAGCACACCAACCTGTATTCGGTCTTCAATAACAAGGGCTGCCAGAGAGTAATGGAGCCTTCCTGTCTCTTGAGCACTGCTTGGTCCCAGTTACCTATGATCATTAGAAACAAGGGCAGGCTGGATCTTCCTGTTTCCAGAAGGACATGGCCTCCCAGCAGTAAGCAAGCTTGTTCTTCTCAGATTTCTTCTGGTTGGGCTCTTTTCCTGAGGTGACTGCTTTCTCAGTGTCCTTTAAAGAAAATAGTTTCTCCAGCACTGCTTTTGCATGCACTTATACTCAGAGGTTACAGTTTCTTAGTTCTTCAGTCTTCTTTCTACCCTTTTTCTTCCTCTGCAAAGTCCCTCTCTTTTTTTCGGTCTTTTCAAGACAGGATCTCCCTGTAGTCCCAGCTGTCCTGGAACTCACTCTGTAGACCAGGCTGGCCTTGAACTCACAAAGATCCGCTTGCCTCTGCCTCCCAACGTGCTAGGTATTTAAAGGCGTGCGCCACCAGCGCCTGGTTTCTTTCTTTTTTTTTTTTTTTTTTTTTTTGGTCCAAAGTCCCTCTTTTATAGAAAGCCAGGACAAAAGTTCTCCTGGGACATTTCCCCTTCATTTGTTCTCTGATCCCAGCCACAGACACTTCTCCAATGGTTCATTATTTTTGGCATCCAGTGAGGGGAAACAATTCTAGAAAAATACTCAGAACATTCTGTGATCTGCAGCAACTAAATGCCAAAAGAAGTAGTTCTGCCAGGCGTGGTGGCGTGCGCCTTTAATCCTAGCACTTGGGAGGCAGAGGCAGGCCGATCTTTATGAGTTAAAGGCCGGCCTGGTCTATAGAGCGAGTTCCAGGACAGCTGGGGCTACAGGGAGACCCTGTCTCAAAAAAAGACCAAAAAAAAAAAAAGAAGTAGTTCTTTCTGCAGATGCGTTTTTGGCTGTGGAATGTGTTTGGGTAGGGAACTCCTTGGAGTCCTGGGAGCAGAATGGCGGGAAAAGAAAGGGAAGAAACTTGTGATGTGTAATGTGGTCAGAGCTCATAGACTGACTTCAGGTAGGAAGGAGACTCCTCACTACTGTTTATAGAGTATTAGCATAGGGCCAGCACCATGCGAGATTCTTTAAAAGCATGGTTTCACTTAATCCTTAGAGCCAACTCTATGAAGTCATACCTACTTTGTAGACAACTGAAGCTCATAGAGGTTTACTTTTCCTGGTACTTGGTAGAGCAGAGTTTAATCCGTGGAACTCCATTCCAATGGAGTGTGGGTAAATATGTCACAATAGACAGACAGACAGACAGACAGACAGACAGATATCCGGCAGGCAGTTATCTACTTTCTCAGCCCAGATTCTGTTGGTTTTAGGAACAGAATTGAGAAAGAAGCCCAACCTTGTGGGCTTCAGAAGACAAGGAGCAGAGAAGTCATTCACCAAGGGCCTAGGCCAAGCATATTTAGTGACATGCCACCAACCCCCCCAGTAACTCCATGAAAAGGTCCTGGGTTGCCCATTCTGTCGTTGTGGAGACAGGTTTAGAGACTGGAAATAATCATAGCTCTTGGGTGGCTGAGTAGGGATTAGAACCAAGTCCTCTAGAACACTGAATCTGGAGCACTTAGTAGTACCTCACTGTACTGCTTCAAATGTGGCTCCAAGCTTGAGGACCAAACAGGGTTAGCATAGTGGGTGGTGGGCTGATCCATGCAAACTCAAGCTGGAGGTAAAAGCCCCAACCTTAGCCGAGGAACTGTTGGCAACCTATGAATAGATAGGTTAACCAGGCTTTGGTGGATGGATGCACACTAACAGGCATTTGGGGGCACAAACTTGGCTCAGTAGCCCTTAACATACAGGGCAGGGTACATGGAATCTGGCAGGGGGCATTATAAGACAAGCAAAAATAGGGAAAAGTGTCTAAATATAATAAAAATATAGTGTATGAAATTTGCAAAATTCACTTAAAATTATTTTTTTATTTTATTTATTTTTGTATGTGTATGAATGTACTGTCTGCATGTAGGTTTGTGCACCTGTCGTGCAATGCCACTGAGGTCAGAAGAGGGCATCAGATTCCCTTGGAACTGGAGTTAAAGATGGTTCTCAGCCACCATGTGGGTGCTGGGGATCGAACCCAGGTCCTCTGCAAGAACAGTTGGCGCTCTTAACTGCTAGGCCATCTCTCCAGCCCTCACTTAAAATTATTTAAAAAAAAATATTGTTAGGGGTGAAGCATCAGGACTCTATTTCAGTCGAAATTCCTTAAGTATCTGGGGACCATTTAGCAAAGAAGATTCATGCGACAGCTTCATGAGGCAGATACCAGTCCCAAAGAGAATGTCAGCATGTAGACTTGGGAGGGCACCCAGGGCTGGATGGGAGGAGGGGGTGCCCATAAATAGGGGCCAGGAGAAGCTACAAAAGCCAGCAAAAGAGATGAAGGATGGACAGTTGATATCACAGGGAAACCAAGAGGGAGCCAAGGTCAAGGATGCTCGAAGTGAAAGACACAAAGATAAGTCTCAGAACCCAAGAGCGCCTCACCCTGCCGTGGCTGCTACCATGGTATGTTGAATCGTGTCAAATTTATTAGTAATATATTACATTCCATTAAATGCTGGGACCATGAAGGACAATGAAGTATTTACTCCCTGTGATATCACTGCTGTGGGTAGCACAATGCCCCATTTGCACAGAGGCTTTCTCTAACTGGGTATTGTTTTCCAATAAAGGATTTGCTGCACATTTGCCTTACATAAACAAATAGAAAAAATAATAATAGTTTATACTCCCACTGAACATTATAGGCAAGTGCAGACTTCCATTTAATGAGGTTTGGAGACAACATAGCAATTTTGATGTCCTGTCAAGCTTGTTAAATTGTGATTCTACCAGGATTTTACATGGAGACAGAGCCAGCATATCCCAGGGTACAAATTAAGCATAATTGGATATGCACCAACTCCTTCAGGTCACTGGGATATAATTTAATGCCATAACTGAATAAATGGTACTGTTGTGACCTGAAAAGCCCTCTCCCAAAACTTCTAGCCTACTCTCTGGAAGTGACACAGGAGCTTGAGGCCATTGTGTAACTTTTATAATAGTGTGTTTTAAAACGAAGCATATATCCAAAGAATCCTTGCAATTTCAGAGCTGCAGATTGATATCGTCTGTTGACAGGGCAAGAATTTGCGTTTTTTTTTTAAGTTCTCTGGCTAGTTAAAATGCAAAATTCCTAAAATGCTGAATTATGTGATTTAGGAAAGGAAGATTTCTCACATAATTTTGTCTACTTAAATCTTGTAGAAATTGTCACAGTCAGTGGAACTCATTGAAAGGTATTCACCTGCTATTTGTATGAGTTCCTGGTCTACATAGTGAGTTCTGGGCCAGCTGTTTGCTAAATTTTCATCTAGTAATGTTAGCTAATGCCTCTTGGTGTGCTTTCTGTTACCCATGAGGCCTGAACAGGAGTGTTGTAGAGGTAAAGGATGTCATAGGCTAAGTTAAACTTCTCTAACCCCAAATCCCAAATCTCCAAAATTCTATAAAATCTGAAACTTTTGCCATACCACATGATGCCACAAGTAGAAAACTACATACCACAAAATACTGTTTCATACACAAAATTAAGAATATGGCACAAAGGTACCTGTAGGCTGTGTGTATAAAGTGTATGTGAAATAGAATAAATTTCAGGTTTAGACTTGAGTTTTAAGTGCAAATAATATAGAATCTGAAAACATCTGAAATCTTAAATAATTTTGGTCTGAACCATTTCAGATAAGGAATAATCAACTTTTGTGTCATAAGGTCTTTAACTTAAAGAGCTGATTCTCTGTCCTAGATCTGCCTGCATATTTTTTAAGTATTTTATCTATTATTTTTATTTTATGTTTATGAGTGTACTGCCTGCATACATATGAGTGCACCCTTGTTGTGCAATGCCCATGGAGGTTAGAAGAGGGCTTCTGATTTCCCAGGAACTGGAGTTTTGGATGGTTGTTAGCTACCAACCCAGGTCCTCTGCAAGAGCAGTCAGCACTCTTAACCACTGAGCCAAGTCTCCAGCCCCCTACCTTTAAATTTTAAATTTTAAATTTTAATTTATTTATTTTTATTTATTATTTAATTAATTTATTTAATGAGTGCATAGGGGGAGCATCATGGTGCATGTGTGGAAGCCAAAGGACAACAAGAGGAAATCAGTTCCATCCTTCCACTATGTGGGTCTGGGATCAAACTCAGGTTTTCAGACCTAGCAACAGTGCCTTTACCCCCTGAGCCATCTCTCTGCTCCATAGATTACCCTTTGTAAGGCAGATGACATCATACAACTTATTTGGAAAGTGGCAATATAATGCAATATCTGGTCTGCTTAGGTCACAGAATTGTTTTAAAATCAAATGATATGCTAGAAACAAAAGTGATCAAAAAAATTAAAAAAAGAAATGACTGTGCTCTGAAAAATATTAAATGCTTACAAATATAATCCATTACTACATAGAATATTATTAATAAAATAACAAGCTCTGTAGACAGTTCCTGAGAAGTTGGAAAGAAATCTGCTCTGCTTAATTTAGGCAAGATGTCTTTGAATTTTATGCCTTGAATTGATCTGTCCTGCATATTGATCAGCCACCTATGGCTCATGGGAAATAAGTCTCTCCTCTGTGTTTCTTGGGCTTCCTACCCCTCTTCTTCCTTTTTTAAAATTATCACTTCCTCTCCCTGGGAGCAAGGTTCATTACAACCTTTGCAAAATTGTCAAAAAGGCAGCACTCCATTTAGCTTCCCCTCCATTTCTTATTGGTAGTTCTGCCGAAATTCTTTGGTTGAATTTAATACCAATGGTTAAAGCACAATTACTATTATTCTCAAATTCTCTTTCTACTATTCTTATGCATAATTAAGAAATTGCTGTAATAGGAGTATTCCTTCTTAGCTAATTGCAATCTATTGCTTGGAAGGAAGAATGAAATCCAAGAAGTACATAAATACAGACAAATATAATCATCAAATTAATCAGTCACCAGTGCTCAGCCAATATTGGGTTGGTATAAATTTAGACTCACTGCTTGCTTGAAAGCCTAAATCTTTACTTCAAGATCCAGATTCTATACTTTTTCAGTGATTCTTATGGAGGTTTCACATGAAAAATTCAGTACATTTCACAGAAGGCTACTCGGTTGGTAATTATTTCTAACAGGAGGAAGGGAGAAGAATAGGGGATAGAAAGAATAGACTAAATGATGGATTGCTGTTGTACACACGTGTGTGCATGTGTGTGCATACATAGACTAAAGGAAGCATGGAGATATTGGGGTGCCATTGCAGCCTTATCTGAACAGCTTCCATGGCAATTCTGCATGGAAAAATAGAGGTATTCTCTATGGTGTTAAAAATCCCTCTTTCTCTTTCCCCCAACATCCGTGGCCAGCCAAAAGAATCTAATTTAATAGACTATTTCAGATTGAAGTATCCACCAGCCTTGCTTTCCAGCTCTAGCTCACTGCTCTACACACTGCAGCTTAGTTTGTGCTCACAAAACTCTATCAGTATTACCTGTGATATGATCACCAATAAAGATTTGATTGCCACTTTCCATGATCCTTTCTTTGCAACCCTTGATTTTACTTGAGCTCTTTGTGGTAGCTAACACTTATCAGGCACTCTAGCTTTCTTACTTTTTCAAAGCCCGACTTTCCCCCTTTCCCTTCTTTTCCTGGAACATATTTCTGAAGCCTCCTCTTATCATCTGAAACAAACTGAAACTCTTTTGCCACCATAAGCAGATATATTGCACTATATTGCACTGATTAGTTGACACATTGAGCAGTTGATACTGGTCCACCAGTGTAAATGCCTGAGATCCTAGTGGGAAATTTACCCTTTTTAAAATATTGTATTTATTCCTCTCATTTTATGTGTGTAAGTATATCGCCTGCATGTGTGTAAGTGTACCCATGTCATGTAGTGCTTGTGGAGGTCAGAAGAGGTTTTGAATCCCCTGGAAATTGAGTTACAGCTGGTTGTTAGCTGTCATATAGGTGCTGGGACTCAAACCCAGGTCCTCTGCCAGAGCAGCTAGTTCTCTTAACCACTGAGCAAATGGTCCTTACTTAACTTGTTCTACCTAAGGAAGAAATAATGAGGCAAATACTTCTGGGGAAACCTGCAAAATTCCAAGCATTCTTAAAGGGATGGAGAAGATAAACAGCATGTATAAGAAGCACACAGCTTTTGGACATTGGCCTCTTGGTTCTCAATAGTGCCTGATGTTGGTTGCTGAGCAACAGGAACAGGGACTATACATTTGAGTCTAGTTGGGAATAGATTCTCCACAGGGTTTCTGGAATTTATGAAGATGCAACCTTGGCTACATCTTTCAGTGTTCACGAAGTCCTCCTGCATACTTTAAAAGACCACTAATTCTTATGAACATAGCATTTTATTTCTCTCCCTAGTTAAAGGCAAGGCTTTATTAAAAGATAGCAAGGAAATGAAATATAATCATGTAGTTTGTATCTCTCAGCATCTAATGTATGAAATATCTTCCATAAAAACTTTGGAGACTGGAAAGGTGGTTGGCATACAGTCATGAGTCGCGATGATCCAAGTGTTTTCTTAGCACTTATGTAAATAAAAGGTCAGGCACAGCAGCATATGCCTGTTATCATAGTGCTGAAGAGGAAGAGACAAGAGGACCCTCCACTTGCTGGCCAGCTAGGCAAACTCCGGGCTCACTGATAGACCCTGCCTCAAAAAACTAAGGTGGAAGCTGGGTGTGGTGGCACATACCTTTAATCCCAGCACTCTGGAGGCAGAGGCAGGCTGATCTCTGTGAGTTCCAAGCCATATGGGTCTTCAGGGAGACCCTGTATCAAAAAGACAAAAAAAAAAAAAAGGTGGGGATAAATTGAAGACAGCATAGGTCAACTCTGGCCTACACACACACACACACACTGGTGCACACACATACATATACATAATATACTGATTCATTGATTAACTCATGAATCAGACCAGTTGGTTGTCAGAGACCTTCCTTTTATTTTTTTTGGTGGACACAAGTTCAGTGACACTTACAGAGACATATTTTGCCTACGTTGAAGTTTAACTTCCATTGATTTTTCCACTGGCTGTGCCAAAGTTTTAAATTGATTCCAGTTGTCTAAAAGAAATGTATATTTTTCTTCTACACATTTTAAAAGGAAAATATTTAATGTATTTTCCTAGACTAAACCAAAACCAGATACTTTTTCCAGAAATGTATGAATGAACAACAAAATGGTTACTTTGGAAGCTAAAATACCATTATATTGGATTTCAGAGAAGTCAAGTGATCCCATATTTCATGTGACTCCAGGTGAAAGAGAAAATATTTAGTCAGCAATTGGAAAAGGAAAAAATAAATTCAAAAGCTCTCTTGTATCGACTCATGATACAAAATCTGAACAATTTCATATAGAAGCAGTGTGGCAAATTATATTAGTCGGTGAATATAAATTGCTCTTTTAGACAAAAGAATATTCATGACATTTTTCTGTTTAGAGATAAAATAGTTCTCTTTATCACAGAAGCATCAACTCTGGGGTCTGGAAACTTTGGAGAATTCGATTATTTTCTCTCCAGTGCAGTGCCAAGCCGGTGGGTGACTCCTTCAGGGCAAGGATCATATTTTCTGCTTCCTCTTCAAAATGCAATGCTGAGTGAAAAGCAGCAGCCAATTATCTTAAATAACAGGCACTGATTGATGACGCTGATGCTGATGATTCCCAGCTATGGTGGGGGGTGGGGTAAGAACATTCTCACCCTCACCTTCTGGAATTGGGTTTCTATTTGATAATAACCCACTTGGAGCCTTTGAGCTGCCGTGATGATGGAGATTAGATCCTCCGGATTTTCTGTCTTACTCATTAAAATGACATGCAAAGCACTACACTGGTGCTTTTGTTGTGCTATAGTGCCTGAAGGCCCAAGTTCAGAGCACCCCTGCATGTTGACCCGCCCACTCAGATCCTGTTATGGGAGGCCTGTCATCCTATGAGCATGCAGTACAGTGACTTACAGAGGTTCAAGATCAATACTCTTCTCAGAAGAGCTGGTTCGGGAAGTCCTACCAGCTGTCATGTAAGGGTAATTAACACATCTCTCTCAATTATGCATGCTGGTGGAAGAATTTCAAACATTTGGCTGGATCACAAATCCATCCCCTCTGTTAGAGAAAGGTCATCCCTCTGGCCATCTGGATATTTACCTTCGTTTATAAATGGGCTGCATGGAATGTTCTTTTGGGAGAGGGAAATAATGAGGACAAAGGGAATTTCCTCTTAAAACTGATACCGTCCCCACATTCAATGCTGCCCAACTTTCTGCATCAGGAGTCTTAAATCTTACATCAACCGTTATTTTATTTAGCACACTATCTGTTAATATGCGTCGTGTTCATCCTGTCCACTGTTATGACAAAAATTATCTCTGATACCTCAGAAGTTTTACCATTAATCTTTGCAGCAGAATATGTCTTTTATCTTCTTCAAGTTGTTAAAAGGAACAAATCATTCTAGGGGAAAGTGATAGAGGAAAGGTACTAAGGAGGTAAGCCTGGGCAGGTCCCCAAGTTTTAAGAGCATCCACCCCAGCAAGAGGAAACGAGGAAGTGATGTTAAGACAATGGATGCGGTCCTAGATTACTAGCAAGATAAGCAGAACAAAGCATCCTAAAGATGTTTCCTCCATCCAGAATTAGGAAAGCCTATTGGGACAGGAAGTGTGAGAAACAGGCCTGCAGAAGTGGAGTAAAAGCAAAGGAGGCAGCAAGCCCCAGGGGTGTGGGGGGGAAGGGAGAGCAGAGGCTGAGCTTAGAATCTGCAGCAAAGTCAGGCATGGCGCACGCCTTTAATCCTAGCACTTGGGAGGCAGAGGCAGGCGGATCTTTGTGAGTTCAAGGCCAGCCTGGTCTACAGAGCGAGTTCCAGGACAGCTGGGGCTACAAAGAGACCCTGTCTCGAAAAGACCAAAATTAAAATAAATAAAAAAAAAAAAAAAAAAAAATATAAAGAAAAAAAAAAAAAAAAAATCTAGTGAGCCCAAATTTGGCATGACGGACCAACAAAGAATAGGTATGGTTCAGGGAAAGAGAATAAGTACCATATGACGAAAGAAACACAAATGTGAATTGTTCAAGGAATTAAATAGAGATTTAGTTTTCTTTCTGCTGAATCACACAACGGAAAAAGCAATTCAGACTTTATTGTAAACAAACGGAAAAAAAATTGTTTACAGGAATAAAGTGAAAAAAACTTAGGAACAATAATTATGAGAATGCCATTTTGGGACACAACTAGAAAATTGAATCTAGCATATATTCATTTAAATAACTAAGGAGAAATAATCTCTCAAAACTGCACCTCAGTGAATAGATAACACTAAATAGAGAACAGTACTTACATAGGTAGCTGATTGATTGTTCTTTATATTTAGAAGTGATTTTATTAACACAACCTTTAATTAAATAGATATAAAAATAGAGTATATCCATTGATGAAAATTTATTTTTTTTTATAAGTATATGTCTTTCGAGACCAATTTCTCCCTATAGCCCACTCACTGTCCTGGAACTCGATCTTAGAAAGACACAGCCTGCCTTGAACCAACAAAATAAATCTCGCCTGACCTCTGCCCTCCCATATATAGCATTCAGGATAATTAAAAAAAGATGACAATGCGTCACCAATCCCAGCATTATTCCAATTAAAGACAATTTCAGCCAATGCATTTAGTAATAGCTGTAGTTGACGCAATGCTGCCACCCATTTCTCCACTTCTTCCTAAAACTCCCCCCCATCCACAACTCTCGGCGGACCCACCTATTCTACTTCTACTGTGGTATTGATCACACAAGACAAAACAATTTGCGCTCCCCCATTATTTCTTCCCTGATCTCCTCGTCACTACCCTAATGACTCACTGACCCCCTTCAATTTGATATGTGTTCTTGATCACGTTTCCTCCAGTCTTCGCCTGTATTCTTCCATAGTACCCCGCCACTCACACTGAACCTCACCTTTAATCTATGTATGTGTATTTGATCACCGATCTGCCCCCATTTCCCTGTCTTCCTTGTCACCGTCCACTTCTCGCTGACCCCCTTCCTTTAATGTGATACTTTGATCCATGACGCACACCATTTCCTGTCTTCCTGTCCCCCCCACTCTCACTGACCCCCTTCATCATATGTATGTTTTTGATATTACAGATAGCCCCTACTTCCCTGTACTTCCATGTCCACCCGTTCACACATCTTCGCTGAACCCCACTTCATCTTGTAAATGTGTATTTGATAAACAGTGGCCCCCATTTCCCTGTCATTCCTGTCTCCCTCCACTCTCCTGACCCCTCTCTCCTTTGTATGTGATTTTGATCGCATGCCCCATTTCCCTGTCTTCCTGTCCACTACCTCCTACCTCATCTGTATTGACCAGGCCTTCCCTGCATGTCCGTCCATTCGCTGATCATTGTATGTAGTTATCTGACTACATGGGTCCCCAGAACTTATCTCCTGCTCCTGATCCCTAAACTCCACATCTCTCACTGAACCCCCTCATCTATGTATGTTTTGATCACATCGCCCCATTTCCCGCGTCCTTTCCCCACTCCACACTCTCGCTGACCCCCTTCATCTTGTATGTGTTTTGGTCACATGCCCCCCATTTCCCTGTCTTCCTGTCCCTCCACTCTCACTGACCCCCTCATCTTGTATGTGTTTTGATACACATGTGCCCCTATTTCCCTGTCTTCCTGTCCCGCCATCACTGACCTCCTCGTATTTTGATACTGTGCATCCCTCGTCCCCCCTCACTGACTCTTTTGTATGTGTTTTGATCGCATGCGCCCCCATTTCCCTGTCTTCCTCTCCCTCATACCACCTACGCTGACCCACCTCACATCTTGTATGTGATTTGATCGCATGGCCCCCATTTCCCTTGGTCTATCCTGTCCCGTCACTCTCGCTGAACCCCCTTCATCTTGTATGTTGTTTTGATCGCATTGTGCCCCCATATTTCCCTGTCTTCCTGTCCCCAGACAATCATATAAAAATAAATTCCACTCTCGCCTGACCCCCTTCATCTTGTATGTGTTGAGTCACATGCTGCCCCAATTTTCCCTGTCTTACCTGTCCCTTCCACCTCTTTCAGCTACCACCCTCCATCTTGTATATGTGTTATTGATCACATGTCACCCCCATTCCCGTCTTCCTTGTCCCTCGTCCACTCTCACTGACCCCCTCATCATTGTAATGTGTAAGATTTGATGCACATGAGTTCACCCTTTTCCCTGTCTTCCTGTCCCTTCCACTCTCGCTGACCCCCTGCATCTTGTATGTGTTTTGATAACATGTGCCCCTATTTCCCTGTCTTCACTGACCACCTCCCTCCACTCTACCGCGACCTCATGCTTGTATATGTTCTTTGAATCACATGCTATTCCGCCCATTTCCCTTGCTTCCTGGTCCCCCTCCTCCACTGCCCCCTTCATCTGTTTTCGACCAGAATGGCCCTTACTATTATTGTCTCTTTACATGTGCCCTTTCCCGTTTCCTCCCCCCACTCTGCACTGACCCCCTTCATCATAGTTTTAGGTCAATGCTTGGTTTCTGTTCGCTCATTCCGGCCCCTCTAGTGTTTGCAATGCACCCCTATTTCCCTGTCTTCCTGTCCCCCCACTCTCAGCATAGACCCCCTCTCATCTTGTATGTGTTTTAAACACATGTGCCCCACATATCTCCCTGTCTTCCTTCCAACCTCCACTCGCTCCAGACCCCTTCATCTCTGTATCTTAAAAAAATGTTTTGTCGCATGTGCCATTTTCCTTCATCTGTCAACCTCGTTTCTATTCCGCTCGCCTTGTAGTATGCGCAATGTGCACTTTCCTGTCTTCCGTCGCCCCGACCTGCCACTCTCACTGACCCCCTCCATCTTGTATGTGTTTTGATCACATGTGCCCCTATTTCCCTGTCTTCCTGTCCCCCGTCCACTCTCGCTGACCCCCTCCATCTTGTATGTGTTTTGATAACATGTGCCCCTATTTCCCTGTCTTCCTGTCCCCCTCCCATTCTCACTGACCCCCTTCATCATGTATGTGTTTTGATCGCATGCGCCCCCATTTCCCTGTCTTCCTGTCCCGTCCACTCTCGCTGACCCCCTTCATCTTGTATGTGTTTTGATCACGTTTCCCCATTTCTCTGTCTTCCTGTCCCCCCCACTCTCACTGACCCCCTCCATCTTGTATGTGTTTTGATCACATGCGCCCCCATTTCCCTGTCTTCCTGTCCCGTCCACTCTCGCTGACCCCCTCCATCTTGTATGTGTTTTGATCGCATGTGCCCCATTTTCCTGTCTTCCTGTTCCCCTCCCACTCTCACTGACCCCCTTCATCATGTATGTGTTTTGATCACGTTTCCCCATTTCTCTGTCTTCCTGTCCCCCCCACTCTCGCTGACCCCCTTCATCTTGTATGTGTTTTGATCACATGCGCCCCCATTTCCCTGTCTTCCTGTCCTTTCCACTCTCACTGACCCCCTTCATCTTGTATGTGTATTGATCACATGTGCCCCCATTTCCCTGTCTTCCTGTCCCCCTCCCATTCTCACTGACCCCCTCCATCTTGTATGTGTTTTGATCACATGTGCCCCTATTTCCCTGTCTTCCTGTCCCTCCCACTCTCACTGACCCCCTTCATCTTGTATGTGCTTTGATCACATGTGCCCCCATATCCCTGTCTTCCTGTCCCCTCCCATTCTCACCGACCCCCTCCATCTTCTAAATACCTCTCCAGCTACCTTAAGTCCTGAGCAGGGGAGTGAGGAGAAATATTCAGTGAGTTCCATCAGGGTTGCCTATTAGAACATTGATGGAAGGTTATTTATAGGAACATGGATACCTAATCAGTGTCTATACCAATCAAGAAAAGGGAAATGTGGTCTTTATAGAAGTGATAAAGCAAAAACCATGTCCCTGGGGTGATGTCAGAGTCAGTATGGCTGCCATACTTACTGAAAGTACATTTGAACACAGAAATGATGTAGAGAAAAGACAGCCATCTACATAAAGAAGAGAAGCCTGGAACAGATCCTTCCCTCACACCCCTCAGAAGGAGCCAAGCTGCTTCCTCCTTGTTCTTGAACTTCCAGCCCCCAGAACAATGAGACCATCCATCTCTATTGCTTAAACCGATCAGCACGTGGTACTTTGTTACTGCCACCCTGGGAAGCTAATACAGAGACAGTGTGCAGTAAACTAGAGTGGGCAGAAATGAGAAGTCAGGGTTAGAGGATGGTGACAGTGAGGAATCAAAGGGAGAGAGAGAGAAATGGAAAGTGACATAGATGCCTCATGCTGAGCCCCAACATCAACATCTAGACAAGAGAACTATCAGGGCATGAGGTCCATGTGCCGTCAGTGTAGACAGGACAAGGAGAGGTCTGATTTCTAGCAAGTTCTGGCTCTGATTCCAAATAGTTAAAATCCAGTATTTTTAAGGGAACAACAAAGTAGAAAACTGACCCAAAGAAAAAGAGAAGCATATTATAGGTCACCTGAGATGAACTCATTATTGGATTTGAACTTTAGCTCTGAGTTTCCTGGCAGTTAAGGCAAAAAGAAAAACATGTGCTTATTGTCTGATAAAAATCAGTGTAATATGATTAGCTCTTGAGAAAAACACATAGATAGGCTGAGTGCTCAGATGAGATTACATTTAAGAATACGCTGATTCAAGATACATTAAGGGCCAGGCAAAAACCCATACTCTTTAATCCAATAATTCCACTTACCCTGAGGAAATTTTTAAAGGAGAGAGGGAAGGAAGACAATATGTGTGAAAACGCTTGTCTCAAAATCAGTTATGAAAGTGTAGAACTTGAAAGAGCCAAAGTTGGGGGAAAGTTCACTTAATTACTGTGCGTTCATTCAAGCACATAGAACCTAGGCATTGAGAACAAAGACTATCCAGCAGCAGAGAGAAGCAAGGTTTAAGTAGGCTCATTAAGAATAGTCAGGAGAGGGGGCTGGGGAGATGGCTTAGTCATTAACGTGCCTTCCAACAAACATGAGGACTTGAATGGGTACTCCTATACCAATGTAAAAACCTGGGTATGGGGCTGGAGAGATGGCCTAGCGGTTAAGAGCGCCGACCGCTCTTGCAGAGGACCCGGGTTCGATCCCCAGCACCCACATGGCGGCCGAGAACCGTCTGAAACTCCAATTCCGGGAGAACTCGAGTTCCAGGGGAATCCGAGACCCTCTTCTGACCTCTGCGGCATTGCACGACACGGGTGCACAGACTTGCATGCAGACAGTACATTCATACACATACAGAAATTAATTAAAAAAAAAAAAAAAAAAACCTGGTAATGGTGGCAGCACAACCTACAATCTAATGTGATGATGAGGCAGAGACAGGTCGGTCCTTAGAGCTCATTAGCAGCTGATCTTGCCCAGTTGGTAAACTGCAAGATTAACAGGAGTCCTTGTCACAAAAGAGAGTAGAGAGGAAATAGAGAAAGTACTTGGTCTCAAACCTCGGGACTACTCATGTGACCCACACCCACACACCACACACACACCACAATGCAACGTGCACATAACAATGCATACCAATATTCAAAGGAGTGAAACTATATGGGTTCAAACAAGTTATCCACAGTAATAAATTAAATTAAAAATAGGAAGCAGCTCATCATGTAAATAATTATGACATTGGGTGCGTTTTTTTTAGAAATGAAAGCCGTAGTGTCTTCTTCGCTCTCTTTCTTCTCCCTCCAATTAGTTATAACTGTTGACAATGAAATTAGAGAACAAAACAGCTCATTGGGCTTACGCTAGAACGTGTCAAGCATAACAGGTTTATAGATTTTACATTTTTTTTAAATTAATAAACAGAGAAATATTTCAAGAAAATCACAAATGCAAACTGAAGTGTTCTTACCGAATTACCGCCCCACCTGGAAACGGTGCTGTCCCTCAAGTTTCTTAGACATGGTTTATGTTTTTTAGCACTAGAAATGATGCTCTTTTTAAACACATCCCACCCACATTGGATGGATCGGATGCTGGATGGCTGGAATGGCTGGACCGGCCGAGCAGGCAGGGCCGGCCAGATCTGTCCGGCTGGCCGGTCATGGTGTCCTGCCTGGCTTGATGGTGCCTTCCCCTCCCCACTCCCCCCCCCCCCGCCTACCCTTCTTGTGATTTGCTTTGCGTCTCTTCCGCTGTTGCCATTTGCCGCCCCGCTGTGGTGTACGTGCAGGATCCGAGTGCCTGTCGGCGGGTCCCTTCTGTCCCCCTATTTCCCCTGTTCCCCCGAATTGTTCCTTCCCTTTCACTCCTGGTCACTACCACCGGCTTTCGCCTCCCTCTCTTCTTACTCTTCAGATCACTTCATGGGCCCAATGTTTCCCTCTCCCATCTCGCCTGCGACCTATCCCAGTCGCTTTTTTTCACATTTTATTTTCATCTTTTACTTTTCTCAATCTCTTTACTATTCTTACATTTGGACTGTTCACTCAAGTTATTAAGAGCCAATCTCATACTTCTGATTGTTTTGAACTGAAACACTTACATTTTTCGAATTTTGTCAAATATTCCCATTATCGATAAAATAGCAAATTCTAGGAATTAATTATTCTCCTGATGATACTTTAATAGTAACTGTTCCCCTGGCAATTACCGTAGTTGGTGCACTGTTTCAAAAAAAAAAAAACAAAAACAAAGAAAACCAAAAAAACAAACCATCCCACTCCTTAGGTCCAAAAAGTGGGCTTCCAAACGCATTAATACAGATGAATGTTTAAACCCATTGATATATGTGGGAAGAGGGCGTTGGCATCAATTTCATCAATCATTTTCACAGCCGAATAAGTAGCTAATAAAATCTAAATTCTCTCATGATCAAAACAAAGACATTTCCCATCTGCTTTCAGCACTTCTGAGCTCTTTCATTTTCCAACAGCTTTCATTTCATCTCAATTTCATCCAACAACGAATTTCGATGGGAGTGGGGGGGGGTGGATTCATAGATGGTTTTTAATTTTCTTTCATTCTATTCTGTTTATGGAAGGCAAGTAATTAACAATATTGCATTTTAAATTTTCAACTGAACTGTGAAATGATTGGGGGTTGTTTATTTATTTATAAAGCTTTTGTCCCCAGAAAGAAGGGGAAAACCGTTCACACTTTCCGGTCAAGAAAGAGAATCCCTAAGTGGGTACTTATCCTCACTTCTCACATCCTCAATCACTCACAGGCATTCACGCCACCCGGAGCCCCTTGGACTGCCTGTTTTCATCATATCAACAGCCTTTCTTATGACGGTGATTTGGGCATCTGAACACACCTAGTAAGTTTTAAGCACTGACTGGCGAGGTAAGCTGAAACACTAACATCAATTTTAATTGATGGGCATTAAATTCACTAGTAAGGTTTTTGAAAAAAGTTTTAAAATTTCCCCCTTTTAAAATGATTAAAAATTTCTCTTTACAAGCAGTGAAATTGATTCTCGCTGAACCTGAGCCCCTATCTACTGATGTTTTCGCCATCTGTTGATAAAGGACACAAATTAATAAAAGTACTGTGAATTCCAAAATAGTGTAGTGCCAACATTTGAATTTCCTGTGTTGCACCTCAATATGGTAGAAATTTGGCACACTCTAAAAAATTGTCCATGGGGTGTATTGTGTACAAAGCGAGAATTCGTTTTCGTTCTGTAAGGTAGTCTTTGGTGAACCATTGGAGCTGTGAGCTTCCTGGTGAAAGAATATTATCCACTAGAGCGCCCAAAGAGAAAACAACCAAACACCCAGAGAAAATAAGTTCTAGAAAATTCCTAGGAGAAATTACATGGACACATTTCAAAAGAAGCAAATGCCCAGTGGTTCCAGGACCACAAACCTACAAGTGGACTTTCCTAGTCCTGTCCTCTCCGTCCTAAAGTCCAGTGGCTTTTACAGCCTTCGCCAAGTTAAAGGCTGGCTTCACATTAGCTTAAGATTAGCTTGAAAGTAGAACTGAACGTCCAAGCCTGATTTATTCTGAGCCTGTGTTTCAGTAGCTTCTCCTGCAGTGTATGTTTCTTTTTCTTTTTTTCGTCACATTCCTGCCCCCTGGCCTCTAGGGGCTTCCACAAACCCTGTCCTTCCTGGGGGGGGGGGGCAACAGCGGTGGTGGGCAGAACAAGAGAACTAAATCCCAGCCTAATCAGATGCGTTCTCTTTGTGAAAGTTTCTTTCCTCAAACTGAAGAGGGAAGGGTTGGTTATTTAGCTCCAAAAAGTGTAAGTGCTTGCTACAGCACTAACAAACCCAGGAGGCGGTCCCTCACCCCAGGAACACACATAAACAGGACTATGGTAGTAAACACACTGAGATATTCAATAGCAAACATCAAGAATATAGAGGTAAGAAAGATCATCCATGTTTCACGGTCCTTGTCAGTTGTATATGGGATATTTGTGTGCAAGCGAGACCCAGGGTTTTAAGCACACCCCACCCCAACATCACCAACACTCATGTGAACACTGGGTGTGGGAAATTTAAACAGTTCTCCCTCTTGTTGTGCAGGATTGTGTTGTTGGTGGTGGTGGTGGTGCAACTCTGCTCTGTCTGGGAGCCGCCTTACTACCCTGGCGTTTCTCCTAACGGACATTTGGCAGCTAGCTTGCCTCTGTGGGATGGCTGCTTGTCCTACACCGTGGAGCTTCCCAGCGGCTGCCAGCAATGCCTGGTCCCCCTTCCCCAGCTCTTGCTNAAAAAAAAAAAAAAAAAAACCTGGGTATGGTGGCACAAACCTACAATCCTAGTGATGATGAGGCAGAGACAGGTCGGTCCTTAGAGCTCATTAGCAGCTGATCTTGCCCAGTTGGTAAACTGCAAGATTAACAGGAGTCCTTGTCACAAAAGAGAGTAGAGAGTGATAGAGGAAAGTACTTGTCATCAACCTCTGGCCTACTCATGTACACACACACACACACACACACACACACACACACATGCACGTGCACATACAATGCATACACAATATTCAGGAGGTGAAACTATATGTTCATCAAGATTATCACAGTATTAAAATATGAGCTACTCAATCATGGTAATAATTATGACATTTGGGTGCTTTTAGAAATGAGCCGTATTTCTCCAATTTTATAATGTTTACAATTAAATTTCAGAGAACAAACTAGCTCATGTGCTTAAGCTATACGTTCAAGCTACAGGTTATGAGATTACATTTTTTAATTAAAAACAGAGAAAATTTCAGAAATGCAAAAATAGCAAACTGAAATTGTATTACCTGGAAAGTGCTGTCAGTCAATTTCTTGAAATGGTTTTATGTTTTTAGAAATGCTCTTTTTAAACAAAATTGGATGGATGGATGGATGGATGGATGGATGGATGGATGGATGGATGGATGGAAGGAAGGAAGGAAGGAAGGATGGAAGGATGGAAGGATGGATGGATGATGGATGGATGGCAGTTACCCCAGAGCCCTGTGTGTTTGCTTTGAGGCGCTGAAGCTGTTGAAGTGAGCAGACACTCAGGTGTTATGAAGGATCAGGTGATGAGGAGGGTCCAGTGGTCCCCTATGTCCTTTCCTTGCTCCTGGGCCTCCACGCTTGGCCTCAGTCTCTTCAAGAGAACTTCAGGTGCCCATGTCTCTCCTCTAGGCTCACCTATCCATTCGTTGTTCCAGTTAATTCTCTGTTACTGTCCATCTTGCTGTTCATTTGATGGAGAGCAAAGTTATGACCAAGCATCAGCTCTGAGTGTTGAACTGAAACACTGTACAATTTTGCATTTTCAAATATCCATGTCAGATAAGAACATTCTAGAAATGATTCAGCCTAGATGATAGCTTGAAGAGAAATGCTTCCTGGAAGGAAAGTGTTGGTGCCTGTGTCAAAAAACCATCCCAGCCTTGGTCAAAGTGCTTCCAAACGCAGTTAAGACAGATGAATGTAGTACCCATTGATAGATGGGGGAGGGGCGGTGCATCATTTCAGCCGAATAAATAGCTAATAAAATCTAAATTCTCTCATGATCAAAACAAAGACATTTCCCATCTGCTTTCAGCACTTCTGAGCTCTTTCACTAATTTCATGGGATTGGGGGGGGGTGGAATTCATGATTTTTATTTTCTTTCTATTCTATTCTTTTATTGGAGGCAAGTAATTAACATATTCATTTACACTGAACTTTTAATGATTTGGGGGTTGTTTTTATTTATAAAAGCTTTGTCCAGAAAGAATGGGAAACACTTTCAAGAAAGAGATCCATAATGGGACGTTTCAGCCACCCGGAGACCCTTGGACTGTCCTGTTTCACACTGGTCTTAATGACTGGTGATTTGCTCTGACCACACCTAGTAAGTTTAGCATCTGACTGTCAGTAAGTAGCTTAACACTAACATTCATTTTATGGCATTATTTACTACTTGAAGGTTTTTGAAAATTTTAAATTTCTCTTTCAAGCAGTGAAATTGTCTCTCTGAGCCCCTATCTACTGATGTTTTCGCCATCTGTTGATAAAGGACACATATTATAAAAGATACTGTGAATTCAAATAGTGTATGCACATTTGAATTTCTGTGTTGCACCTCATGGTAGAATTTGCAACTCTAGAAATTGTCATGTGTGTATTTGTAAAAAGCTATTCGTTCTGTAAGTAGTCTTTGGTGACCATGGAGCTGTGAGCTCCTGGTGAAGAACTATTATCCACTAGAGCAGCCCAAAGAGAAAACAACCAAACACCCAGAGAAAATAAGTTCTAGAAAATTCCTAGGAGAAATTACATGGACACATTTCAAAAGAAGCAAATGCCCAGTGGTTCCAGGACCACAAACCTACAAGTGGACTTTCCTAGTCCTGTCCTCTCCGTCCTAAAGTCCAGTGGCTTTTACAGCCTTCGCCAAGTTAAAGGCTGGCTTCACATTAGCTTAAGTCTTGAAAGTAGAACTGACGTCCAAGCCTGATTATTCTGAGCCTGTGTTCAGTGGCTTCCTCTGCTTTTCTTTTCTTTTTCTTCACATTCCTGCCCTCTAGGGGCTCACAAACCCTGTCCTTCCTGGGGGGGGGGGGCACGGCGTGGTGGCAGAACAAGAGAAACTAAAATCCTAATCAGATGCTGTTCTCTTTGTGAAAGTTTTCCTCAAACTGAAAGGAGGGCTGTGGATTTAGCTCCAAAAGTGGTAAAGTGCTTGCCTAGCATGCACAAAGCCCAGGGCTCCACCCCCAGGACCACATAAAACAGGACTATGGTAGTACACACTGATATTCATAGCACTCAGAATATAGAGGTAAGATCATCAGAAGTTCAAGGTCCTTGTCAGTTGTATAGGGAGTTTGTGGCAAGAGACCCAGGGTTTAAGCAAACAAACAAACAAAACCTCAAACACTCAGTGAAACTGGGTGGTGGGAATTTAACAGTTACTCCCTCTTGTTAGATGCAGATTGTGTTGGTGGTGGTGGGTGTGCACTCTGCTCTGTCATGGAGACCACTTACTCCCTGGCTTTTCTTAACGGAACATTTGCAGCTAAGACTGCCTCTGTGGATGGATGCTCTGTCTACACCGTGGAGCTCCCAGCGGGGGCTGCAGCAATGGCCTGGTCCCCTTCCCAGATATTTGTATTTCAAGGCTGGGATGAGGCTGCTAGGAAAGCCTCATTTCCTTTGAAGAAGGGGACCTGGAAATTAGAAGCCTACTGCCTCGAGGCTCCTTGTGTTTAAGCCTTCTCTACTCTCTCAGCTCTGACCCACTCCTTGATCACTAGGGCAGTGCTAAATGGAGTTCTATATGAGATCAGCAATATTTAGCAATTGGAAGTTTGACATAATGCACTTCCTCATAATTTATTAAAGTTGCTAATACATTTAAAAAAATATGTGAAGAACATGGAAGCCTCTCAGTAATACAGTGCAGTGCATTAACCCTCCATTGATTTTGCATCTCATCAGAGTGAAAGCCAAAAGCCTCTTGACAATCAGTGAGCTCCACCATCCGGGCACCTCGCTGTCCTTACCCCTCAGCACTGCTCCTACCTTACCTCATTCTGCCCAGTGGTGCACCCTGGTGGCCGTTCCAAAAGCACCGTTTGTACGCTTCAGCCTCAGGAGTCTGCCACTTCTTTCTCATTTCCCCCAGACCTACAGGGCTTATGATAGGCCCTCTGCCTCCAGAACCTCTCCCACAGCCTATTCACATCGAGACATTCTTTGGTCATTCCATTGGAAGATGAGAAGTTTTCCATTCACATATTTTAGATCCTCTCAGACTGCTTTCTCCCCAGCCCTTGTCACCAACAGGCTCACTATATTTCTGTGTGTGCACATCCGTGTGTGTGTGTGTGTGTGTGTGTGCACATGTGGAGACCAGAGGACAACATTAGGAGTCTCCATCAATTGTTGTCCAACTTAGTTCTGAGACAGGTCATCTCAATGAGCCTGGAACTAACTGATTCAGCTAGACTGACTGGCCTCTCAGACCCAGGGATGCGCCTGTCTCCTCCTCCCCAGCACTGGGAATACAGATGTGTACCCAGCACACCTGGCTTTGTAAAGAACCAAAACCCAGGTCCTCGTGCTTGTGCTTTCAGCACTTACTGACTGAGTTATCCCTTTGACCCCTCTCTGTATAGTCTATTGATTGATCTTGTTGAGTGTGTGTCTTCCCGCTTTAAAATGTAAATTTCATGAAAACAAGATTTTTGCCTTCTTTTATCATTTTTTATTAATTTTTCACAACACAGTAGTCCAATTTTTTAATTTTTTAATTTTTTAAATTTATTTTCTTATGTGTATGAATGTACTGTATGCATGTAGGTTTGTGCACCCGTGTCGTGCAATGCCTTGGAGGTCAGAAGAGGGTGTCGGATTCCCCTGGAACTGGAGTTAAAGACGGTTTTCAGCCACCATGTGGGTGCTGGGGATCGAACCCGGGTCCTCTGCAAGAGCAGTCAGTGCTCTTAACCACTAGGCCATCTCTCCAGCCCCTTCTTTTATCATTGTATTCTCTCTCATGCTGAGAATGGTACCTGCCATAGACTGGAGTCAAGTATGGAAGGAAGGAAGGAAGGAAGAAGGAAGAAGGAAGAAGGAAGAAGGAAGGAAGGAAGGAAGGAAGGAAGGAAGGAAGGAAGGAAGGAAGGAAGGATCGATATATCTTGCTGTGGTGTTTGTCTTCTACTGAAGTAATCATCAGCAACTTGGACTCCAAGCTCAGCCGCTCTTCCCTGGTAGCTTCCACACAGGAGGGAGGAGGCTGCATAGCAGGAGGGAGGGTCCGAGGAAGTTTGCCCTTGGTTTCACAAGGGGCTAAGTTAGAGTCTTTGCTATGCCATGCAGCAACTCCAGGACCACTGACAAGCTATTCACCACAGGCCAGCTATTTCCAAGCCTCAATTCACTCCAGAAGCAAAACAGAGATTATGAGACAGGATTCCAGGCCTTTTCTAAGAAGCAGGATCCAAGTTGTAAAATATAGAGTCTATAGGAAGCCTGTATTAAATGAAGCCTATTCTCCCATTTATAAATCATCTGTATTAATGAGCAGTTTGCATGGGGAAAGCAAGAATTTCCATCTTTATTGGCATTTTCACTTTAGGGATTATGTTGGCAATATATTTTGGGGTTAATGGAGAAAAACACCTCCTATATATACAATGTAACACCCCCTAAGTGCAAAGAAATAGCAGGGAAACAGTTAAAGCCACATTCAAGGTCTATTTGTTTACTGTGGGTTCTTATCCCACAAGGTTTACAAGACTCTTGCCCTGGGAAATCTGTCTTCCAAAAACTCATCTGTTGAGCAAACATAGACTTAGGACTTGCTCTCTCCAGTGCCTTGTACTCCTCACCTTTGGCTATTTGAGGAGGCACAAGTGAGTTTCTCCTTGTGATAAGTTTAAAATGTACATCCAAGATGGAACCCAGCATTGATACTGATGGAGACCTTAGCCAATTCATGGGTCTGGTGCTGCCCAGGTATGCAAATTGTTCATCCGGTGCACAGAAGGGCAATTTGTGGGTGGAGAGTCATTCAAGTGGAAGAAGGTCAGCTGAACTGAGCCTCTGAAGACAGTTCAGTTATGGGAAAAGAGAGAGGCCGTCACACCCCTCCTGACTCTCGCTCCCTATTTTATCTCTCCGCCCCTTGCCATTTACATGCTTGAACTCCAGAGGCCTCAGTTTTGCCCCAGTGGGGTGGCCCAGAGGCTGTTAAAAGGTACTTTCTGCCCCAGAGCAGCTTGTTATGGTTATTCTCTCCAATGATTAGTTTGATGTATTACAATTCAACCATATTTATAAAATGTACTCAATCACTTTAATTGAATTGCAAAGGTATATGATTTATGAAACATTACTTGGACCCTTCTGGCTGATACTAGATGTATATCATACTTATCACTGCAGTTTCTTTCTATTCTGTGTCAGTAGATTGCAGCTCTCTGTATCTAGAATTTCTCAAGGATAGGAACAAAAGCCTTCTAAGCCCTTAGGCCTCGCATGGATCCAGACACATGGTAGGAGCCTGTACTGTGTATTCAGAGCAGAGCTGAGACCTTCCACTTACCAGCTGTGCGACCTTGGGCAAGTTAACATCTCTGTACCTTGACTTCCATACTTGGAAAAGGAAATAGAAATAAGCCCTACCTCAAAGGCTAATTGTGAACCTTAATGAGATCATTTTTATAAAGCACTTAAGCACTGTGCTTGGTGCACTGTGATAATTCAATTAATGCAATTATTTATAATTATATGAGCATGCAGAAGAATGGCACTTTCTAAGAGCAATGGTTCTGGGGTCACTGTGCCTGAGTTCATGTTTTGGATCTACTTTGTGCTACTTCTATGCACTAGGATAGGATCTACAATCTTCTTAAGACTTAGTTCTGCCATTGTGAACTGGCAATTCTAATAGTACATCCATCTCTCACCAGTTTGCCTGAGATGGCACATCTGAGATGCCCAATGCCTAGCATGCAGCTAATAATAAGCATGCAATAATTAATAATAATAATAATAATGGTATATATTCACATTCAACAAATGTTAACAAATTTTATTACTACACAGATAATTCTTTTTTTCAAAAATATTATACTCTATCATAAAGGATCAATTTGCTTTACAAATTAATTTGACCTGCAGTGTTTGGAAAGTTCTCAATTAAATGTCCAACTGGTAGCAATGGATGGGGAACATTTGGGATTTTCTAGGGAAAGTCCTTTGTCCAAAAATTTATCTGGAAGTCCTAAGGAGAGAAAGCAAAGCGATGTGATGTTCAATGTTTGGTTGGGTTCCCTCAGAAGTTAGTTCTGCCCTGGACCAAAGATATGCTGGCTCAGAGGTAGATGGTAAACACAGCTATCCAGGTCCATCTCTAAGAAACTTTCAAGAGCAGGAAGTCTGAGAAAATGTAGCTGGTGTCTACTGAGGGTGGCCCACAGCAATGGGAGTCTAGATGGTAGCCTTCAGAAGGGCCTTGGACAAAGAGACTCAGAATGTGGCTGAGCTTTCCCAGGGAGGCAGGTTCCTGTACCTGGTACCCAGGGCACAGGGAGAACCTTATTAGATGGTCAAACAGGAGATCTGTGCCATCCAGTGGGTGAGCGTGGCAGATAGAAGGAAGAATGTTGAGGCTTAGAACAAAGCACCATTTTATCAAAGTTAGGGCATCAAGCTGTTATCAGCCAGAATAGAGATCCAGGGTCGGTTTAGGATTTGTCCTGGCATCTTGGACTTACCTATAGTGAGGAGAAGGATTTGGTCAGAGGAGAAGAATGAATGAGTTAGGCTTTGGGGGAGTAGTCACTATGCTAATCAGAAGAGCATCTTTTCATTCTTTCTCTATAGTCAATGCTCTGGGTTTCAGCGTAGGCTTGAAGGTGGCCTCACTGCATACATGAGACAATAAAATGTGTATTTTCCTACGTAAAAGCAGCTTCCAAATGCCCAAATCCATTCTCTTTGACTTCCCTCATACTTGAATGATTCCCTCCATACAATTTTAATATTGAGGACCATTTTTATCAAGTCACTCTCTGTAATCAGAATATAAAAATTATCTCAACATTTCTCTTGGAGAACAGATCTTCATAGACTCGGTAGGCCTTTCTGCATTACTAATGAGCTCCTCAGTGAAACATTTTGCCTGTTAATAAAATAAATCTCTCCTATTAAACCTTCCATATGAAAAATGGGATTGCATTTAAGCTCACTAGTGTTGTCGGTAGAAAGTCATTGAACTTGATAAACATTTAGAAATCATGATAATTTATTTTTAAACAAACAAGGTGATCTTGTTACCCAAGTTTATTTAAAAAAAAAAAAACTAGAATGTACATTTGCAGAGTCAGACAGAGTTTCCGATGACACTGCAGTGCTGTGGAAGCATGACCTCTATTCTCTTGACATTCCTTGGAGGTTGCTAGATTCTCAGGGCTGCTGTAACAAGTATTTCAGACTAGATGGCTTGGATCCATGGAAATGTAAGCTGTCACCGTCCTGGATGCTGAAAGTCCGAAGTCAAGGCTTCAACAAAGCCACGTTCCCTCTAAGGCCTGGGGAAGGCTCACGTTCCTGCCTCTCTTGCCCATCTCGTGGCCTCAGGTGTTCCTTCCTATAGCTGGTCATCATCTTCTTGTGCCACTTCACATTCTCCTTGTCCAAATTTCCTCCATTTTGATAAGTAGACAGGCCTGGTTGTACAGGCCTGTAATCCCAGCTACTCTGGAACAGAGGTAAGGAAATCACAAGTTTGAGGCCTTCCTGGGCCACAGAACGAACAACATCATGAGCAGTGTTTAAAAAAAATTTTTTTAGCCTTTTTGATATGGGCTAAAAAAGCTAAAAAAAAAATCCTCCAATTCAAGTGATATGTGTATGTATGTATGTATGTATATGTATATATGTGTGTATATGTATGTATACATATATACATATACATACACATACATACATATACATACACACATTATACATATACATACACATACATATATATGTGTATGTATGTATTATGTATATATATATATATATATAAAACTATGTATATACGTATATATAATGTAGCAATACAAGTTGGAGAGAACAACAAAAGAACTGAAAAAAAACTCTGGAAAGACTCGGAAAAAGATGCAAGACAGGTATGGCAGAGTGGAGGAACTTGGGTGGGATGGGGGCATGGAAAGGGAAGTGACTCTAGATTTGATCAAGAAATGATGTATGACTTATGGAAAAAGTTTAATAATAATAATAATGGAAAAAAAAGAAAAAATAATAATGTGGAAAAAACTTTATACTCACTAACACTAATAAAATATTTTTATTTATTTATTTATTTTTGTCTTTTCGAGACAGGGTCTCCCTGTAGCCCCAGCTGTCCTGGAACTCACTCTGTAGACCAGGCTGGCCTTGAACTCACAAAGATCTGCCTGCCTCTGCCTCCCAAGTGCTAGGATTAAAGGCGTGCGCCACCACGCCCGGCTAAAATGTTTTAGCAAAATAAGGGCTGAGGAATATAGCTCAGTGGAAGAGCACTTCCATTGCCTACTATATGCAAGAACTTAGATTGAATTCTTAACACTGCAAAAAAAAGAGTGAATAAATAAACTAATGTATTCATTACTTTTCTGTTGCTGTGATAAAACACCATGACCAAGGGAACTTAGAGAAGGAAGGGGTTACTTGACCTATAGTTTGAGAGGGATAAGAGCCTATGATGGTGGAGAAGGCATGGGGGGAGACAACTAGAGCAGAAGACTAAGTAGTCATATCTTCAAGTAGACACAGGAAGTAGAGAGAAAGACTAGTAGTGGACAAGGCTATGGCCTCTCAAAGCCCACTGCGAGTGACATGCTTCCTCCAGCAAAGCCAGAGCTCCTAAACCTCCACAGTGCCACCAACTAGGGACAATCTGAATACTTGGAGCATAGAGGGGACATTCTCATTGGAGCCAGTACAACTAGTCACTCTAATGACCTCATGGTCACGTGGTCACATCTGAGAAAACCCTATCTCTAAACAGAGTTACTTTGAAAGGTAAGGAGTGTTAGGACTTAAACAATCTTTTCGGGGAGATACAATTCAACTCTTGACACCGATTATCCAATATTACCCAAGAGTACATTCATCATCTATTCTGTTTTAACCATATCTTTCTTATGTTGAGCCAAAAGTCTCTTTCTCGGGAGCTGTTTCTACTGTGTGCAGGAAGCTGTGGTGAGGTGCATGTTTTAAAAGCAGAGGGCCAGAATGCATTCCTGGTTGACTTTAAATAACCTTGAAAAGTACATTTAAATCTCTCTGCATCTCCTTTTCCTTACCTTTAAGTTAGGGGTAACAGATTACAAGTGTGGTGAGGCTGTAATAAGATACTGTGTGTCAAGACTGCTTTGTAAGGTGTGATCTGAATGTTCCTTTGTGAGTCTCTTCAAAACTGCTCTGCAGAGGGTAACGGCACGGATCTGAGGCCAGTCTGCCTGGATGGAAGCCCAGCTCTGTTGCTTGTGAGCTGCATGGCCTTGGGATGCTATTTCCCCTCCTGCCTTTGTGCCTCTGTGTCATCCCATAAAATGGGACTGTTAACAGTCTAGCTTTTAAGAGCTTGTAGTAAAGATTAAATGGGAATGATCTTCAAGAAGCACTTAGAAACTGCTACATGATAGGTACAGGATTATGTAAGTCTTTGCTATTTTTGTCAAGGACAAGGCCACGGCTTTGTGTCCCGTGTGCAATTCCATCCCAGTTTCTGACATAAAACAGATGCTCCCAAACCATCTGTGGGATAGATAAAAAGATGGAAGCACTGCCGAGCCTGTCCACATCTTCTCCACCTTGCTTCTTCTCCAGCCAATGTCCCAACCACACCCTGTGGCACAAGCACCCCATTCTGTTCCTACCCAGACTGGCCTTTCTGAACACTGGGCAGCCTCCCCCTGCTGCAGTTGGTTTGACGTCAATCCCATGTGACCATGTGCTTCGAGGCAGCATCAGAAGACTGTCCTTTTCTTGTGTGACTCAGTGTCTTCCAGTGTTTCTTCATACACTCTTCCTTCTTCTCTCACATCTTTCCTACTCTTCCTCCCCTCCCTACCTCCCCCTTACTGTCTGCATGGCATGTAACCTTTCCCACCTCTTCCTGTAAGTATTCCCAAATTCGACATCAGGAATTATGAATTCTGGATTTCCTGAAAATACATTTCTCTCCAGGTATGTGTGATATTCAGACTAATTTACCATAAGGCTCTGTCTAGCTAGTGGACAACAGTCACTCAGAATGCAAAGGAGCTCTGTATTAGAGGCCCCTGATGGGCAGAGTTTAACTGACTACTTACATCCAGGACAGGGATTTAGGGGGAGGCACAGGAATGGCCAAAGAAGTGACAAAAATAATAGTTCCAGTATTTCAATAAATGGCATAGGCACAGCATTGTACCCCTATAAGATGTCAGCCTTTAAGGCCAACTGTCTGTGTTCAAGTTCCAGGAAACCCTCCTGGGGCAGGTAGTTCACCAGACAGTGTTTCAGATCAGACCGCAGAGATTCACAGTGGTGAGCAGTAGCTTCAATGTATACATCACATCCGCAGAAAACTGATGGCCTCTGGAATCGGTAGTGACTGGGGATAAAAATAGTGGCCAGCAGTAACTAAACATTTACTTTCTTCTAGTCTTTAGAAGCTTTAGAAATTTAGGCCACTATGGTGAGGTTAAATTGCCTACCCTTGTCTTAACTCTCCAAATGGCCACTCCTTACTCCCCATCGTTATCCCCTACCATGATAATCTGACGAAGGTCTTAGCTTCAGTGTACCTCCCACTCTCCTATACAGCCCGAGAGCTTCCAGCAGCATGTTCCCATGGCACCCTGTATTTCCCCTACCATGATAGTTACCATACCACACCCCGAATCTTGTGTGTGTGTGTGTGTGTGTGTGTGTGTGTGTGTGTGTGCTCCTGGAGGCCAGAGGGACAGCACCAGCTGTTGTTCCTTAGGCATCATTTACCTTGTTTTTTTGAGATAGGGTCTCCCACTGGCCTGGAACTCTCCAAGTAGGCTAGGCTGGCCATCGAGCCCCAGAGATTGGCCTGTCTCCACGTGTCCCCATAGCCAAGGTCTACAATCATTGCACCACCATGCCTGGCTTTTTGCCACTCCGAATCTTAATTGTCTATTTCATGTCATACAGATTGGCACATGGTAGAGTCAGTACTACTTGTGGAAGGAGGTATGGGAGGGTCCTGGTAATACTGGCTGCATGCCAGGGTGTAAGGGCGTTGGTGCTGTGTGGGAGGGCACTCCCCTGCAATAAGAACCTAGAGCCTTGCTATACATATGTCATGGGCTCCTTCACCTGTGGCACCTCATACATTTATGAACATATATCAGAATAACCAGGTACTATGAAGCCAAGTCCCCACTAACCAACATGTCCTTGCAACTCAGAAGACACTTAGGTTTTTAGTGAAAGAAAAATAAAGGTGGGAAAAAAAAAATCAAATGAAGCATCTGGTGCCCAGAATTTTGTTTCCCTGAATCTCTAGAGAACCAAGGGGTTATTTTTGGTTTTACCAATTTCTCTTAACGGACACACTTCAGTTTTAACATAGAAAACCAGAGGATGCGCAATCTCAACAGTGAAGACAGTGATTAACAGTCTCCCCCGTCACATGGCACAGTAGTATGGGAAACCGAAACTGTCCAGGCAACCAAACTATATTAGAAAGACACATTCACACAGGGTTCGAGATGCCAAATAGAAGCAGTTGCCTCCTTTGACTTTCCTCCCCATTGTTATTGTTATGCTTTGTTTATTTAAAAGTGTCACAGAAGTAATGGCATGAGCCAATGGCAGCAATTCCCGAGGGATCCTGGAAGTTCATTGGCATTGAATGAATGAATCCCAATCTGTTTGTAGAGAACACCTGTAACAGCCTCGCTTCCCCACTCTGTAGTGATAACAAGCCGCTTCAAATGCAAATGCATTGGAAAGAAGGAGCATCTGTAACTCTCCCAAAGTCAGCCCTCCAGCCTTGAGGGAGTCACCCAAGGTCAGTGCAGGCTGGAGACTGTCATTTGGAGCCTTGTTTGGTTTTCCAGGAAGGAAAAGAAAAGGTGGACCGCCTCTGCTCTCTTGTGCCGTGTGTCCCTAGTCTCCCTTTCCCTTATGTTCCCCTAAACTCACAACTGTGCTGTCAGTGGTAGTGGTATGGTTGTGTTGGGGGTAGTAATGACTTCCTGCTGGCTTTTGTGTTTTTTCCCTTTACCCATCAGCCTCTGTTCCAAATCTTCCTTATAGCTTCTGCATTTTTCTTCCGTACCATAGAAGCAACAGAGAAAAGGGCCATGTCCCAGAAGACAGAATGTTACAAATATCGCATTTTAATCTCTTCAATAAGTTTAACACTTTTGCTATTTACCAGGAAATTATTGCATATATAGTCTATAAAGAATGAATTGCGTTAGAAATTGAACCAAGTAATAACCAGAAAGGACCTATTTGAGATTCACGCATAATGTCAGCCACAAGGACCATCTTTCATTTTGATGGAAACTCTGGTTATCATTTCTTTATAACGATTTCTCAAGCCTACAGTTTTCTCCTAATCCCAGCCCCTTACGTGGTTGTGTTTTATCTCCTATATTGTGTGGTTGGATCTAATAATACAAGGAACTCATGCGGCTCAATTAGTTTATTTAAATTCAAAAAAAGACTAAAAGCCTAATCTGTCACTGGCTATTTCAGTCCCATATTTAACATTATAAATTAAGTTCTGATGCAAATAACCATTTTGTTCCCCAGCACCCTTGCTTGCCTATCGCTTTCTTCTGGAGGAAGAAGAGGTTCAAGCCAAATGTTAAGTTCAGCCCAGCCTACCTGACAGACTCCTAAAAATGATAAACCTGTCAAAAGTAGCTCCCCTCCTCAAATCACAGCCCTATTCCACCCCACTCCACCCCACCCCCACTTCAAAAGCTTTGACAGATCTGCAAACTACAGAGAAATTGAGGCTGTGGCCGTCTGTTCCTCTCAGCCAGCTGAGTCACATTGAAAATATCCTCTAAACAACTTCTCTGGCACAAGGATCAAGACAGTGGTCAGTCCAGTGGGATTTTTTCACACCTGAGCTGTGTACACTGTTGGTACTTAATAAGTCCTCCTAGACTTCATCGATTTTGACTCAGTTGGCCTTTGCTGCTAACACTCCTCGTGCCTGGCTGCACTGACCTCTCGTACTTCTCAGAACACACGTGGACTATTGCCAGCAGACGTCTCCGGTGTCACCTTTTACTGGAACTGTCAGCTCATGTGGCTTTTTGCTTTTACCAGGTTGGGAGGATTCAAGGGGAACAGAAATGTAGGAAAACCATAGGTACCAATTCATGTATCTTTTCTGAGCCACTTCTGCCATCTCTCATAGGAAAATGGGATCACTCTCATTTCATAGGTGAGTAAACCCAGGCACAGACTTTTAGAAAATGCTACTAAAAACTCACAGAGCCTCTGGGAATGAAACCACAATCAGGGGTCCAGGACTTTCCAGCTGTAACACCTAACTGCTTTAAACTTTGGGTGAGTCATGCTGTGTTTACCAGCCCTGAGAAGTCTCAGCAGAGGAGAGAAAAAATAAATAAATAAATAAAATAAAAATAAATTTTAAGAGAGAGATCTGAGGCTCTTTGAAAAAGTAAATAGCCACGGTTGGCAGTAGGCGTGAGAACAAGAAGAAAGGGTTAGGGGCTGGAGAGATGGCCTAGCGGTTAAGAGCACCGACCACTCTTGCAGAGGACCCGGGTTCGATCCCCAGCACCCACATGGCGGCCGACACTCTCTTCTGACTTCCATGGCATTGCACGACACGGGTGCACAAACTTGCATGCAGACAGTACATTCATACACATACAGAAATAAATAAATAAATAAATAAATAAATAAATAAATAAATAAAAAAAGAAAGGGTTAAAGAGTTAGGTTCATAGGACAAAGGAAGCCTTGTAGTAGAGAAACTGAGCACACAGCAGGGATGCCCTTTAAACTTTGTATTCTAGGACTAGAAAGATGGCTCAGCAAGTAAGAGCTCTGGCTTCTCTTGCAGAGGACCCAGGTCTGATTCTGCAGTTCCCCACATAGTAGTTAACAATTAATTGTCCATAACTCCAGTTCCGGCAGAATCCAACTCCCTCTTCTGACTTCCTTGGGAATTGTATGATATGGGACTCCTTTCACATATGCAGGCAATACACTCATACACATAAAAGAAAAATAAATTAAATAAAACAAAACACATAAAATAAAAATAATAAGTAAAATAAAAATAAACAAATAAAATATAAATAATAAATGAGTATTCTAACCCGTTGAACAAAGAAGAGACTAAAGGGGATGACAATTGTTATAATAATTATGGTAATAAAGCTCCGATAGTTCTTTCTATACACCACTGTTCAAACATTTTTTATGAATTAATTCTGAATTATTACTGAAAAGTGACTAGGTAGGATCTATTACTATCTCCATTTACAGATGAGGCAACTGAAGGGCATGGGTCACATTTTTCAGGGTCCCCCCAACAACAAGGGTGGAGCTGGATTTTAAACCCCAGTAATCCAGTTCCAAGTCTATTCTTAATTCTTATTTTAAATTATAATTTAAATTATAGAAGAATTATAATTAATTCTTAGTTTAAATTTCTCCAGGCCAAATTCAGATCTCAGGAATGTAACCCCAGGTCAGGAACAGACTTCCTGACCACAGATGTCAGGAAGCTGATGGAATGCTAGCGATCAGGTTCTGGTGTTGCTATTTCATGGCCATTTAATGGAGTCCGAGTCTCTGAACGTCCCCGGGATCCACTTCCCGTGGCCAGCAGCAGACTCCAGAACCCTAGAGAGTCCCCCCAAAGGCCACTTTCAGAGCACATATCATCGGCTTTGGTGCTTGCGTCTCTGTCGGCTGTCCTCTAGCCTGGCCTGTGCCCTGAGCAAATGCTTCCCCGAAAGCCCAGGGCTGACCAAGCCAGAGCTGGGAGCGGCAGAGTTCAGAGGAGTACTCTGGGAGCAGGCCCTCACCCGGAATCCTCCCACGAAGACCTTTTGAGGATCCGTGACCATTCATGTGGCCCATGCAAACACACACAATTAAAATCATTTCTCAGTAATGCAATGTTTCTGTTAGGCATTTATTAACTATTCAAATTGTGGATCCAATAGCAATGGGAGATAGCCGTGGATGGCTGCTATTCCTATGAGCGGAAGCTCCTGTGGTAATGGGAGATTCTTAGCCCTCTAATTAGTCTGTTTTCCTTCTCGCCTCCATATTCTAGTTTACTGTGTCAATTAGGGAATACTAGAAAAAATATTCTAAAAAATTACTTGTTTAAAAATAAGCAAATGAAAAGTATCTTATTTTTCTATTATGCTCATTCTTTCTCACTTCAACCTGATTCTGAAGTCGTCTCTTTCCCCAAACTGCAATTTTTCCGTCCTTTGCCATATAATTTAACGGCCCTGTAGTTCTGATACCTAAGATCTGTTGTTCTGCCAAACACATATTATAGTTATTAAGCCTCTTCATCCTATTGAAAATCAGCCTAGGTGCTCTGTACTAGAATCTGCATGGTTGCTTAATTATTTCAATAAATTTAATTCAGCTTGAAATTTGAACTGACTTATATTATCCCTCATCTAAATTTTCCTGGAGTAGAGATTATTTTTGAATGGAGAATAAACTGCACAAATCCAATCAGAATTCTGTGATGATTTTTGAGCAAGTAGTCACCAAATGATACAGACTGTAGTAAAATTAGAAATAGAAAACCTAATAATCAAGGTACTATTTAAATGTACTATAATATATAAATTGGAGTATGTGAATTTTCTGTTTAAAAAAAAAAAAAAAAAACTAAGGCCGGGCGTGGAGGCGCAAACCTTTAATCCTAGCACTTGGGAGGCAGAGGCAGGAAGATCTCTGTGAGTTCAAGGCCAGCCTGGTCTACATAGTGAGTTCCGGGACAGCCAGAGCTACAGGGAGACCCTGTCTCAAAAAGACCAAAAAAACAAAAAAAAAAAAACAACCAAAAAAACCCTAACAGAATTACTGAGTTCTTACTGGTCTTCCTTGTTCTTGGTGTCCGCTTCCTGCCTACTGCTTCCTGATTCATCTTCTCTTACCTCTCCAATCCTCCCCCACCCCACCCCCTCTAGATTCCAGCCTGGATACCAGAGTGCAGATTCCCAGATGGGACACTCAGGTACTCTATGCTCTCCTCTCCACCCTCCCCACAGTGTTCTATTTCACTCCTCCCCAACATACACACATTGCACACCTACACAGAACATGTGAACACACCATATACGCAGCAGGCACAACACATGTACAGTGTCCATACACAACACATGTAACATATACTACATATGACATATACCACACACCATAGATTCACCATATCCATATAATACACACAGCACACCAAACACGGACACACATACACTTTGGCCACGGCCTTTTCTCTTGCCAGGTGTCTGTGTATCTTTCAGGTCTCAGTTTAGATGTCACTTCTCCATTCTTCCTCTCTCATACCATGCTTTCTCAGCATTCCCCTCTGGAACACATATCTTAATATGCAACTACACAGATTTTGGTTCAACATCATCTTCATCACCAGCCCACAGGCTTTGGATAGCATGCCTTGTTTGTCCTTCTTTTGACAAGCACTGAGCATAATACATAGTCCTAAGTATCTGTTGAGTGAGTGGATCAATGAGAAGCGGACATCTGCCATCTCCAAACCTGGAATGTCTCATTTACAATGAGTAAAGCCCCCAAGGACTTATCTGAGCCATAAGCTGCAGGCTCCT
The DNA here is from genome assembly GCA_009823505.1 of Rhizomys pruinosus. Classification (NCBI taxonomy): domain Eukaryota; kingdom Metazoa; phylum Chordata; class Mammalia; order Rodentia; family Spalacidae; genus Rhizomys; species Rhizomys pruinosus. The sequence goes on along the minus strand of VZQC01002103.1, from coordinate 660,435 downwards.
TGATGCAAACCCACCTCGCTGGCTTGAGCCCGGGCTCCATCTTTCAGTTCCCGTGACCTTCTGTCAACAGTACAGTGATGCTCTTCCACCCCCATCTCACCAAGCTTCCCCAGAGCTGGAATTTGCTTCCTGTGTCTCCTGAGAACGACGCTTTACCAAGAAGCGAGATGGGGGAAGTCTGAAAACCAAGCCAAAAAAGAAAGAGGTCCTAGCAGCCATGGGCAAGATTTCCAAGACGTTTTTGTCTTTATTTGGGGAGGGGGGGCTAACCTTAAGAGACACTGTCTTTGACACCTGGGATTTGTTTCATGATTATCTACAAAGATGTCTGACACTCCTGCACACTGCCAGTCAGTTATGACAACCTGCTTTGATAATCAACAGTTGTTTGTGCAAGGATGCATGTCCTGAGAAATCTTGAGCCTTCACAAGAATTTTCCTACAAATTGTTTACTATGTCAGAGAGCTCATTATGTTTTGACAGTAGCTTTTTGTTTAGGGTTTTAGAATCCTATAGGATCCTTCACTAAAATTCTGCTTCTTAGTCTCCCAGTGCTTGAGTTTGTATGCCTCAGACATCCATGGACCAACATTCCTCAAAACATTGATACCAAATTAGACTAGGGTTTGAGGCTATTTGTTTATATATGAGCACTTGCAAAAATATCCTCTAGAACTGAGAATAATTTTTAAAGTAAAATACTTGAATAATCATTAATTAGCCTTTATCCTTTTAGATATTAAAGTTTATTTTAAAATTTATTTATTATTTTTTAAGTGTATGAGTGTACTGTCTGCGTGCAGGTTGGTGCACCCACGTCATGCAATGCCTCAGAGGTCAGAAGAGGGTGCCGGATTCCCCTGGAACTGGAGTTAAAAACGGTTCTTAGCCGCCATGTGGGTACTGGGGATCGAACCCAGGTCCCCTGCAAGAGCAGTCAGTGCTCTTAACCGCTGAGCCATCTCTCCAGCCCCTGAAAGTTTATTCTATAGAACAAAGAGCCTGTTAAAATACTAGTAAACCTGTGCTCTTATACTTTAAAGAAAGTGTTATATACAAATATCTTTCCTCCATACCCAACATAGTTCTCAGTATTTATTACATGCCAGACAACTCTGCAAATTCTGTGCATATGTTAATTTATTTAATTCCATAACAGCACTAAAAGGAGGACATAGTAGTTATTTCCAGTGTATCAATGAAGAAAATACTGAAATAATCGCTCAAAGTCATATCAGTAGGAAAAGAGAGAGCTAAGCTCTGTGCCCAGAACCCATGACTCTTGTACACCCATCAATGCATAGACCAAGCAAATAATTGTTTCTCAGTGTGTGTGTGTGTGTGTGTGTATGTGTGTGTGTGTGTGTTTCAGTTTTGTTCTGTATCCTACTGTTTTATGAAGGATAATACTACATTTTAGATTTTAATCTTCCCTGGATTTTGACTATTGCTAATAAATAGCTCAGGGAAAAGATAGACTTCAGTCAAGTAAGACCTGAATTTAAAATCTAGCTTCACTTCTTACCAGCCAGATGGCCTGGGGATATTTCCTTCGTTTCCCATCCACCATTTTGTAAAGCAGGAAATCATCACAGCTTTCGTAAGGGGAAGAATTCAATAACCACATATAAATTTCCTGGTACATAGATGATCAATAATATTCTTTAGTCGGAGTGTCCAAGTGAAGAAATGGAAATAAGGGGCTGGACAAATGGTTCAGCAGTTAAGAGCACTGGCTGCTCTTGCAGAGGACCCAGGTTCAGTTTCCAGCACCTGGATAGTAGCAAACAAAAGTCTGTAACTCAAGTTCTAGGGGAATCCAGCACCCTCTTCTGACCTCTGTGGGCACTGCATGACACACATGCACTTAAACACACACAGGCAATACACTCATACCCATAAAGTACAAATAATAAATAAAATATTAAAAAGAAATGTAATTAGTTCTCATGAAAAAGAAGATTGCAGGGATAAATGATGAATTTGATGTTTTGTTACATGAAAATAGTTAATATAGTCCTCTGACGGTCCTAGTTGTGAGAAAGTATAGATAGCATCATCAGTAAGAAAACCATATTTTCCAACCAGTTGGAATTTAAATGGGTAGCAACAAAGCATTACATTATTTTGAAGATTAGCGATCAAATTTATAATTATGCAAGTGAACTACCACTTTGCTATCCTAGTGGAATTTTGCTAATTACATCCCCTCACTTAGAATTCCGCCCCTGCACTTAACCCATCTGCACATCTGTGCATATAGACCAACAAGTGTACCTTGGACTACACAGTTCCCTAGGAGTCAGGTGCAAGTGTTTGTGGCTAAAGAATTAGAACTGAGATTGATGGAGGTGGCTTAGCCTTTATACAAGAAATGCCCCTTGTTAAATCCCCTGTACTCCAGCTGGTGGGCAGTCGATGTATTTTGGATCCCGTGACAGATGACAGAATTTCATCTGGGCACCCAACATCAAGATGATTGACCCAGAAGCTCACCATAGGCTGAACTGAAGGAGCTGGCCCCATCTGAAATGCTTTCTTCTAGATTTGATTTTAACAAATCAGGAGACCAAGAAAGAGAGGGAAGTAAAATAGGAGATAACTGAAATAAATTCATAAAGCAATGAGCAGAGTTAGGATTCAGAAATGAAAACAAGAAAGAGCAGGTTATCAAAGAACAGATGGAGAGAGAAAAAATTCAGAGTCTTGTGGCAACTCTAGTTTCCTTGATATTCTTACAATACACTTGGCCTTACAATGTCTGTCTTCATTTAGGAAGCTGAATGAGACATGCACAGCACAGCAAGAACTTGAGGCTAAGGAGGGACATTGATGTTGCTTATTACTAAGAACTCAGGAAATATCAATTCCTTATGTCCTCCCCTAAGAAGCTAATGCAGCTGCTAATGCAGCTCAGTTGACCTTAGGATGACACTGGTTAATGGCACACTCCACCAATACTGAGCCTGGAACCCAGGTCTTCCCAGAACCATGGAGGTGAGGAAAAACCCATGCTAGAGAAGAAACTGGAACTGACGAGTGCAGCTGGAATTGAGTAGAAGCAGTGTGAGTGTTCCAGATGTTAAACATCAGGAGGACTATAAACAAATTGATTCCCCTCAACTTCACCGAGCTTGCTTTTAAAAAATATTTTTATAACTGATAAATAAATCCATGCTTTCCTTGCCTGGTTGCAAATAGACTAATTCTTTAGGAAAGGATATTACTCCAACTGATTAACACAGTTTGCTGTTCTTTCTCCAGAAATTGCATAACTCACACATCTATGCAATCCCCATATAGCCAGTAGTTTTGCAAACTTTAGAACTATGTACATGCACACCATATGATCTGGTTGTGTATACACCTGTGCCGTTTAATAGTGCCCTCCCCGCCCCACCCAAGGACCAGTTGAATACACACTTGTCATATAATGGTTTTTCTTGTTTTACTAGTTTCTATTTCCAAAAGTTGCTGTAACTGTAAACACTCCTCACTATTTCACTTTGTGACTTTAAATTTGATTATCCTGTTATGAAGAAGACAGGGAATTGGGTGAGAACTTTTGTGTCTATAGCAAACTTGTAGGTGCTTGCTTCTCCAAAATCTCACCTGGGGGTATGAGTAAGGGGTTCCTGAGGCTCTACCCCATCACCTTAACTTCAACAGCTGGAAATTGATGTCTTCAGTTAGTCCTGAACACGTTCACTGCCGTCTCTACTACACACATGTGTCACGTAACTGTTTGTATATTTACATCACTGTAGTGTGCACACACCAGTGTGCAGCAAGTTCAAAGACTCTTTCTTATAGGTCAAGATAAACATGCCTTCTGATTGTCGAGGGCCTTGCTCTTTATTCTCAAATGTCATATTCCTTTGGAATCTGTTGTCAGGATTTAAAATAAAGAAAGACAGAAGGAAGGAAGCAGAGACAGATGGAGAGAGGGAGAAAAGCTATAGGAAGCCTCTTTATTTAGCAGGTTCAAGCAACCTTGATAATCATGTAATACTTGATTCATTCCTTCCCAACACATAAGCACATGGTCTCTCTCTCTCTCTCTCTCTCTCTCTCTCTCTCTCTCTCTCTCTCTCTCTCTCTCTCTCTCTCTCTCTCTCTCTCTCTCTCTCTCTCTCTCTCTCTCTCTATCTCTCTCTCTCTCCTTCTCCCCTCAGAAGATGAGGCATGAAAGGAATGCTTATGAAATAGTCGGTTGGAATCGCAAGCCACTTATAACAATTCTAATCACAATGTTCATTTTACAGGGCCGCTGTTCCAGAGAGAACTGCAAATATCTTCACCCTCCAACACACTTAAAAACTCAACTAGAAATTAATGGGAGAAACAATTTGATCCAGCAAAAAACTGCAGCAGCAATGCTTGCCCAGCAGATGCAATTTATGTTTCCAGGAACACCACTTCATCCGGTGGTGAGTACGATGTATCTAAGGGTATGCAGGGGACTGCAGTGCTCTACGGGCAATGCCATGGTAACCTAAGATGACTTCCCTTTACTCTATCGCTTTGGTTCCAATTAGAGCAAATGGCTTTGAAGCTCAACGGATGATGGAAACTAGCTGTGTGGGTCCCCCCCCCCCCTTAACTTAAATGGAATATGTGTAGAGGAACAGGACAAAGACCATCTCCAGTCGATATTGGGGAAGTCGAAACATCATGCCAACTCTTTCTCATCAGTGAACTCTGTGTCTGAACCACCTCAGAATGGAAATCATTCCATGTTTTCATGTGTATTAGGGGGTTGATCGCTATGTATTGAAGAGGTTGTGATGCCTAAAATAATTTTAGTAATGTAGCAGATCCTTTATGCCTTTCAGTGGTGTCGTTTTTAAGGACGAGGAAAGGGAGAAACTGGAGACGGCTGATCCCTGCAATGTCATGCAGCTGATAGGTTCAACTGGGTCTTGGTAGTTAGCCAGGTGCTCTGCACAGCACCCTCCAGCTAGAGGGAGACAGCAGCCATGTAGGATGGATGTCCTGGGCAGTTCCTCACCAGGAGACCATCTAGTCATCTCATCTCCTGTCTCTCCCAAGCCTGTGAAAAGGGTGTGGTAACTACTGCAGCAAGGACCACAGATTAAATGCCCAAGGCAGTTAAGTGTATGAATGTATATTGTGCAGTATTTTCTCCCTGATTTCAGTGTTTGAGAATACAACCTAAAAGGTCTGGAAATCTCTTTAGAAAGGAGGCCCTAGGAGAGAAGGGACTGCATTTGATGTTAGTGGGTTTCACTTACAATATGAATTATTTGTCAAAAACAAGCTAATTTTTTTAAAAGATGACGTGAGTGAATTTGCACAAAAGACTATTATATAAAAATCAGTATGCATTGTAGAAATGTCTGTGTGAGTGGAAGCAGCTAAATTAAAAGGGGTAGGAGCCAGGGCGCTTCATTTCCTGTGAAATGGGTTGGGGACGCCAGGAGGTCCAGGAAGAGAGGAGGAGAGATCCCAGCAGGTGTTAGCAGTCCTGTTAGCCTCCAGGTTTACAAAGCAGAAGCCAGCTCCAGGCACCAGCTCTGCCCAGAGTGGAAATAAAAGGCAGAGGATTGCAAGGTAAGACATATGTAGCCTTTTGGGGTAGGCGGATGCATGAAAGGAGCAAAGTAAGAGGCAAACCAAAGAGAGGACTAGTTCGACAGGGAAAGGCTGCCTGAAATAAGTCAGCATTCAACCAGAAAGAGCCATCTCAGATCTACAGACAGCACAGCGTTTAATAAAAAACTAATACTGGCCATTCAAGTCATTCTACTTAAAACTCCACACGTGTATAATTTATTGATACACACATAAATTATTTTATTAAATTACCTAAAATGCTAAAATAACATGCTTATACATATTGAATAATGGCTATGGTAATAAATTTAGAGCAAGTCAGGTCTGTATAAAAGCAGTGTGCTATGTGTCTCAATCATTTGCATCCTACGCTTCCTGTTTACTTAGAATTAATAAGAATTGACCCTAGTACTTGGTAATGTTATGATTAATATGAAAAATTCATTCCTGCCATTAAATTTAATGGACTGGTTTTTTTAAAGTAATGTTTATGTGTTTGTCTCAAATATTAATTAGAAGTTAATAATCACTATTCCTCTATAAAAAAAAGAAAAAGAAATGGTACATTTAAATATTGCTACACTGTTTTTTTTAATTTTAATTTTATTTTTTATTTATTTATGTGTATGAGTGTACTGTCTGCATGTAGGTTTGTGCACCCGTGTCGTGCAATGCCGCGGAGGTCAGAAGAGGGCGTCGGATTCCCCTGGAACTGGAGTTCTCCTGGAATTGGAGTTACGGACGGTTCTCAGCTACCATGTGGGTGCTGGGGATCGAACCCGAGTCCTCTGCAAGAGTGGTTGGCGCTCTTAACCGCTAGGCCATCTCTCCAGTCCCCTCTACACAGGTTTTTAAATCACTTAGAAGTATTCAGGTAAAGAGTGTCCTGAGTCTAAAAGTTATCAACTCACCTAACAACTCCCTTCCTATCACTGTAGTTGGCTGAAAAACAGCCTTCAGAGATTCCTGGGGCTATACAAGTCAGCTCATAATGAAACAGGCTCTTTGCAATTGTGATTAGAATGTGGACATGCTGAGACCATCCTGGATTGAATGGAGTCACACGTGTCCTTAGAAGAGAGGCAGAGAGAATGCTGTCAACCAGAAAGGCAGTGTGCCCATAGAGGCAAAGACTTGATGAGATCAAGAGCCAAGGAAAGTCAGCCTCCACCAGGAGATGGAAGGGACAAGGAATGGACCACCCCCCAAGCCTTCAGAACATCAAGGCCCTGTCAACACCCTGATTTGGGCCCCCCAAAAGTTGATTTCAGATATCTGGCCTTCTGAACTATGATAGGATAAATTAGTGTTGTGAAACCTTCAAGTCTGTGTGGTACTTGTTCACAACAGCTAGGAGCAACTAAGAGACAAATCCCTTGACAACCAGAGAAGCAAAACTACTCCATTTTTAGGTCTCCTTCTCAACTCAACTCCTTAAAGTGCTAAGGATTTTTGTCTCCACTCTGTCATCCATCTATCTGTGAATTCATTCCACTGAAAGTGCTCACCAGTGTCATCTACACTATCAAGCCATGGTCACTTTTTCTCTTTTTCGTAGTCTAGTAATTGTCGACCCAGATTTCATAGGTAGAAGTCCTGCCCCCTCAAGGTGACATGCTTTGGGAAATATTGGGCAAAGTCTTCTACAGAACTAAGACCAGTGTGTGTGTGTGTGTGTGTGTGTGTGTGTGTGTGTGTGTTATAAATGGGGACTTATTAGACTGGCTTACATGAGAGGTGCTAAGGAATCCAGCAATGAGCAGGAGAGGCGGAGAGCGATGAAGCTGTCCAGTCCAAGAAGCTCAGCAGGCCCTACCCTGGAGAGTTACTGGTATTAAGTCCATGTTAAAAGGTTGAAGAGGTGGCATTCGATATGAGCAGAGGATCATGGTAACAATAACAGACATCCTCAGAAGGAAGGGCTGGAGGGCTACAAGGGCACACACACTGCTCCTTTTCTGCTTTCTACTTCTTTTATCTGGACCACCAATGTTGGGAGGTGCCACCCAACACTGAAGACACCCCACTCCCATCCCCAGTCCCAGTCCCACATGTCACTTCTCTGGAAACACCCCAGAAATACATGAATGTATTACATGTTTCACTAGTCCTAAACATTTCTTGGTCCAGTCAAGTTGACAGCCAAGACCCATCATTAAAGAGGAAGATGGAACTCTCACAAATAGGATCAGTGCCCCAAGGAAAAGAGATACAGCCAGAAGCAGCCATCTGTGAACCAGCAAGTAGCCATAGAGATGGCTCAGTGGGTAAAGGCACTTGCTACCGACCTAACCACCCAAGTTTGATCCCTAGCACCCACACACTTCTCTTCTCAGTGGTGAGAAGAGAAAACTAACTCCTACAAGCTGTCCTCCATCCATACATACATACACACACACACACACACACACACACACATACACACACACTTTAAAAGTGTAATATTAGCCGGGCGTGGTGGCGCACGCCATTAATCCTAGCACTTGGGAGGCAGAGGCAGGCAGATCTTTGTGAGTTCAAGGCCAGCCTGGTCTACAGAGCGAGTTCCAGGCCAGCTGGAGCTACAGGGAAACCCTGTCTCGAAAATACCAAAAAGGAAAAAAAAAAAATGTAATATTAACTAGCAAATGAACTCTTGGTCTACATTTAATCTGCCAGTGTCTCCCCTTGGGTTTGTAGACTGAATACATCTCAATCATGTAAAAGCTACCCAGTTTATGGTATTGTCCTGTTACAGTCCAGACCCGTGAATATAATTATGTTGGCCCTTGGACCAGTTCTCAGCACCTGTAAGCAATCTCTTCATTATTGGATGTCCCTTTCCTGCTGATATCTCTCCTCTTTTGCCATTTCATGTTTCAGTATCCTATGTTGAGCTTTCTGATCTGAATACTTATTTCTATTTACCCCCTCTAGGGGAGCTTATTCCATTCCCAAAGCTGTAACTAATTTACAAGCTAAAGCCTCCTAAATGTGTGAGCGCAGTCTGACTTTGTATTGGACTCATGCTTACATTTCTTGCATGAACATGATATGTTCAAAACTGCAGTCTTCATTTCATTGCATTCCTGTATGGCACCATCAACCCACAGACTCTGTCAAAGCCCAGCAGAATGTCCCACACATTCTGACATGCAGGGCCTGCCCCAACTGCCTTCAAAGCTATCATCCACTTCTCTACTTCCAGCACCATGTCTGAGCCACCATCGACCTGTTTTTCAACATATTTTATAAGCATTTCCATTCTAGTCTTTTAACCGCCACTCTTGCTGCACTCTGCTATCTCCTATGTAAGCAGTCAGAGGATCTTTTAAAATCACAAATAGATCTTATCACCCCCTTTATCGTTTGTTTTTAGCTTACAAAGCAGCAGGTTTTCCCTATGGCTTTTCATACATATTTCATTTTGGTGGACTCCTCCCGCCCTCTGCTGTCACCTCACCTCTCGGTGCTCTCCTTTTCTGAATATTGTACTGAAAATATTTAACTGCTCCCCTTTGTCACTGGGGACAGTGCCTAAACACTTAATCTTATCTATGGCCCATAACTCTATGCATTCCAGTCTCCATCCAGCTCAGACGACCCCCAGAGCTACTGATATCAGGCACTAGGAAAGTAGAGGGGGGTAAAAAAACAGGAATATGGAGGGGAACTAGAAGGGGGAAATAGCAAGAGCAGAAGAGACATCCTTCGAGAACGCAGTCTGTGACTCTTGCCCTTGGGCCTCGTCAAATGTAGATTGGCTCTAAGAGCTGACGGGGATAGAATGGTAGTGGATTAGACCTCTTGGAAGTAGCACCATGCAGACACTACTAGATTATCATCCAGGATGGAACCTGTGTGCTCCCAGGAACAGAAACCTCCACAGTAGCTGCTCTGTTCTAGTCTCAGCTGCCTGTGGAAAATGGAACTAAGACATCATGATACATGGCCAGCCCAGACCCTATCTCAGGAGCTTCATTTTACTATTTTATTTTATTTTATTTTATTTATGTGTGTTTTGCCTGCATATGTGTAAGTGTACCATGTGCATGGAGTGTCCCTGGGCGCCAGAAAAGGGTATCAAAATTCCCTGGAACTGGTCACAGATGGTTATTAGGCACCATGTGGATACTGAGAACCAAGCCCCAGCCCTCTGCAAGAGCAGCCAGTGCTCTTAACCACTGAGCCATCTCTCCAACCCCTTATTTTTCCTTTTTTAAGATTTTACTTTTCTTTATATGTATATGTCTGTGGGAGTGTAGTATATGCCAATGTTTGTGCAGGTACCCATAGATGCCAGAAGAGGGCGCCTGATCCCTTGGAACTGGAGATCCAGGCATTTGTGAGCCACCAGACGTGAGTGCTGGGAACTGAACTCAGGTCTTTTGTAAGAGCACCCAATGTTCTTAACCACTCCAGTCCCAGGAGTTTCATTTTAATCCAAGATCTAAGAGCCACTTGTCTAAGGCAGTGGGGTTCCACACTGCTGAGTGGGGGAGGCCTCACAATCCTATCCACAGAAGACTTAAGCTGATGGTGGGAAGTGCAGGCAGCTAGTGTGTTGATTCTTCCCCCATCTTTTGTTTTAAGACATTACTAACAAAATCTGTAGAGTGCTCAGGAGTGGACATTGGCCCACACATGAGCCAGGAGTCGAGAAGCTTTCCTTGACTATTTCCACAGCCTTGACCTTGGCTTACATATCCTCTTGGAATGTGCAAGATCACAATTCCTCCTGCTCAGCCTTGTTCTCATGATCTGTTTGAGGAGACTAAAAAGACAGCTTTGTGACCATGCTTTGAAAATGTTAGAATTGTACACGGTGTGAAGTGCCGTGGTCTGTAATACTACCAACGGAGAACACACATCTCAGGAAATGACCATAGCCTCATTTTTTCACTTCTGGGAAAAACACTGTATTTTCTTTCAAAATAAAAAAAAAAAAAAAGAGAAAACTACCTAATTGAATCTACCTTTATAAAGCCTATGGACTTTAAACATTCAGTTTCACATGACAGGAAGCACTTTCCCAAATTATATTTCAATAAATGAAGACAAGCTATTTGCTGCCATTTAATTCCCCCCTTTCACATCTATTTAGAATATTGCTGGGTGGATCATACATACTCATGTTATAGAATCGTTAGATAATTTGAGGTAAGAAACCTTTACCAATATTGTTTACACTACTAATCTTGGCAACTATTTATTGAGTTTGGACTATGGGAAATGGAAGAGAGCCAGGCATTTATTTAATTGGATCCTTTAAGTAATTTTACAGCCCATAGCAAATGAGAAAAATTAAAGTTCAAAGAGGTTCATTTCATCTTCAGGAAAAAAAAATTAGAAAGTGGAAAAGTACCTGATTTGAACATAGGTTGAGAGAGGTATTTTTTCTTTTTTTTTGGTCTTTTCGAGACAGGGTCTCCCTGTAGCCCCAGCTGTCCTGGAACTCACTCTGTAGACCAGGCTGGCCTTGAACTCACGAAGATCCGCCTGCCTCTGCCTCCCGAGTGCTAGGATTAAAGGCGTGCACCACCACGCCTGGCATGTATTTTTTTTCTTTTAAGTAACATTATTTCTTACTAAACTGTGTTACCACCATCTTCTGTAATACACATTAATATATTTCAGGACATTAAGTCAGATGAACAAGTGATATATTTTTCAAGGCAAAATTTGGCAATTTATTGGAGTATATTTATTGCTCTCTAAAGACTTTAGAAATACATCTTGAGGTTTGCATTTACAGTCAAGGGCAATGTGTATTTATGTTGCTATATTCATCTATGGGAAGATAGCCTTGTGAATCTACATCTTGATGGGGCTGGGGAGATCAATGAAGAGTGTCTGCTACTTTTCCAGAGGACCTGAGTTCAGTTCCCAGCCCCCATTTTGGGCAGCTAACAACTGCCTGGAACTCTAGCTCCAAGGTCATCTGAGGCCTTTTTCTGGCTTTGTAGACACACACATGACACACACACACACATGTACACATACACATAAGTAAAATTTATTTTAAAATAAAAAATTAATCTTTATGACCATAGAAAACCAAATTGGTGCTCTGCAGGAAGATTCTCTTTTTTTTTTTTTTCTAAGTATTTACTTTCATAATTTCTATCTGAGATGAATCATGTAGAAAAATGTGGTTTTAATACCTATTTTCATTCCTCTTTTATGAGAATGCTCCCCAAATTTGGTGACATATTCCTCCAAGTAATAATTTTTTAAATGAGAATTTGAGGGTCCCTGCCAAGTCCTTTCACTCCAGAGTTTATCTCCACTTTGAAAATTCCTCCCAGGTTATTCAAGTACAGCCAGTCTATTGACTCATTGATGTGTTAGGATTTATGATCTTTCGAGGTTGATTTTTTAATCCTACTCTTACATAGTCCTTACACTATTACTTGACTTTTTTCAATAGTACTAAATTATAAAAGTTACTCTAAAAGGCTGCAGCTTTCTATAAGTCTGACTTGAATGGGTAACATAGCCATAGAATTTTTTTTTTAGGAAGTCAAGGAAGAAAAGGCCCTAATCACCATCCCTTTCCTATGTTCAGAGCTCATGTTGAAATTTTATCCCAAAGCAAAGTTTATATCTTGAGCCATAAACTGTAAGAGTTTCTTATGGGAGGACTACCCAGCGGCCCTTCGACCATATGAACTACTGCTTTCCACTCTCTGCCACTTCTGTCAAGTCTCCCCACCCTCTCTCAACTTGCTACACAAACTGTCAATAATTTGATTTCCTTACATGATCATTTATAAGAGACATTGTTCCGTTTGTTGTGCAGGAAAATATATATACTAGCATATTTACTAACATAGATTGCTATTTTTGCCATTTGTTAAGCAACTCATTTGGAATCATAAATAGAAAAGAAGCTTTACCCACAGTGTAAAAATAGAGAAGTATTATGACATAAGCAACAACAGAGTTCAGTATTAGAAAATCATATTATGGGTATGAATGCAAAAATTTGAAAATTTATCCTGAAAACCAACAGGTTAAAAATCATCCCTAACTTCTTGGGATATGGCTGAGTGGTAGAGTATACCACTATCCTATATGAGGCCCTAGGTTCAATCCCCAAAAGTACAAAAAAGGAAAACAAATTATCCTTACCTGAAAACAAGCAAACAAATAAAGAAACCATTATGTCCAAATCAGTATTTAATTTATTCTTTAAAAAAACTTTAGCAATTCTTTAAAAAGACTCAGAAAAGGGTATAAGCCATGTCTGGAAGAATGCATGAACTCAGGTGTGGTGGGAGGCATGGAAAGGGAATGAGTCTAAATTGGACTGAGAAATGAGGTATGAAATGTACAAAACTTCAATAAAATATTTAAAAATTAAAAAAAACTTTAGCAATTATTTTAACAGTGGTTCTTCAAAGGTGAAATACAGACCTTGGTATGGTGACTCACACCTATAATCCTAACACTCTGGATTGTAAAGTAGGAAGATTGAGGCCATCCTGGGCTACATAGTGAATCGCAGGCTATCCTGGGCTAGATAGATTGAGATCGGAAGGAAGGAAGGAAGGAAGGAAGGAAGGAAGGAAGGAAGGAAGGAAGGAAGGAAGGAAGGAAGAGAAAGAAAGAAAGAAAGAAAGAAAGAAAGAAAGAAAGAAAGAAAGAAAGAAAGAAAGAAAGAAAGAAGGAAGTTTTTGTCTAAGTATATATTTTCTGAAAGATGTTATTTACATATTTATTAAATGGAGCTTTTAAAAATACTTGTCCCATCAACCCACTGCATATTTCTTCTTATCCAGACATATAGTGCTTGAGAACACATTTCATGAGGGACTGGTTTCTCTTGTCATTACTTTTCTGACTTTGTGACCCAGGAATTCAAACTAATTTTTAATGGCCAGGTAAGAAATTGGTCATTTGAAAATGGTAAGGTCTTCCATCCAACCTTTCAAGAAGGGAGCAATACATAGTAGGATTGAGACATTGTGGAGCAACACATAGTAGGTCTACATGAAACTGCATATGAATTGGTGATGTACATGCTAGTGATGGAAGTTAGAAACAGGCTGGTAAGTCCAAACAAAATAAAACCCCTAGGAAGCTCCATGGCTTGAAAATTTATCAACTTGACCAACTTGGAAATCAAGATATCCTCAAGGGTTTTCTTTATCCCTGTCCTTCTGAAAGGCCAGTAGGAAAAATCATAGACCACAGCAATAGTTTGGAATGAAAAGTAATTGTGGTGGAAATACTATTTTTGTTGCGAAGAACACATTCATAGGAATAACAAACAGCTTAATCTGTTCCCTGAAACTGGGTTTCTCTGCTGTTCTTGCATGTGTTTGATGGTCTGGGAAAGACAGGATCTATGTGGTTTCCATTTTCGAGAATCAAAAGAAAAAAATGGGTGTTTAATGAGCTTTTACAATTCAGCATTGAATTATGTAACTGAGAGAATATCCTAGGCAATGGATAAATTTTGCTGAAATGGCTCTCGCTAGTGTTATTTAAGGGTTTTTTTTTTTTCAAATGATGTTTGATGATAAAGTTTCATACTAAAGAATTGTTTTTCCTGTGTTGTTTTCCTTTAACAGCCCACTTTTCCTGTAGGTCCCACCATAGGGACAAATACGGCTATTAGCTTTGCTCCTTACTTAGCACCTGTGACCCCTGGAGTTGGGTTAGTCCCAACAGAAATTCTACCCACTACACCTGTTATTGTTCCTGGAAGTCCACCGGTCACTGTCCCGGGCTCAACTGCAACTCAGAAACTTCTCAGGACTGACAAACTGGAGGTACTTCCATTATGTTTGTGTTTGGAGATGTGTTTATGATAGAAGTATACTTCTATATGAATGAGTGAATGCTTGTGAAATAATTTCACCCTGCAGAAGACCCCAGCACGCATGCACATGCCCACAAACCAATGCATATGTAACTTTCTGCTGTGAAATTAATGACAGGTATAAAGGAAATTAGCCTATGAGCAAAAAATATCTTTAATCTAAGCAAAACTCAGCTACATGGGTTATATGCTTAAGAACAAAATATTGGTCTGGGCATGGCACCCAAGGCTTTTAATTCCAACAGTAAAGAGGCTAGAGCTGGAAGACAGGTACCAGCTCAAGGCCAGGCAGGGCTATGGAGTAAGTTCCAGGTTAGCATTGGCTACAGAGTAAGAGCCTGTCACACACAAAAAAAATCAAACAAAATCAAATAAAATAAATACATAACCATCAAACAATCAAATAATGGATCAATAAGGATACAAGTCATAGAATTGGCTCTGGGTCCTGATAATCTCCAGGTGTACCCAGAACTAACCCGTAGTGGATCTCAGCAAGTTCTGGAAATAGGGAGTATTGGATCAGGGTATGTAAGAATAAACAGGACCCTAGCACTGATCATAATTCAGTGCTTTAAGAACACATAGAACTGATCTGGCATGTTCCATATCATTAGTCTTGATGGTTTTGCTTATAAACAGGAAGAACTGAAGGCTGGGTTAATTTGCTTATTGATATATTTTCTCTTTGACATAAACTAAAATGTCCTATAAAATTCCAAAAGATAAGTTCATACATTTTTATATTTGAATCAAGCCAATTCTCCTGGACTTTGTGGAATAAAAATTTTTCCTTTATCAGAGCTAGAGAATTGGCCTGTTTATCTTGCTTCAATATCCCCAGGATAGGTAGCCAACAGCACATTCTATAAAGTTGTATAAACATGCTGATAGATTTTTCAAAGACCTCCGTTAATTCCATTATTGATTAGAGTTGTTAGGTGATCTGTGTGACTACAGAATACCATCTTATTAAGGAGTGTTCTCCCAGTGCATGTGCATTTTAATATTAACCACATAAACCTTGAGAGCGAGAGAGAGTATTTGCTGATTCACAATCGGTAAACGTTTTAGAATTCAGGTGTCAAACTGAAAATATTTTCAAAGATATCTATTTTTTTTCACTCAGCTTCAATCTAGAGTACATGAGCCTCTAGAGGAAGAGAATTTAAAGTCTAGTCACTACTATTCTGGAAGGATTTCCCTGTCCTCGTGAATGCTGAAGAGATCTGTTATGGGACTGGAAGTGTTTGGGGCTCCACCTGGTGGGGCTGAGGGAGCTTTGGTGCTCAGGATATAACTATTTTCAGAAATCAAATTTAATCAGAAAAGTTGGAAAGAAATGGCCCTTCCCTGCAGGACTGGTAGACAAAGCATCTGTGATTTGCAGTGACCTTAGCAGAGCAGCATTCAATCCATGTCCAACCAGGAATGACATCAGCTGGACTCAGCAGCCCTGAGGTTCATATAGACACAGGAATCACTGCACTGATACAGAAGGGCTTCTTTCTCTGAGCCTACGTAAAGCAGGGCATGGTGTACTACACCTGTGAACCCAGCGCGCTTGGGAGGTAGAAGCAGGGAGATCAGGAGTTCAAGGCCAGCCTAGGCTACCTGAGACTCTGTTGCAAAACAAAACAGAAACAGACAAACAAAAGCAGAATCTAGATGAACATCTTACTAGATTTTATTTTATACATTTTATGTACTAAATATGGAACCCTGACTAATGAGCAAATAGAAAGAAATCAAAGTTCGCCTCACTTACCTTCAACCTTGCCTGACCACCAGTCAATGAAACACTTCTCCAGATGTGTTTGACTTTCATAAGACTTGAACTTTGTCTCCATGTGCCCTTGTGTAACATCACTGGTGACCAAGAAATGAACCAGGGCTTGCACATATTGGCTGTGGAACTGGAGCCCAGTTTTCTAGGCCTTTTTCCTAATGTTATTTTTAAGCAGGGAAGAATTATATAGGTGATCTGCATATGCTTTTCTTCTTCATTCATATTGTCTATATCCAAGGTGAAGTCAGTGTTTAAAGAAATCCTTCTATTCATAATAAATTTTGGGGTCATTAGAGGGTAGAATTGAGTTACTTGAGTTTGAGGAGAAACAGTGATTAAATAATTTTTAGAAATCAGCATTTCTAACAATTCTGTTCCCTCCATTTACTTCTTGCCCTTCATCTCTTACTGTATTTCTTTTATTTATTTCTGTATGTGTATGAATGTACTGTCTGCATGTAGGTTTGTGCACCCATGTCGTGCAATGTATTTCTTTTCTTTATTGTATTTCTTGACCTTCTGTCTGCTTTCAGAGCTTTGAAAAATAATATCACAGTGACTTTAAAATGGAATTTTGTTGTCTTAAGTGTTATAGTTGCTGTGAGTGGTGATTGTAGTTGTGTTATCTTGTAGAACAGGGAAGGAGGTAGAAGACACAGGAGGTTTCACACTCAGTGAGCTTCTGCTCATCCTCAGAGAGATATCTCCGGAACTGTTTCCAAGCCATGGTAGCTTGATCTTTGGGGAAACCATCCCTCTGTCCCAAGAAGCCTATAGCATTCTTAGAGTGGCTGTCAGGGTAGGAGATGTCAGGTGTGCACAAATGTATGTATTTGTTATATAGCTGCGTCACAAGGCATAACAGATAGGTAGGTAGATAGGTGGATAGATAGACTGAGGAGACAAAAAGGGAAAAGGTAAAGAAAAGATAGTGTGTGTGTGTGTGTGTGTGTGTGTGTGTATGTGTGTGTGTGTGTGTGTGTGTATGTGTTATGTAACTGTGGCCACATAAGCATTAGCCAAGGGAGGGAAGCATGGAGATAGATAGATGATAAATGGATGGATAGCTAGTAGGTAGATAGATAGATAATTGATAATAGTTAGATAGAATACATACATATATAGATGTATGTGTTATATAACTATAGCCACACACTTTTTATAAAAGATAGGCAGATAGCTAGATATACAGATAGAAGATAGCCAGATAGATAGATAGATAGACAGATAGATGATAGATAGATAGATAGATGCTTTTATTATAACTGTGGCCGCATTGGCACTGAGAGTTATGTTACTAGATAGGTAGTGAAAATGAATATGGATTCATTTCCCCTCTGCAGGGACAGTAGCAGCTTTGTTTGAATTTTTTCTCTTTGGTGTTTTAGGTAAATGACAGATTTCAGATTATTTTCTCCATTTCAGTAGTCACCCTGGGGAAAGGGATCAAAAGAAACCCAAAATAGTTTGCTAGAGGTTCTAGTCACCTGGGTTCTCGATGACAGTTTTGTCCTCTGTTACCCTGAAAACACCCTTAAGGGAAGGGAAAAGGGTACCCCTTCCTCTTCTCCCTCCTCCCCCTGCCCTCTTCTCCCTCCCCCACTTCCCCTTCCCCTCCCCCTTCCCTCCCACCTCCTTTTCCAGTCCTTTTCCTCCCCCTCCTCCTCCTTTCCCCCATTCTCCTCTTCCTCCTCCTCCTCCTCTCTCCCTTTCTCCTCCTTCTCCTTGTCCACATCTCTCTCTCCTCCTCCTCCTCTTCCTCCTCCTCTTCCTCCTCCCTTCCCCTCTCTCTCTCCCTGTCCACCTCTCCCTCCTCCTCCTCCTCCTCCTCCTCCTCCTCCTCCTCCTCCTCTTCTTCTTCTCCCTTCCCCTCTCCCTCTCCCTCTCCACCTCTCTCTCCCTCTCCCCCTCTCTCTCCCTCCTCCTCCTCCTCTTTCCCTCCTCCTCCTCCAGTGGCTGCAGTGGCACTTGGGGATGAGGGCCACCAAGCTTTCCAGTGCAGCAGTCTTCTCTCTTCTCAGGTATGCAGGGAGTTCCAGCGAGGGAACTGTGCCCGGGGAGAGACCGACTGCCGCTTCGCACACCCGGCAGACAGCACCATGATCGACACAAACGACAACACCGTAACCGTTTGTATGGATTACATAAAGGGGCGTTGCATGAGGGAGAAATGCAAATATTTTCACCCTCCTGCACACTTGCAGGCCAAAATCAAAGCTGCGCAGCACCAAGCCAACCAGGCCGCGGTGGCCGCCCAGGCAGCCGCGGCCGCGGCCACAGTCATGGTAAGTGCGCAGACTGCACGCCCACACCGTGCTGTGCTCCCCCAGGCCTGGCGGTGCTTGCGGGTGGGAAGGAGATGCGCCTAGGACAGCTGGGAAACAAGGCTGCCATTCCCGCTGCTCCGCTGCCCCAAATTTTGTTGTTGCCCACCCCCACCCCCGTTTTTGTTTTGTTTTGTTTTCCCCTCCCTTTCCCTCCTCACAATAACTAAATCCCTAAGGTGCAGAGAACTGAAGACTGGTTATGAGCTTTGTCCCTTTTGCAGTATGGGCTGTGTACCGTGCTGTGTTAATTGGGTCTTACAATGAACCAAAAGGTGGGCCCCAAACCCAGGGCGCTGAAGAGAAAGCAATCCGTGCAGCCTGCTGCCCAGAGCAGCTCGAAGGGGCACCGTGGCCTTCAGGGCCGCCTAGCCACTAATGACCTGTCAGGTACTGGCATTTCCGTGCCTCTCTCCCCACATCACACCAAGGCAATACTTCCCAACAGCCCCGGGGAAATTTTATGCAAAACAGCAATTCATTCATGACACACAAAAATGGAAGTGTGCTAGCTGGTACTAAAACAAGTTAAAAGACCTCTGTAACCCAGGCTCGCGCTTTGAGGCTTCTTGCCAATGAAGAGACCAATGCCCCTGTGTAGTTTGCAGAACTGTGGCTTGGCCACCAGGACACCAGGGGCAACCATCATTTTGAGCACCCAGGGAGCCTGTTAAGCCTCCAGAACCTTGGATGTCACCTAGCTCTTTGGGATCAGAACTTGAATTTTAAACAGTTCCTGGGTAGACCATGCAGAGATAGCCCAGTGGTTAAGAACACAGAAAGCTCTTCCAAAGAATGTGAGTTTGGTGTCCAGCAACCACCTCCAACTGCAGCCCCAGGGGACTCCCAGGCCTCTGGCCTCTGTGGACACTTACACTGAGGTACATTTAATCCCCACACAGGCACACACATACATATAATTTTAAATATATTCCCATGTATTTTGTATGCACAGTGACATTTGAAAATTACATGTCTAGACCATGCCTTCTCAATCTTGGCTACACTTTAAGATTAACTGAGGTGTCTGGAAACATTCTGCCTTTGAGGCCTAACGCCACAGCACCTTATTGATGTGCTGTGTCTTGGACAGTGTCATGCCTCCTAGTGTTCCCAGATGATGCCAGTGCATGTCCACATTTGAGAACCATGACGCTAGTCTGCAGATGTTGAGAGCAGGCTCATCTAAAGTCTGTTTTAATATACACAGTAGGCATAGTGCATCCATTCATTGAAAACATTTAGAGGCCTGCCAGCCATCAAGCACCTGCTGACCGGTAGGGAAAATAAATGAGGCTGATTGTTTTGTCCTCTAGTAGCTTGGTGTGGATAATGAGAGCAACCGTGCCCCTCAGCCACAGGATGGCAATGCATCATGGGCAGGCAGGGGCAGGAAGGACACAGACACCAGTCCTTCCTCAGAAGAATAAATAGATCACTTAAAAGTGGATTCCAGCTACTAGTCACTGCCTCACATTGATGACTGAGCAGGTTGTAGGAGGAGCCATCGCACACAGTCCTTCACTCCTTAGCACTGTCAATGCGTGGTTCTAAAGGCCAGGACCTGTTGTCAGCTGTGGGCTAGAGCAAGAAGGCAGAGCTTGCCCCGCCATAATCGTGTCTAGATTCAGATCTTAACAGTCTAGCTCCAAGCATCTTTCAGACTATGTCTTCCGTGCTGTTTTTCTCTCAGAGATTTTTGTCCCTTGGGTGCCTTTTTCTCTAACCCCTTTTTAATACCTTCAGACATTACACCTCATCGCTAAGTTCCTGTATATGGGGAAGCAAGTTTATCCACATGAGAGAGAAACCTTCCCATGGGGGTGGGGGCTCTAGTAAAAGAAAGCTCTCCAAAACACATGACGATTGGGAGTGAGGAGAGATGGAAAGATGAGAACCAAGAATTCAACGTATACAAAGAGTGAGTTATTTTAAAGAGAAAAAAAATGTGTCCTTCATGTATTTGCCTGGCCTGGGGGACTCTATTTTCCATCTATTTGGTAAACATCTTACCCTGTGAGTTTCTTCTTCTCCTCTGTAGTCACTTTCTCGGGCCATCCCCAACTTACTATACTTGGTGTGTTCATTCTTGGCCAATAAGGGCATGGTTCTCCGTGAAATTCATTTTATAAATCACAGCTGGGTGCTTAGGGCATCCCCGGCTAATCAGGACTCTGGTATTGAGGCAGGACCCAACTGAAATGGCTTCAGTGTCCAAGTTGGATTTTACTGGATCATGTAGTACCTCCAAGGAAGAGAGGGCTTGAGGATGTTGAAGTCCTGGAACTTAACAGCTAGCAGGCCTGTCTTTCCCTTTTCCTCCCTGTCTGTCACATCCAATTTCTTGCCATAACACAGCCAATGTCTTGGGACATCTGTAGGTCCACACTCTCATATCTCCTGACAAAGGAGAAAACCATATTTTCTATACTAGCTCAAATCAGGAGGAAAATCATTAAATGCCATGTCATCATCTTGATAACTAACTCTGTTATCAAAGGGATAGAAGCTATGAATGGTATATCCTGGGTCACAGTGGCCATCCCTCACCACAGGACATCATGATAAGAGGTTCTGGAGATAAATATGGATACATTTGCCTTATAGTTCAAATACCAATGAAGATTTTAAAAAACATGATATGGTGACCCTGAGGCTCAGCTCTGATTTTATCCAACCTCTCCCTTTATCTACCCATTTCCTGGAAGTACTAGGAAATTATATTAATTATGCACAATTAACACACCAACTTCAGTTATTAAAGGAACAGTATGTCTAATAGACAGCATTGGTAGGTGACCTGGGCTGATGGGGACATAAGCAGAAATACCCATTTATCCAAATAGGTCATCCCCCATCCTCACAATCTGTAGCCACAGCTAGCTCTGCCACAAGCCCTCCCCCACATTCTCATGTACACTCATCAGAATGCGTGAAGGTTACTGCAGTGAATGCTAGGAGAGTCAGTTACCATAGTTTCTTGGATTGTTATACCGTGCCCAAATTTGGAGTTCTCAGAAGTCACAGGATCTTACAGCATCTTCAGAGACAACCCAAAGGGATGTCGTTTCAGAACAAAAGCCAGCATCTTTCTAAAAATGACAGGAAAATTACCAAATCTGTCACGTCTTTCTAGTTGACGTGAGAGGCTCATTTGAAACCGGCCTAGGTACAGCTGGACAAAGTGAACATATTCTTACCTTAGGAACAAGATTACTCAGAACACTGGAGGAAAACTATTATTCTGTTTCCTTATTTAGAAGGACAAATGAGAGTGATGATTTCAGTTAGAAGATATTAATATTCCATTTGCCTGGCTTCCACATTGAAAACAAGGCATTTCCATAGTGCAATTTTTTATTATTGTCCAGGGATATTTCTTCTTATTTTGATTAATCAGACACTAAGAATTTAAAGCTTTGGCTCTAGAAAAAAAGAGGCATTTATTCCCTTTGAGCCTTGTTCTTTTCTAGTCCCTCTTAAAATATAAGCATCATTCTTCCCAGAATTTTTTTAATGTAACTATAAGCCAGTTGGAACTTCTCTTTGGTAGTTTTAACACAAAGGGTGTTTGATCTTCATGCACAGTCTTTGTTCACATAAACCAAAATGGGACAACAATGGAGAAAACCGTGAAAGGGAACAGGATAAGCTGCCTTAGGCTAGATAAGTTTCAGTTGTTGGAAGGAAGGAAGGAAGGAAGGAAGGAAAGGATAGGAAAGGGAGGGGGGCGCGGAGGGAGTGGAGGGAGGGAGTGGAGGGAGGGGAGGGAGGCGAAAAAGAATAGAGAGAAGATTGCATTCGACGGAAATTGTTGAACTCCATGCTTCTTGCCTGCTTCCCTTTCGAACACCATTAAGCAGCAGTACTGATTGGTTTTCACCAGGCTCTCCTGACCCCAGACCCTAGGTTTGGTCTTTGGATGTAATACAGGCAAGAATGCTTGATCTCTTCACCTTCACCTGCAGTGAAATGGTTTCCTGACTCAGAAATAGCAACATTGCTTTCACATAGGGTTTTTTCCTGTGTGTCCATCCCTTCAGACAAGCTGGAGGTGACCCTAAAGGAAAAACTTGGATCGCAACAGTAAGCATGGAGCCCAAGTATCTTATACAGAATAGGAACATAATTACCACTCTTGCAGAAGTCCCGGGTTTGATCCCCAGCACCCACATGGCGGCTGAGAACCGTCTGAAACTCCAATTCCAGGAGAACTCCACTTCCAGGGGAATCAGAGACCCTCTTCTGACCTCCGCAGCATTGCACGACACGGGTACACAAACTTGCATGCAGACAGTACATTCCTACACATTAAAAAAAATAATAATAATAATAATTAAAATGACCCTCCTCCAATTGGTGCCAATGGGATTTCTAGTCCTTAGTGGGTTCCTTAATTGCTGAGGCCAGGTCTATGCCTAAAGATGGTTTGCAGCAGGTAATATCCCTGCAGTCGGTCTCACCTAAAACAGAGCATCCATATGCCAGATGCCCCCCTTAAAACCTTAGTGTCTACTCAAAAGACATTTGTATATAATAAAAAAAGAATACTCTGCAAGGGAAGCAGACTTCTTGTCACTATTCTTAGAGTTCTATTTCTTTACACTCCTAGGTTACTCGAAATTCTATAAAAATTGTTTCAATAAACTAAGAAAAGAAAAATACGACCAATAATCTTCTCACATGTCTTAAGAGACATATGTAACATTATTAATTCTATTTGTTTTGTTAAATCATTATTTTTGTTCATGTTACCAACCTGTGGAGACTCGTCTAATTGACACATTAAAAACCATCCATTTTCTAAGTCCCAGGAACTGGGGGAGGAGAAGTAGAAAACTTAAGTCTGAAAAATGATGACAAAATGGTTTTGAGTTTAGCCTACCAGTTACCATGCTCAGCCAGCTCTAGAACAGCCACGCAGCCTCCTTAGTTAATAAAGATAGGCCAGAGCTTAAGAACCACAGCAAGCCTTGGAGTGACAAGATGGCTCAGTGAGAAAGACCGTTTACAGCCAAGCCTGGTGTTCAACTCTGAGGACCCACATCATAGAAGAAGAGAGCCAACTCTTATAAGTTGTCCTCCAGCCTCCATACCTGGAACATTGTACATGTGTACACACACACACACACACACACACACACACTCAATAAGTACATGGAAAGCAAACAAGTCCTCCACTAGTTAACAATGTGAAATGGTGCAGGGATGAAAGATTTTAAACAAAATGGCATTGTGGAAGTTTCACGATATCAAACACATTTAAATATATCCAGGAGGTACTAGGCTTGGTGGCTCATACTTGTGATTCCAGCACTCTGGAAACTGAGGCTGGAGAATTGCTTTGAGTTCAAGGTCAACCTGGGCTGCAGAGTGAGACTTTGTCCAAAAAATAGGAAACACACACACAGCAACAACACAAGAATTTCCAAGAGCTTGATTTTTTTAACTTTTAGTTTTACTTCGACATCAACTTCCTGTTATTTAATGCCCTTCTGTCGCTGTGGGCCACTCTGCCCACAGCCCTCCCCACTTTGTCTAGTCTCTTTCCCGATCTCTCTAGCTCCTAAACTCTCGTATCACACGTTTTATCCTGAAACATCAAATGATGAGCAATCCTGCATTTGCCAAAGAAAATACCAATTGCTCCCATCTTAAGGATTATAACACCAATCTCATTTGATTTCAGATGCCACAGTTCTCCCCCAGAACTTCAGATTATGAATTTTTAATTATTAAACAAACCTTACGGATTTACCTATTGTGTTAAACATAAAAAGGGATATTTCATTTTTCTTATTTGCATCAAAGCTACTCCTTTGAATTTATTTTCACAGAATTTCATCATAGAATTTTCCATCTCTTAAGAACAATTAAACAGGAGGAGAACGTTTTTGTTGTTTTTGTTTTTTTCATTATGGTCTTAAATCAGTCCATATCCATCACTACATCAGAAACTTTCTTTCCAAGACTGTGGTTATGAGTTAAAGACATTATTTCTGGTCTCAAAGCAGTTCTTTGCTCTTTTAGCTGATACTGCTGTTCTAGCCAAGAGTTCCACTTGTCATTAATTGCTTTGCTCATTAATCATACCTAAAAGTACAAATAGACTTACTAACTAGAGATTATTTTAATACTCAAGGACACTAAATACCTTTTTGAAAGGTATTTTCTTAGTATTATCCGGTAAGTTGTTTGAAATAAATTATAATTTCAAATGTAGCAGAGAACAGAATGGATGATAAGTTAGTCACAAGAATCAAGAAAATAGAATGCACATGAGCATTTTTGGAAAGTCACTATGTAATTCAAATATTCTTGGGCTGGGGACACGTTCTCAAAGCCACACTAGCAGAGTGAAGACAAAAATTGAGACAATTCCCTGCGCGATTCAGACAAAAAATAAAAATCCAAACCCAAACAGTTTTGCCCAAATAATCTTGTGTTTGAATATTTTTTGCCTGAATTTTTTGTCTCAGTTGGCTACTTCATTTTGTTAGCTTAGATCGGCATTAAGAATTCTCTTTGTGCAAATTTCCAACTTGAGTTGTACTCAGTGTCTTCATGATTTTATTTATGTGAGCTAACTTATCAGAAGTTCTTAAGCCCTATGGCCCTGAAAAAGTTTACTTTTTTTTCCCCTGAAGCAATATAAAAAAAAAATGCTTATGGTGTGTATGCAAGCCGCTGTTTTAATTAACTTTCCTGAATTTCAAACATCTATATTTGACTCTCTTATATGCTTTTAACTAAGGTATAGTAGATGCATTTTTGCTTCGGTACTAATTTAAGGTGTAATATTCATTTCTTTAGAGAACATTTTTGTTGTTATGCATGCCTAGTGTTTTGTACGTTGTATATTGCATTCAGAATATTTTTTTCCTTCTCACCTATCCACAATGCAATGCCGTTCCCATGATGCACCTCTGCTTGCTGTTTACCTGTATGTTAATTCGCTTGAATCCCATTGGCCCACTGCCATCATGTGCTCGCTGCCTGTTATTAAGACTCAGTCGACTGCCAAAGCACTGAAGCGACCTCTCGAAGCAACTGTAGACCTGGTACTTTGACCTTTCACCTTTCGCTTTGCATGTAGCTTTTCAGAGAACCATCTGAGATTTGTATGACTTGTAAAAATATTGGTTGCAGCCAATCATTATTATTAATTTAAAAATGGAGGAAATTCGATAAGGTGTTCAGTCGTCTCATTTGCATATATAATCTGTGAAATAAATTAATCCTAACAAAATTTTAATACCTTTTCCAAAAGAGTGAAGCAAATTTAAATTACTTGGCTCAAAAAAAAATGCTCATTATAATTCTTATTAACCTTTAAATTCAAGAAATTGCCATTCAGTTAAAGAATAGATATTAATAATAACACAAGTGCTTCTTTCTCCCCCCCTCTTAGAGTAGTTTAACCTGTTTTAAAAAGCTAAAGCCATTTTTTTCCATTGTTGTTGCTTGGTAGTTTTTCTTTTCTAGTTGAGATGCTACCGTTTTGGGTTATAGAAATCATGCTTTCGCTCTCAATAACAAATTCTCACTCATTCGACATTGCCGCTGTTGAAATTAAGGTGCATGGCAGAGGCATCTCCTTAGCTGTCGTTTTAAAGAAAAATAAATAAATAAAAGACTGTTGCGATTGATGGTCTCTGTGAACACGGAACATGTGTTTGCTTTAAGTTGGACATACGGTATCGAATTCTTCACCTCTAGGCCTTTCCTCCCGGTGCTCTACACCCTTTACCAAAGAGACAAGCACTTGAAAAAAGCAACGGGGCCGGCACGGTCTTCAACCCCAGCGTCTTGCAATACCAGCAGGCTCTGACCAGCGCGCAGTTGCAGCAACACACGGCGTTTATACCCACAGGTACGGTGCCCTGACCGTCCACGTCTGTGTCCTGTGCCCTTCCGGTCATGTGCTTTCTTCTCATCTCTTTAAGCTGTCTGGTGGCATCTAGTTTGCATTTAAAGGTGCAAATACAGCCTGAAATGCTGCCCTAGATACCTAGACATAATCGACCTTGCTTTGATAGCTACAGAGTGTTAGGATTCTAAAGCAGGATGTTTGATAGGATTTACCCTGAGAAACAGGGAGCAGTTAGGACTTTTAGTTTCTTGTGTTTGCACAAGCCCTGTACAATTATTTACGTAAATAAGATCTTTTATGTGAGACAATTGAAAATTGCCCTTAACACTCAATGACCTAAAAGTAGCAATTCCAGTAAATACTAACCTTTTCTTGTTTGCCTACTTCTACTCAGAGCACTAAAAAGTCTAAAGCTATTCAAATTAAAGCAATCCTCTACTCATATTTTTATATCCATTCTATCTCTTTCTCCACCTTTCTCAACTTCCATCAAGTTCACAAATACTTTGGGGGCACTTATCTCCCATTTCTGAGCCAGTGACTGAAGAGAGAAGGGACCTAGGGTGTTAGCCCACCATAAAGCCAGCACAGACTAATCATAGGATCTCAGAATGAAGGGTTTCTTCATGATCTCCTCTTTCAGTTGACTGTTTTACAGACGAGAAAACTGAGGCCCGACCCCCAATAAATGACTTTCCAAGGTGGCACACCCCAGAGAGAATGCCAAGTGTGTACCCATGCCTGCTTTGATTTCTATCATTTCTGTGTCAATTACACCACCCACCGGCTCCTACATGGATACTAGTAGTTCTCCCAAAAATCAAATACAAGCAGATTGTTTAAGTGACTTAAAAGATTGATATAGGTGGGGAAAAAAAAGCAGTGTAACACACAACAACCCCTCCCCCATGTATACGAAATTCCATGCCTGCAGACAGCCATGGGCACATGCACACACACCACTACAGACACGGTCAACTTGACTTGACTAGTTTTCACTTTTTAGTCCCTGTTAGAAGCAGGAGATGACTTAAACCTTGGTGGGAAGACCATCCACTGAGTTTTTCAAAGTCAAAATTTTTCAACCCATGAAATGGAATTGAAAGTGCCAGTTTCATTCAAGAGGGCTTATTGACCCTAATCTATATGATTACACCTACTCATTTCCATAAATTCCATAGCATATCAGAAGTTAGGATTAGAAGTAGCTAGGTAAATATTTTATTAATATTCTTTGTGTAAAACACATACTTTTAAATGAACCTGTAGCCTGTAAACAACATATGTAAAAAATTTAGGTCAGAAAGTACCTGAGTTCTGAATCTAGCCCTCAGTACTTTCATTTTTTATCTTATTGCTACCCTAATTAATGACTTTCAGTGCTGTTACAACTTAACTATGCTTGTGATTATAACACACCTGAAATAACATAATTACCCTGAGGTCCTTTATGGTTACTCTAAGTGTCTTGTTGTAGACCTCATGGCCACTAGAATGTATTTTAAGAGAGAAAAAAATTACTGAAGGGAAAAACATGAAAGTCAAGTCTGCTGCTGAAGAGTGGGTAATAGTGACAATTCCTTCTGGAAATACCTATCTATGTGACCCAGGAGCTAAGAGTTACTAGAGTCTCAGAAGCTGTCTGATGCATATGGAGTACTCCAATCCAGTGATGACTGGTTGACTATAAATCACTGAAAGCATCCTTGCTTTAAGATTTCTCCAGGGTGCCCCTTCAGTATTTCCAAAGCAAGGATGAATAACATCCAGCTAAGCAATAACTTGATGGCTGTGGGTGGAACAAACGTTAATGACCCATATTAGATACTATGCCCGCCCTCTGGTGGACTCTCTAGGAACAGCTCAACTGTCTTGGCAATCTTCATACAGAAACCAAAGGGCGGATCTTAGCCACTTCATTCTGTGATTTAGAAGTGTCTCCATGTTATAAGTTATGAAGTTTATAGTGGATAGAGACTTTTGTGTCCTAAAATGGTGTTTTAACTTTGAAAAAAATCTTTTCACATTTCTCTTAAGTAATGTAAGAGAAAACAATTTTATGAAAATGAAATTAGCTTAAGTTTTCTCCCACTTAAATCCATAACAAAAATCTCCATATTTGTAACAGACATTTTTATTTCAGGGCTTTTTCTTATAAACCACGATTTAAACTTTATTTCAAAAGCTGATAATCATTCATGGTTAATCCTGGTTGTTTTGAACCTCTGCCAATCAAGTGATGATATTCAAAAGTAGTTTTTGTAGACCCAGCCATGGTGGCACATGCCTTAATTGCCAGCACTCAGGAGGCAAAGCCTGGCAGATAGATCTCTGTGAGTTCAAGGCTACCCTGATCTACATATCTATTACATAATAAGATCCTATCTCAAAACAAAGAAACAAAAAAAAATTTTGTAAACAGCCGATGGTAAACCCATTATTTTGAAATGGACAGATGTTTTGTGTAAATGGTTTACATACTAAGCACCTTCCATACATGTGAAGCAAAGGCATTTATCTGTCCTCCTTGAGGTCACCCTGTATTGAACAGCCATTCATACTAAAGTTTTGATACAATGTAAATTTGGATTTTAGAAACTCTGCCTCCCAGCTGTAAAGATTTGAATGTAAAATATCACACAGGATTTGAGATCCTTCTCTGCAACCATACTGAGATAATTATCAACTTGGTTGATGCTTAGCACATTTGTAGTGGGTCGGATTTTTCCTTTTTTATCTTTTTTTTTGGTTTTTTTTCTGATAAGGGTTATTTTTAGTCAAGGAGTTATACTTTTCTTTTGCTATGTTAGGAAAGTGGCAAAAACCACACACAGTTTCAAAAATAACAGTATAATCACTTTTGGCATGTCTCTGACAAGATCTTTTCTGGGTTACTGTAAGTGTTCTTTTAGACATTATCACTGCTCTTCACAATTTCACAGTTCTGTTAGTGGCAAACAATTGTTTGCATTTTGCAGATGGAAAAACTGAGGCTGGGTCTACAGTGCAAAGTGGCATATAAAAATAATGGCATTATCCAGAAAATTCTAGATGATAGAAACTTGAGATGAAATATTTGTGCAACTGAGGCAGCAAATATTTGAGAAGGCTTTGTCCCAATTGTTAGTACACTAGAAAAGTGCCCCAGCCTGTCAGAACAAAGGCAGTTCAGAGTCCCACACATACACCTTGATTTTCCTTGATTTACTTCATTACATTGAAAGTAGGTATGGGGGCTGGAGAGATGGCCTAGCGGTTAAGAGCGCCGACCGCTCTTACAGAGGACCTGGGTTTGATCCCCAGCACCCACATGGCGGCCGAGAACCGTCTGAAACTCCAATTCCAGGAGAACTCCAGTTCCAGGGGAATCCGACACCCTCTTCTGACCTCCGCGGCATTGCACGACACGGGTGCACAAACTTGCATGCAGACAGTACATTCATACACATACAGAAATAAAATTAATAAAAAAAAATTAAAAAAAAAAGTAGGTATGGATCATTCTAGCCCAGACATTGCCCAGTAATGAGAAATCATAAATGTTCCATCGAATTTTCATACAAATTGCAAAAGATTTTTGTCTGTGCCATGTGCAAACTGTGTTTGCGCAATATACATATATGTATACGTATATATGTACATACATATATATAGTCTATTCAGTTTAGCAAGCATTTTCTGGATACATGGTGTGTTCTGGGTCCCAGATCTGCAACTAAAATGCAAAGAAATCCCAGAACTTAGTAGAGAGCACAGCACACAGGAACGGTAACTGAAGGTTTCAGCACGGATGTTTGGAAGTGGAGAGAGGCAACGTGCTCTGCTACATATGCAGAAGGAAGAAGCTCGCTTTGAGACAAGATAAGATTTTACTAGAGGAAGGACATACTGAGCAGGGATAGGAAGAACAGATTTGTACAGAAAATCAGCCTTTGAGGCGCTCCGCAGGGAGAATGGAATACAGGGCTGAGGTGAAAGTCAGAGATGCTGCTGGCAAAGCAGAGCAGGACCCCAGAGCCGGGCACGAAGAGAGCAAAGCACATGGCAGAAACTCCACACTTCCCTTGTTCCCATCACGTTTGGCAGGTAGAGAGAGAGGATTTTTGGCAGAGAAGGAAGAGAGGATTTTTACCGCAGTAACTTTGTATCCAGCCATGTTGGCTTTAAAATGAGCTCACTTGCAAACTGGTTTCTTTAATAACTTTTAGAGACAAATTTCTCCCACCATGCCTCTTCCTGAGGACTGCGAACATTACCCCGCCCAGGGAACGCCTCTAGGCATCCTATACACCAGCCAGGCAGGATCTCTACCTTTCTGAGTTTACAGCCGAATGGAGACATGGGTGTTCAATAAGAACTCATGTAAGTGCATTATTAAAAATTCAGAGTACTGTGAATGAAAAAAGCAAAGAACTCAATAAGATTAAAATAGGAACTGATTTAGATGTTGGGAAGGAAGGTAAATGAAGAACCAAGCAGTTTCTTGAAGAGGTGGTCCCTATCTTGACACCTGGGAAATGAGGAGTGGGCAGAGATCATTCTAAACAGAGAGGACAGCTGTGCGGAGCTCAGAAATAGATTTAAAATGTCATGTGTTCAGTTAAAAGCAACGAAGGATCATCCGGTGGATCCCAGTATCCGAGAAAGTGGTGCAGGACAGTGGGAGTTGGTCAGAGCCTGGGCCCGATGGCCTCCTTCCTTCCTTCCTTCGTGCTCAGAGCAGCGAAGCCAGTGAATCCTCAGCAGTGGGGTGAACAAAGCCAACTAGAATGGAGAGAGGCTGACTGCCAACCAAAGTGGAGACTGGAGCGGAAGGAGGAGGGCAGGCCAGGCAGAAGGTTGCACTGCTGGGATCAGAGCTGAAGAGGAACTTGAGAAGCCGCAGAGGGGTGGAAGGGCAAGCAGGTGCAAGCTGCATCGGGAAGCACCGTTGTGTTGGCTCCTTGCTGAGTTGGACCTGGGAATGTTGTGGACCTGGGGAAGTGGCATCAGCTATCACAGGAGACAGTGTGGGAAAGAGCACAGTTTAACACATTGCCTTTGGTGACCCTTGTGCAACCTAGGTGGAGGGTCCAGTAGAACAGTTAGTTAAAGGGACCTGGGATCTGGCAGGGCACAAAATTTAACTATCAGAGGATTCATGAAGATACTCAGGAAGACCTGCAGAGCAGAAGAAAGGGACCCAGAACTGGGTCTAGAAATACATGGAGTGAGTTCTGAAAAGGACAAAAATCCACCAAAGGGTTTTAGAAAAAAGTGTGTGTGTGTGTGTGTGTGTGTGTGTGTGTGTGAGAGAGAGAGAGAGAGAGAGAGAGAGAGAGAGAGAGAGATCAACAAAACTTTAAGGGAAGAAACCACCTTATTTTAAGGAGAATAACAGTACCTATCAGTCACGGCAAAATAGAGTAGCAATTTAAAAGATTGGAAAGAATAAATAAAAAGGCATGTGCAGGTAACTTTTCAGAAATTCGACTATAAAGAGTAGAAAGATAGGACTGAAGAAGTGGGTGGTGCCTTACCAGAGGTTCTCAGTGCATGAGTGTGTCTTTGTGTGTCTCATGTGTGTAAAGTTGAGTGTGCTGGCACATTTCTGTTAAAAAAGCCAGTTAAGCAGCCCTTTTTCCTGATTTAGTAATATTAGCTTGGCCAAAATGTCAGTGGAGAAGTTCGGTGTAAAGTCCTTAGCAGAGGGAACCAAGTATATCATTTTCAGATTCCACACCTAATAGCTCAGCTTCAGCAAATAGACCTCCTCATTAAAAATTACCTCTCTGACACCTAGGTGACCCAGAGCCTCCAAGTTTCAAATCCATGTACTGACTTGGTTTGCATTCTGAGGAATAGAACCAGTACCAGATAATTCCTCTGAGCTCTCAATACAGCTTTTCAGCTCCCAACAACATGCATCACTGTTCAGGGTCGGAGGTGTTTTTTGATTCATGTACGTTAACAAGACTACCTATGGGTAAGGCAGTTGTCCCCAAGGAAGGCCTAAAGTCCTTCCCTCCTGCTACCACTCACTTAGACAGGGACCTTAGCTTCCTAGAGCCGCCTGCCCCTCAGATGTCACCATAAAGTGGCCAGGAACAAAACCCTAGCCTGGGTCCTAGCCCTGTTCCAGTTCTGCACAATTTTGCCTCTGTTGGACGTAGGTGCCACTCTTTTATCTCAGTGAATCTGATAACAGAAACTCAGTCCCAGACATATGGGGCCCATTCTGTCCAGGAATTTCAGTCTGTTACTGGCATTCAAATAGCAACCTAAAATTCCCCACCCTACCTGGCAAGGCATCGATTTAGAAGAGAAGAAATCCCAGTTACTATTCTTATTTTCATATTGCCGTTGACACCAAATATTTCATCATCAAACTAACTTTTAACGCAATGAGTTTAGTGTATCCTAGTGAATACCAAATCTGACCTGGTTGGAGAATAGTGTTCTATTTCTAGACTTGCCCTTGACTCTCACTACGCATGACCTTGGAGGGGTTACTATGCCTCAGATTTTTCATCTGTAAAATACCAACTTCCCACCTTGGAGGATTAGCTGGATAATGTCTATACAATATTCTAAGGCCTCAGAGGAAAGACATTGTGGCTTTATCTCATGCCTTTCTTAATAGAATTATGTCAATCTATATAATTGGAAAGGGGAAAAGTTACCTGAGAGTGGGCTTGGAATCTTACTGGCTTTAAAGTAAGTCAGATATATCTGTGTCTGTACTGACAATGTCAATGGCCCTAAAAACTGTGTTAACTAACCCTACTGATTTCTGGTTGTGTTTCAATCTCACTTTGAATGTTAACTCTAAACCGCTAACCTGTTTCTTTCCCTTTATTCACTTTTTCCACCCCCCTCCCATTGCATGACTTCAGGGTCAGTTTTGTGCATGACACCCGCTACCAGTATTGGTAGGTTTCAACCTTTTTTTATTTGTCTTTTATATAATGTACAGTGCCTCACTTGTTTTGACATTTATTTCAGAGATGGTAGAAAATGCTTTAGGAAGACCTGAAGGCTTATTGGCTTTAGAGTTAACATGTAAGCTATACTTGTATATTTAAGAAAATGATGGTTTTTAAATGTGACCTCTTGTGCTAGAACAATCACTACAAAGACATGAGACCACAAGTACAAGTGTGCTTTTTAATGATTTGTGTTCTGTTTCTCTTTATAGTGTATCTGGTTTAGCATAAGGCAAATAGAGAGGCAGGCTAATTTCATCAATGTTTTAAAGTTTCATAGTGTTGTGCCTTTATCTCCTCTTTGCTGTGTGTTAGATTATCAGAGTTTCCCAGAAGTATTTATTTTTGGAAAAAAATTATACATGGATGTATTTTGAAAACAAATGTCTGAACTGTCTTGCCTAATTATCTTTTTAAAGTGTTGATTTCTTTGTGATGGTTTTTTGGTACCTCCACATTCCCTTACCAAAAAAATTTTAATAATGTAAGCTCTTCTCAAGCATTCAGTGCCTTGGTACAAAAGTCTGTCTTCAGGACACATGAATCTGCTTTAGAGTCCAGAAAGTAAACCCTGATAAAACTCTTGTCTAGTTACTTCACAGTAACTGCATTAAAATTTATACCAAGGCCATTTCTTTGCCTCACTATTGACTGACCAAAATAAAGTACAGTCGGCCATTCTAGTGTATGTATGTGATTCTAAATTGAGGGGTGGGGAATTTCAGTTTAACCACAATTAATTCCAAAGTCCATCCTATCCCAAATTAGGCCCATGTGTTGAGCCTTTGATGTTTTAGAATTCATGATTATATCACATTTGATTATTCTGTATTTTTATTACAATGGATATTACTTACCTATTGTTCTTTTAGAAATATTACATTCACGATATGCTCTGAATTGGGAATGGATCTGCTGATAGAAATAAAATGTTTATAAATACATCAACCAAAGCGATGTGCTTTGGCCTTTCTGGGAATCACTGATTCTGTTTTAAAACTTCCTTTAATTGTACTTGTAATAAGCTATTTTCCCTTTTTTATTTCTCTCCCATGCTCCCTTGCTTTGCATTGTGATTGCATGCCATCTGCTGGTTTAACCCATGATGGCTTGCTGCTCTGATATTCACCATGCCAAAATACCACTTCTATTACCATAATGCTACACCCTCCTGTTCATTGCTCCCATGGTTCCCCTCCTGAAAGTACCCATGATGCACAGCGCTACGTCCGCCACTGTCTCTGCAGCAACAACTCCTGCAACAAGTGTCCCCTTCGCAGCAACAGCCACAGCCAATCAGGTTTGCTCCTTTTAAAGCTTTCTTTCACAAATCCCGAACTCTAAATGAGTGCTGATATTTAAAAAAAAATTCTCACCGAGAATTTTTTTTTCATGTTTATCCATCAAATTTTATTTTTTTAATTAGTTTATAGCAAGCATTTATGGACAGGTTGCACTTATTTAGAGTTAACATTTACTGCAAATAATGATGTAGCTATGTTTTGTGTTGCACTGTTTGTTTTCGTACCTAATATTGTGTAAATAACCTGACAGGCTTAAATTTCTTTTAGTACAGTGTTACTTACCCAGTGGATTGTGAGTTACCATACCACATGAGAATTGTAGAGTTGCACCTACCAGTATTCCATAACTGGCTTGATTTTAATTCAGTTTATTCTAAGATGAAAGAAAAAGAAAATTCTCCTCTTAGAAAAGTTCTCCCCTATTTCCTAAGCATCAGATTTGAGGTCTGGATAATTCTTTTGAACATGGACCTTACTCACAGATGCTGACAGATTTACTTGATCCCCACTTCTTGACAATATGTTGAGATACTGGCATAAAAGCCAGCCATCTTCGAAGACTGGGTTACCACTGGGTTCCAAAAGGCTAGATGTAACTAATTAGGAGAGTTTAATTCTGCTGATTTAAGAGAGCTATGGATGGGATTCTTAGTAGTGAGAGCCAATGGGCTATGGATCCCATAGCCATGAGCTGCGACCCTGACCCTATCCAGCCAACAAGGGAATGAGTGTGAGATGACTGAGCACACCCTCTGACTCACCTAGAAAAGACCTTGACACACAGACGGTCCCTTCATAGAAAAACAGTTTTGGTTTTTCATTTATTTTTGTGTTTTGTTTTGCTTTGTTTTATTTTAAATAAACTTGACTGTGCAAATAAAAGATGACAAGGGATAGAAGAGTAGGCTGGGGCTTTGGGAGAGGGCCAGACACACAGGAAAAAATGGTAAGTTAAACATTGGAGGAGACCATGCCAGGCCATAGGTGCTTCATCCTGCAGGTTAGAAGCACCAGTGCGTGCTCAAGTGAATACTGATCTTGGTGTTCTGGGCTTCAACACTGCAGGAGAGGAGCGCACTGGAGGGCATCGGGAATACAAGTTTCACTCTATGGCAGTTCCTACTGTGTCCTGGGCATCCCAATGCAGCACAAGAGGGGGCTGGGAGGAGCACGGGGGCAAATACAAACTACGCACTGCCCCTTGCTCTGCTCTTCACAAAGGGCCAGCCTGGCTCCCAGGGAACGCTGACTTGACACCCAAACCAGCATCATGAAAGGCAGCAGAAAGAAAAAAAAAGAAAAGAAAAGCAGCAGATAGATTCCTGAATGGGAGGATTGTTTTTGATTGGTTGATTGGTTGGTTTTAAGCAGGGGTGGGAGAGGGGAGAGAGACTTTGCATTTTTCTAAATAGGTTCAAAGCCCTTCTTACCTGCTCACTCCTCGTGGGGAGGCTTCTTACATCTAAATCTTGCTTCTTGTAAGCAGGCTTTTCTGGTGTTTGTTTGTTTTTGTTTTTGTTTTTGTTTTTGTTTTGACCCAATTGTGTTACCAAATCCCTTCATAAGAAAAAAAGTTTTAAATATAATCCTATAGGAATATTTGTTACAGTGTAATTTAACCTATCATTTCTGACAGATTGAGCATGTCTGATACTTAGAGATCTTTTCTAAGGAAAAAAAAGGAGGCCAAGATAAAAAAAAAAAAAAAACCTACTAAGGAGTTTTAGAATAAAGTTTTTCATAAATTATAAGCATTTGGCCATGAGTTATATATATTTGTCTGGCCTAGTGATTCTTTGGCACTGTTTGTAGAACAGTGCTTGTAGAACGTTTGACTAAAGTCGCAAACGTATGGGTAGGCTCAGATATGTACATGAGAAGGAAGGGACGCATAGATTATTCAGAAACTTAAATATATCATTTTAAAGTAGGCTGTGATTGATAAAGGAACAAACGAGTTTAATTCTGATTTAATCCAAATCATTATAATTAAAGGAGCCCCTGACTAGCTTTAGGAATCCTAGATATTCTGAGTTTTACTGTGTTTTAGATATGGGATGGCACATACATGTAGAACAGAAATCCATCCACAATTCCTGAAGAGGTCTGCTTACGCATGGGGAAAAGGACAGAAAATCAAATCACTGCAACATAAATTTTCAGATATTATATTATTTCAGTGAACTTAAAGAACAAAATACCTACCAAAGAACTTAGCAATTTTCTTAACACCTAAGAATAGGAAACTCTAAGATTATTAATGACTGTGAAATAACACGTTACCATCTTGTTAGAGTTCACCCTTTAAACTCTAATTAAATGGGGTCCATGTGAATTACCAAGGTCATCGAAACCTCATGACTAGATGGCCTCTGAGATTTGTGACTGTTCCACTGAGCACTAAGCATGGGATCTTGAAGGTAATCCAGAGTAGAGAGTGGAGCCGAGGAGGGCAGAGTTCAGTGGGTGACAAGCACCCTCTGTCTCATCCTTCAAGAGCCATCAGTACTTGCCCCAGAATGCAGTTTTGACAGTGTTCGATTAATTCAGATTGTCAGTTCAAATATCTCAAACCTCAGAGGTATTGGTAATTGGATGCAAGTGATTCCAAAGAGAAGGAAGACAAAGGAAGACTTCCAGTGTTAGCATCTCAACCCCATAACAGGCCACATCACCAGTCTATAAAGGCCAGCCTTGGACCCGATCACCAGTGAAAGTGTCTTTGACCTTAGACTAGTAGTTTGAATTAAATAAAGACTGACTCTAAATACATTTGGGAAATATTGTTAAGTGGCTGTTTAGCTCCAGGAATAGACATGTAAACAAAAAAATAACAAGCAAATTTATTGGACTATTTCCTGTTTCAGTTAAGGTCTTTGAATCCAAATATATTTTAATAATATGAGCCACTTATTATATCACAGGTATGATTCTAAGTTATAAATTCTACAGTATCACATGTTACATGAAATACGTATATATAAACAGAGATGCTCATTCAGTCCTTGCTGTGGTTTTTATGAGGTTGGTACAGTGTTCATCTTCCCCATTTTATGGGTGGTAAAACTGAAACAAAACTTACCTATATTGACTATCACACAGATAATCAATGATGTAGCTAGAGTTTAAACCCAGGCAGTTTGGCTGCAAAGACCTTGTTCTTAGGTTCCATAGTATACTGCCTTTCAATGTAGTTATGAATATACAAAAGTCTCACAAGTCTGTCACTGCCTATCAAGTAAGACTCATAAGCAATAAATTCTAGTTCTGTGAGAGAAGAGGAAGTAGTCTTACTAATTTCTGGAACTAAGGAATATACTAAATTACAAAGATTAAATCAGTTTAGGCATAGTGGCCAGCCAGTTATGTAGGACCCAGGTCATGTTTCAAAATCATATAATTGACGTCATTGATTCTGGGTCACCTTACAATCAGTGAAAATCACCATAATTTCTAAGGAAGAATTAGCCAGTAATCTTAGTGAGGCATGCATTTGAGTTCTTTCTCTTGTATACTCAACTCTTAGCCTCTGTCAACCTCATAATGCCTTGGTAACAAGTAAAATCATAGAAGAAAATGCCAGTTTCAGCCCATTCGCAAGATTCAAATGTATGAATTTGTGGGCACCTGTCTTGAAATGATGGCTATAAACAGCTTAGAGTGTGGATTACATAGTGTCTTTTGTTCATTTATAGAAATTTTATGTAATATAAGAATGCTGATTAAATTTCTATAAGCTAAATGATTATATAACTCTACTATAATTGTTTTAGTATTTCAGACTCCAAAAATCACCTTATATTATTTCAAAAGGGAGAGAACAATTTCCAAATAAATATATTTCAAGTTGTATCTTCTTTATTTATATCGAGAGATAATTCAGTTGGCTTAATAGCATCCTTTTTGAAAAGCCAAGCTTCTGCTGCGTCTTTCTGAGCCTCCTGCACCCAGTTAAAAGAACATTTTGTGTCCTCTGACTTCCACAAAGACTTGGAGCACACATCCCTTAAGGTATCATTAGACAGCAAGGCAGTTCAGCCCACATGTACAAAAAAGGGGAGGGATGTAAAGTTTAGGCAGAAAAGAGCCAATAATCAGATTGGTCAGAGCGTCAGTGTGTGTGTGGTGTGTGTGTGTGTGTGTGTGTGTGTGACTCTAAGGTATGGATGACTTCAGTTGGATAGGACCTTAATGCCGGGTAAAAGGGTTCAGCCCCTTTCTGGCCATCTTAGGGATTTCAAGCAGCACAGCTTTAGAAATAGAAGCTAGAAAGATTGAACAGATGGATTCAAGGCAGGAGAGTCTGTAGAAACCATTAAGAGGTTTTTAGCAAAAGCCTCAACTGGTACAGCAGCAGCTTGGTCTCACCTTTGCTTGTTACAAAGGGAGTGTAACTTTAACCCAAGGGAAACATCAAAACACCTTCACGCCATGACAAAACCTGTCCACATTTATCAGGTGGCCGAAAGGAATAATGTAAGGTTAACCACAGGAGGTCACTTCTTGGAACCTGAATTCTTTCCAGGACAGCAGTTTGGTGGTCTCACTGGTCATTTGCATCTGCTCTGTGTACTCCAACATGTGCCTACCCAAAGCTACTGAAGCTCAGAGCCCCCTCTTCTCCCCAGACAGAGTCCCTTCAGATGTCGAGAGACATCTGGTTCTGCATTACCTCCCTGTGGACAGAGAAGGGCAGCAGCATCCAGGTCCTTCTGGTTTGACCTGATGTTCGGAAGAAAAAAATCACAGCCTGAATATTAAGAATCTGTTTGGCATTCTCCCATAGTGCCTTAAAAACTGACGATGCCTCTAGCACTGTGTGAACTAACACTTATCATATCCCCCAAAAGTGCTGATTCGTGTTCACAGGTATTGACCTTCAGTCTTTATCACATTTTCTGAGCATTTCTTCAAAAATTCAACACACTCAAGAGAGATTCATCCTTAGGAAAAGTTTTTGAAAATTAGTTAATATATATGCATCACTGTATCACTGTTTTTACGATTATATTTATTTATTTAGGGAGTGTGTGTGTGTACATGGGTGTGCGCGTGCATGTCTGTGTGTATCTCTGTCTCTGACTCTGTCTCTGTTTTTGTGGGGACATGCTTACCACAGCACCAGTGTGGAGGTCAGAGGACAACTTGAGGGCACTCTCCTCCCACCATATGGGTTTCAGGGTTCAAATGCAGGCTATTGGGCATGGCAGCAAGCACTTTTACCCTCTGATCCCTCTTAACTGCTTGCATGACCATCTTCTTATGGAATATTTAATAGGCTAGAAAATTCCATTTTTCCAGACATACCTGATACAGGTTTGCCATATGTGATCATCAACTCCAATAATTTATTATAAGAAAAACAATATAATTGCCTGAAACCAGAATTATGCATTGTGTTTTAGCTGGCCTTGCTATAAACTACTTTTAAAGCATTATTCCTCACTTGTGAATGTGAACGATCATGTCCCCACAGCCGCTTGTATGTCAGTTAACCTGTGCTTAAAAAACCCAAAGAGGTAAGGTCATATTCTATTTCATCCCTTTCACATCTCGGTTTTGTACAATATCTATTATTCGACACCATCTGTTCAGACTATATTCAGGCAAATGTAGGAGGCATCCAGCATTTCCTGCTATCCATCACTTGACCCATTTTAGGGCCTGTGTTTGTTTCACAAGAAAATATCTTGCTTCTGCAAGGCCCCAGTGTGGGAGGAGTAGGCTCCTGTCAGAGCTCTCCTGAAATTCACAGCAAAATGGCCAGCCTCTGTGCAGAGGATCAAACTGCAAAACACTCCTTTCTCACAGTTTGCTGGATCCTGGGAGCAGAGCACAAAAACCACCTGGACCCACCGTTTGTTCTTCTCCAAAAAAAGCAGAGACCACAGCCATCGTAATCCAGCCCTATGAACCGCACGCTGGGTAGAGTCCTCTCCCTCTTTCTCTCTCCCCGTCTGCATTTCACTGACAAAGTGCTTCAGCTACCTTGAATTTTGGCTTATATTTTGCTCTAGAGTGGGGTTTGGTTTCAGCAATGGATCAGGTTACCAAAAATGAAGCAGAGTGGCTGTAGCAAATATTATGTGGAAAAGAAATGATCTCTCTCTCTCTCTCTCTCTCTCTCTCTCTCTCTCTCTCTCTGTGTGTGTGTGTGTGTATTTGTGTGTGTGTTGAAGATTGAGCCAATGTATAAAAATTGTAGCATTTGCATTCAACAAATGCCACTACTTAAAAATATTTAGAGACCGAGTCTAACTTCCCATATACAGCATGAAATTTAGATTTACTGCTAAGGGCAAAAAAATTCTTAAAGGTGAGAGTACACTGATGATCCTGAACCTGGATGTATGAGAAACAACACAGAGGGAATTAGCATTTTCCTCTTTAAGAAATCAGAGAATCAGGGGACTGGAGAGATGGCTCAGAGGTTAAGAGCATTGGCTGTTCTTGCAGAGGACCCAGATTCAATCTCCAGCACCCACACAGTGGCTAACAAATGTCAGTAACTTCAGTTCCAGGGAATCTGATGCCTTCTTCTGATCTCCACAGGCATTGCACGACATGGCTTCACTTACATACATGCAGGCAATATACTCATATACTTAAAAAAATAAAATAAATAGAATATTTTAAGAAATCAGAGAATCCGGCCAGCAGGAATGCTCAGTGGGTAAAAGTACGTGCCGCACAAGCCTGAAGACGTGAGTTCAATCCCAGGAAACTACAGGGGAAGGAGAGAACCAACTCCTGAAAGTTGTCCCTTGATCTCTACACATGTGTATTATGGCACACATGTGACTCTCACATACACATCCTACACAGGCACAGGTGCACATACCACACGTACAATAACAACAAATAAATAATTAAAAAAGGAAAAATCATAAAATCAAGAGTCATCAGGCTTTTTTCTTTGTCAGAGCCAGCTGCTTTGCAGGCTAGCCCTGAGGTCTAATTAATATACATATCTGCAGATTCTCTAAGGAGAAGCCACATTATATAAGCATTGCCACTTAGTACAGTTCCATTTTTCATGAATAATTCAAAGTCTGTGGTGAGAGGCTTGGGTAGAGTTCTTTTGTATATATCACCCAAAGACATGCTAGCAGCACCAGTTGTGTATGACTGACAGAGAACATCAGGAGCCCTTGGGTAGGGCTGTGCTGCTTGCTGGGTCATCCTCCTTAGGATGCTTCAGATCCTTTCCTCTTTCTGCATTTCAATTGGAT
The DNA here is from genome assembly GCA_009823505.1 of Rhizomys pruinosus. Classification (NCBI taxonomy): domain Eukaryota; kingdom Metazoa; phylum Chordata; class Mammalia; order Rodentia; family Spalacidae; genus Rhizomys; species Rhizomys pruinosus. Next base: position 618,561 of record VZQC01002103.1, on the reverse strand, counting down.
TTGGGGGAGGAGGAATGTTTTTAGATTAAAAAGTCATATTCCCCATAGTATTTTGGCTTTTGTTGATGGTAGTAGAGTCATCTTCCCTTTCTCTAATTTTAAGTGGCTGGCTTTATGCAGAATGAGTATGCCATTCTCGTGTGTGTGTGTGTGTGTGTGTGTGTGTGTGTGTGTGTGTGTGTGTGATTTGTAAGGAAAGACAAACCAGCTGCCTTGTAAGAGCTCATGTTCCAGGGCTGAATGCTGAATAGGGTCTTTCTTCATAACAGCTAATGCAAACAGCAAATGTTTACTTGTTTACATCCCCAGACTGTGGTGCCATACTCCACCTTCTTGCTCTACTTCCTGAGTGTTAGGGAAAATGGTCAGTTTTTCTATGTGGGTAGGTATGGAGGAGAGGAAAGCTAACCATGGCTCCATTTACCAGAAATGTCACTGCCACAGGCCCCAGGCAAACTGGGTTTGGGTCTGTCTGTCCTCTCAGCCTCTTCTAGTCCTTTCTCCATGACACATGAATGGAAACGGTGATTTCCAAGACCAGAGATGTCTAACTCTGCTGATACTGCAGAGGCCAACGGTTGGGGAAGATGCTGGAGATAGCTATTCAGGGGTTTGTTGCTTAGTAAACAGTTGTGTCATGATCAGAGCATATCACTAAAAACATAAAGCCCTGTACATGAACATCACCTCATGAGAAATTGGCTCTGTGGCAGGGTTTCATCCCCAGAGCAGTCAGGAACGTAACTCTGAGGGCTGTGAAGGAATTGGGTGGAGGACAGACATGTGCAGACCAATTTGGAAACATTTAAAGAGTAAAGACAAGGGGCTGGGGAGCTGGCTTACACAGTGCTTGTTGCATAAAACAAAGATCTGAGTTCAATCCCCTAGAAGTCACATAAAAAATATTTGGTTTGGTGGCTCACACCTGTAATCCCAAGAGGGGAGTCAGTCTTCTCATGCTTATGCTCAAGCACAAAGACGAGTTCAGATCCTCAGCACCCACGTAAATATCTGGGTATAGCATACATCTGACACCCCAGTGTTGTGCGGGTGGGATCCTGGAGCTCACCAATCCAATCTAAGTAAATCTGGGAACTGCATCCAGGTTCAGTGAGAGAGACCTTGCCTGAGAAAATAAGGTAGAGGGTAACTGGGGAAGACACCAGATAGCGGCCTCTGGCCTCTACATGCAAACGCATGTACACACACACAAACATATGTACTGATACACTACACAAAAATAAATAATAAATGGGTGGAGACTAATTGAGGATGGACACCGGACATACACTTCTGACCTCCACATACATGGGCACCTACATACATGTGTATGTGCAAACAAAGGTGCATGAACACATGAATACATAAACATAGTGTCTTATGTATTTACATATTACAAGATACATGAGTAAAGGATAGCAACAAGGGTGAAATAAAAAGGATTCACATCTCTGTCATGTTAGCCCTATTACATAGGCTCTGTTTTCCCTTGGCCATTTGAAAAAGTAAAAGCTTAGATTTGGTCACAGTCTTACTAAGTAGTAGAGCCTACATTTGGTTTCAACCCTCTAGCCTTTAGGTCTGTCTTAATCAACTTTCTGTCACTGCACAGAATGCTTAAGATAGCTTCTTGGGGTTAAAGATTAACCTTGGTACAGTTAGGGGGTTTCAGTCCATGATCAGTTGGCCCATGGCTTTGGGGCCTGTCACAACACAGGACATCATGGTGGGAATATACAGCAGAAGAGGCCTGGTCACCTAATGGCAACCAGGACACAAAAGAGAGACAGGAAGGTACTGAGGCATAAGGTCCCCTTCAAGGGCACACCTCAAATGACTTAACTTCCCCATGACTTAGCTAGCCCCTTAAAGGTTCCAGCACCTCCCAGTAGCATGAGCTGAAGCCTTTAGCTTGTAGGCCAGATCCAGAGTATCACACAGTCAGTGCTGTCCCCATTTCTTACATTCTTCCCCAGCAGCATGTGTAGCTCAGAAAGGATCTCAAGATAAGTCTCAGGTTTTAGGTTCTACTGCAGACAGAGAGAGGTTCTATGTAGTTATAGTCCAGCAAGATGGCTCTGTGGCTTTAAGGCACTTGCCACCAAGCCTCATAAATGGAGTTCAATTCTTGGAATCTACATGGTAGAAGGAGAGAACAGACTCCTGCAAGTTGTCCTCTGACTTACACACATGCACACATAAATGGGTTGTTTTGGTATTTTTGATACTTTTTGATATTTGATATTTTTTTTGTATTTTTGGTATTTAGTTCCAGCTGGCCTGGAGCTCACTTTGTAGACCAGGCTGGCCTTGAACTCATAGAGATCCACTTGCCTCTGCCTCCCAAGTGCTGGGATTAAAGGCATGCGCCACCACGCCTGGCATAAATGTATTTTTTTAAATAAGCTACAGTTGCATCAGATACAAGTAAGGGATCAGTATGCCTTGGATGAGCTAAATAACTTGCTTAGAACTTCATGGGGAGATTTGATGGGAGTGTGGAGTAAAAAATGCTATGGTCAGTCCTAGAAAATAAAGTTGAGTAGGTAAGGTAGAGGTCAGGTTACCTCAGGCCTCAAATGACAGGATGAAACAAGACAGGAAATGGGAAGCTGTGCCCACTGAGAGTGAGTGAGGGCTGAGAGGCTGAGTGTGAGTTCACTGGTGAAGTGCCAACTCCATCAACAAGGACTGAGAGAATAAAGAAACCACAGGGTAGGGTAAGGAATAACAGAATCCTGAGAGGCTATCTACCATACAACCTTCCTTTATGACATCTCCCTCGTTGAAATCTTCGCTTTGGTTTGTACTAGGACATATTGGCTGACTGGTGTTTTCTGACATGGGTTTATGAAGAACTATAGCTATCCTAGCAGTTGGAATCCATCATGCCTCAACATTCAGTATAATATGCTGGAATTCTTAGTCTGTTGTTTGACTTTCAGAAATCAAATTCTGTTAGTGTTAGCATCACTCTCCTTGTGCTGCCATTCTCAAAGATCCTGAGCTCACGGGGATAAGCTTCCCATTATCAAATCTGGGCACTCATCACTATTCTTCACAAGGCATTTCTGGAACCAGCATCATGAACTACATCACTGTAAACTGTCATTCAGTTTCCCCTATTTACAGGTCCGTCAGGTCTGACCCAATACTACCATCGACTAAACTATACAAATGCAAGTTAGTAAGAGCAAATTTACCATAATTCTGCCATAACTCTAGAATAACATTTGATGCATGTGCATGTTTGTATGTGTACACATGTTTGCACATGTGTATTCGGATGCACATGCATGAGGAAGCCAAAGGTTAACGTTAGTGTCTTCCTCGATTACTTCACCTTATTTATTTCTTGACACAGAGTCTGTCACTGAACCTGAAACTTACTTGACTAAACTGGCTGTCCTGCAACTCCCAGGGATCCTCCTGCCCACACCTTCCCTGTACTTCGACCACAGACTGTCTGCAATTCAAGCACACCTGGATCTGGCTTTTTACAGGGTACAGGGGATCCAAACTCAGGTCCCCATGCTTGTGCAGCAAGCACTCTTCCCTCTGAGCATTTCCTCGGCCCCTATAAAAACATTTTTGGGGGGCATTTTCGAGACAGGGTTTCCCTGTAGCCCCGGCTGTCCTGGCACTCACTATGTAGACCAGGCTGGCCTTGAACTCACAAAGATCCGCCTGCCTCTGCCTCCCAAGTACTAGCATTAAAGGTGTGCACCACCACACCCGGCATTTTTAAATGTGATACATTACATTATAAATTGGAAGAGAAGTCCCTATCAATCAGCTAAGTGTCTTGCCCAACTCACATGAATTAGTAAAGCAAGCCTAGAACCGGATGGTTTGTGTCTGCCTAGACCAATCTTTTCTCCCTTTCTCTTGCTGCCTTCCTGAGAAAATGCTTTAAATGATAGTGGAAGATCCCTAAGAACTAATGAACACACAGACAACACAGATGTAACTCAAGCCACTGTGCTCCATGGATTGCTATGTGTCAGATATCACATGCAGCCATTGGTATGGATTATCTTTCTGAAACCCAAAGTCTCTGAAGGGACCATCATTAACCCCAACACACAGATAAAGGAAATGCAGTTTAGACCTGTCGGGGAACCTGCCCAAGATCATACTATTAAATAGCAAAACCAAATTTCAAACTCTCTGAGCCCTTAAACCTCCTTATAAAAATACCTAGAGGGCTGGAGAGATGGCCTAGCGGTTAAGAGCGCCGATCACTCTTACAGAGGACCCGGGTTTGATCCCCAGCACCCACATGGCAGATGAGAACCATCTGAAACTCCAATTCCAGGAGAACTCCAGTTCCAGGGGAATCTGACACCCTCTTCTGACGTCCGAGGCATTGCACGACATGGGTGCACAGACCTACATGTAGACAGTACATTCATACACATACAGAAATTTAAAAAAAAAAAAGTTTAAAAAAAATACCTGGAGCATTGGAGTGACTTGCTCAAGGTTTCACAGAATGAGAAACTTAGTCTCCTAACACCACACTTGGGCCCTTTCTGCTCCATCTAAACATGGTTCGGCCTTACGTCTAGCTGTACCTTGTTGCTGAGCACTCTGTAACTTTGCTCCCTCCTTAGAATTTGGAAGGTTGATAGGGAATAAAAAAGATACCCAGAAAAGTTAAATTTGACTCTTTTTCTCCAAGGATATTTTTCCACTATTAATTTCACAACTACCCAATTATTCATCTTTCCATATCTGGCATTGTCATTTTCAAATATGCGATGAGACTAGAAAACTGCTTAGTTATGAGGGGTCAGAGATGAGCTATTGCTGGACTCAATTCCTGTTGTTTGTGTTCTTTTCTTGGCTCTTCTCTGAGCCCTAAAACATGAACTAGGAAAGAGGTTTAGAAAGGGGAATCTAAGAATTAGATAACAAAGGAAAAGAAAGATTCCATTGTGTGCCTTGACCTCAGGCAAGGAGCTTTAAAGATTGGTTGGGTTGGGAGTTTTATAAAGTTCATTTGTTAAATATAAACTGGAAGTCACCTCCTACTCTTGCTTGAATGGAAGCTGTGTGGTAAGAGGTAAAGGCTGAAAAACTGAGCCCTAGATACTCATTAAACAAGATGGATGCACACTAATGTCCATAAACAGTCATTTTCTCTAAGCATAGTGATCTAACAATTACCGACAAGTAATGTAGCTTGTCAAGAGATTTACATCTTGTGGCTTAAACTAGGAAATTAAAAGTTTGAAGGGCTGGAGCTGAAACTCAATGGAAGAGCCCTTGCCTTGAGTGCATGAGGCCCTAGGTTCAACCCCTAGTATTGCCCACAATCAAAAAAGAGAGTTTCAATATTGCCATATAAGACTATCAGCAGACATTAAAAAATATATTAACTAACACTCAACACTGTATGAGAGCAACAGTTTTTAATTCCCATTCTAGAGATAAGGAATACTAAGGATAAAAGATGCTGAATGGCTTTGTCATTGTAACATAACCACTAAGCCTGGTCACTGGGTTTGACCCAGGTCTCACTTTGAAGAATGAGAGTTTCTGTCTGTCAGGGGATGTTAGCTTTCTGCCACAGTTGACATACCCTTCAAGCACTGATGGCTGCCACTGCTCTTATAAGAAAATATTTCAGTTTCCAAAATGAGTAATATGAGCTGACAGTCAAGACGTTAATGAAAAATCATAGAAATTCAGTGTAGATTCGTCATCAGTGACAGTCAGAATATGCGTTGCAGAAAGGGAACCAAGTACATTTTGTATTCTAAGAAATCTTAATCTCATCAGAACCAAATATATTTCCAATATACGGAGTGCCATACAAACTTATATTTAAGTGCACAACAGTGTGATTTGAATGACTATTTAAATAGCAGCTGAAACCAAATTTGATTTGAGATTACGAATCTTAAAATAATAGCCTCAGGGAAAGGAAACAACCTTTATCAAAACCACATTAGGTATCAGACACTTCATATGCTTTATATTTCATTTAATACTCACTCTTGCTCTGTGGAGTGCTTTATGACAGCAAATGAGAACAAATCCTAAAGAATAAATTGCAAAGAATTCAAGCAAGTGGCTGGATAGGTTTAGACCTTCCCAGCCTGAAAATCCTGTACTGTCCGCCACTTTTGAAAAGACGAGAGCTTATAGTTACTGTAGTACTCGGCTCTTTTCAGAATGCCTACCAACGAGCCTGAGGATACAGTAGGGATATAACTTAGAAGTTGGATTTTTCACCTAGCATGCATGGGGAAATGGGTTTGATTCCCAGCACCACTAAAAGAACAGGAAAAAAAAAAGTTCAAGGATTGGTTTGTATGTGTATGAACGTACTGTCTGCATGTAGGTTTGTGCACTCGTGTCGTGCAGTGCCACGGAGGTCAGAAGAGGGTCTCAGATTCCCTTGGAACTGGAGTTCTCCTGGAATTGGAGTTACAGACAGTTCTTAGCTGCCATGTGGGTGCTGGGGATCGAACCCGGGTCGTTTGCAAGAGCAGTCGGTGCTCTTAATTGCTAGGCTATCTCTCCAGCCCAACGATTGGTTTTTAAGAGTTTTAATCATCTAAAAAGAATGATCTAATAGAGTTGAAAACTTTTTTTAAAGTCTAAGTTCAGTATCAGAAATGGTCTGAAAATACTGGTAGTTGCGAGATCAACAAGGGAATTCAGTTTCAACTCAGTGAACAAGTGCTAAGGTAGAGGGGCATCAGGGCACCACTGTGCCCTTCCCAGGGTGAGCTGGCAGGGAATTCTGGCTGGAAAGACTCAGCCAGAAGTCCTCTCATCCAAGATGTTGTGTTTTGTAAACGGTAAATTTTAAGAAAAAGAAAAGAGGTATGTTTTTCGACCACTTCTGTGCCACATCAGAAGATTCATCTCGCAATAATCCTTTCCTGTCACAGCTTCTCCACAAAGACAAGAAAGAGATAAGTGCAGTTTGAGGAGGGTAATGTTTCCGGCCATACACCCTTGCAGGAAAGCAAAGGAGAAAGGAGCAGGTGGCCCAAGTAAAAGCACAGAACTTAGTTCAAACGTGAGCTGAGAATGAGGACGGTAATAGCTCATGAGGACAACTAGGAATCCCACCACACAGCACAGCCAGGACAAAAGGAGAAAGGACGAGAGGGAGGTGAAAGAGTACAGCTAGGAATCCCACCACACAGCACAGCCAGGACAAAAGGAGAAAGGACGAGAGGGAGGTGAAAGAGTACAGCTAGGAATCCCACCACACAGCACAGCCAGGACAAAAGGAGAAAGGACGAGAGGGAGGTGAAAGAGTACAGCTAGGAATCCCACCACACAGCACAGCCAGGACAAAAGGAGAAAGGACGAGAGGGAGGTGAAAGAGTACAGCTAGGAATCCCACCACACAGCACAGCCAACAAAAGAAAAGAGCGTAGGTGAGTAGAGCTAACTCACACCACGCAGGACCAATCGGGAGTGACAAGAGTCACACAGCTAGAATCCCACCACACAGCACAGCCAGGACAAAGCAGATGAAAGAGTACAGCCTACGGATCTTCCACACAAGCACACGCTGACACAAATAACATTACGAGGGATGCAACCATTAGGCTTCAGAACGGGGCTCTGATTGGGCCGATGCATCCAGCATGGCAGACCTCATATTTACTCGGCTGGCGCCCATGTGACACTTTGCTACTGCAGAGTGCTAAGGCTGTAGCTCAGTGGTACAAAGCATTCCTGGCATGCACTCACAAGGACCTGCTTCAGTTCTCAGCACCGAAGAAAGTGCCGAAGGGTATGGAATTCAGAGGTGTGTTAATGAAGCGGTTCAGAGATGATGTGGAGGTTTGAAGTGATGGAGTATGTCACTCACTCGAATGTTATAGTAAAACTTGGGGCTGGCGATAGCCTGCGTTAGAGTGCGATGCTCTGCGTCACAGGGTTCGTCCCAGCACCACCCATGGTGGCCGAGAACCGTCTGTAACGGATCCTTCTGAGAACTCCACATTCGGGTCGAACCCTCTTCTGACCTCCGCGCATGCACGACACTGGGTGCACAAACTGCATGCAGACAGTACATTCATAACGATAGAAAGTAAATAAGCGGGAGTGGTGGCCACGCCTTTATCTAGCATTTGGGAGGCAGAGGCAGGCGGATCTTGTGAGTTCAAGGCCAGCCTGGTCTACAGAGCGAGTTCCAGGACAGCTGGGGCTACAAGGAGACCGGTCTCAAAAAGACCAATAATAATAAAAATAATAAATAAATAATAAATAATATTTTTAAAAATAGTAAAACCTTATGTCTACTTTACCATAATTTTTGTTAGGACAGAAGATTCCAATAAGGGATTAAGAACTGGCAAGGTAGAGGTCAAATTTTACCTAACCTAGTATCAAATCTTACAGTGTAAGATGAATCTTTTCAGGATAAAAGCTGCTTCTTGTCATCAGCATCCCTTTAAGAGCTCTGGTAACTGCCTGCAGTTGTGGTTTTTCTCAGTGGCCGGCATCTGTTAGAAGTAGGTTTATCCTAGGACAGCAGACCTTCTTAACAAAAGCCTGATGTTTACTCAATGACAGCATGTCTTCTTGATTCCTCGTAACAAGTGTGTATTAGGAGCCTGCCATGTGCTGCATATAGCTCAGTTCTCTGGAAATGTAGCAATGAGAAAACAGTCCTTATTCTCATGGGCCTTACGTAATGAAGGGTACAGGCAATGAAAAAATGTGTAAATTTTCGCAGTCATGGAATACAGATCTTCTCTAAAAGCAAGTGAGGATGACAGTTCCCACCACTGATGGGGACACATTGTAGTAAGGAAGGAAAATAGTGGGCGTTCTCGTTGATAAAACATCCCCCTGAGTCCATCTTCTCACTCATTACACCAGGATATCTTTGTACTTCCCAGGGAGTGATGAGGATAACTGGTCATAACCTCCCTTGTTTAAGTACCCAGTACATGGCCGAGGTGCTGTGGGGTGTGCTACAAACAGAGAGAAGCTAAGTCTCAGACACCACAAACTCAGTTGGTAGCACAGACCACACTCCTGAAGTCCCACTCAAGTCTGCTTTCTGTTTTCTTTTTCTTTGCAGCCTAAGTTTCTGCCCAACTGAGAAGAATAAATCTCTCTCTCTCTCTCTCTCTCTCTCTCTCTCTCTCTCTCTCTCCTGCTCTCTTTCTTTTCCTCATCTGTTATTCTCCTGCCTTCCTTTCCCCTCCCTCTCTTCTCCTCCACCACTTCCCCAACTCTCTCCCCAAACTACACACACACACACACCACACACCACACACACACACACACGGGAGAGGGGCAGGGCAAAATTTAATCTTCATTGTGTGGGAATTTTGTTAGACAGCAGCAGCATCTCACCAATTTGAGAAGTGTGCAAGATGTTTCCAACAGACAAAGATACATGTCCACATCTGGCTCTTAATATTAACCTTACTGTCCTATCCTTCCATTTTAACATTTGGGGGTTTTTCTGCCTTTTGTGTCCTAAAAGCCAATTCCTAATGGGCTCAATTATATATTCCCCTCCATTGTGAAAAGAGATATAGCAGCCAAAGTGTGCCCAGCGTTCCAAACCTGGCACAATGGTAGTGAACACAAAAGCAGGGCACAGAGCAGGTTCAAGGGTTTTAGATTTTTATGTTAAATAGAATAGTATCTCACTTCTATGATTTGTGTGTGTGTGTGTGTGTGTGTATGTGCACTTGACCTGGATCTTCAGTTTATTACCATGATGAAAATTACATAATGTTTTCAAATCCCATTTCATATGAACAAATCTTTTTGAAATTTCTTTGCAATAGCTGCAAATTGTATTTTAAAATATCTCATAGTGGGCTGGAAAGATGGTTCAGTGGTTAAGAGCACTGACTGCTCTTGCAGAGACCCTGGGTTTGAGTCCCAGCACCCACATGGTGGCTAAGAACCATCTTTTAGCTGGTGGGTGTGGTGTATGCCTTAATCCTAGCACTCAGGAGGCAGAGCAGGTGGATCTTGTGAGTTCAAGGGCCAGCTGGGGGCAAATAGGGAGACCCTGTCCCAAAAAAACAAACATAATAATAAGAAATAATAATAAAAATATTTCATTGTTGTTTCTTCAAGTTCTTCCCCCTCCTAGACACTGTGAATTTACATGGTCTATTAATTAATGTCTTTTTCCATTTTTCATTCTTGAGATTAATTTGTAGCCTTTAAAAGATCTAAGATGGCCTGATGCCAAATATAACTACAAGCAAAAGTACATTGGTTAAAGGATTTTATCCAACAAATAACTCTTAATAGTATGTTACATAAACTAGTTTTTAAATGAAAAAAATTCTTAGGTTCTACCTCCACGTCTAGAGTTGTCAGTCAGGGAACCCACTCAGATATAGTCAGCATATTTAATCTCAGCCTCACTTCCTAATCATGTCATTGTAAATATTCCAAATCAGAATATTTGCCTCAATAGTGTGACCCAATTAGATACAATATACATAATATATATAATATATATATGATATGATTCTGAGTATGTGAGAAGGTATTTAGCCTCCGTACAATATAAGATAGTGTTTCATCTAAAAGTCTGTGTTTAAAGTTCTTTGGCCAATTGTTTTGGAAATCAGTTTTTTTTATAGAGACCACAGTAGTCTTGGTGGTTGGAACCTGAAGCTGACCTAGAGGTATATTGCACAAGAGGTCTTGTGTTGAATCAGAACATGATCTTTAAAACATGAATTCCTACCAGGTGTGGTGGTGCACTCCTTTAATCCTAGTACTTGGGATGTAGAGGCAGGCGGATCTTTGTGAGTTCAAGGCCAGCCTGGTCTACATAAGCATTCCAGGCCAGCAGCCGACGTTTTTTGCTCTCAAAAAAAAAAAAAAAAAAAAAAAAAAAAACAAAAAGATGGAATTCCCCACAGGTGCTCTTTCAATGAAACTTCTGCTGTACCAAACAGAATCTTTATGTGAGTTCAATCCTTAAAGTGCTTTCTGAAGACATCTTAACCACAGTAGGCCCTTTAGGTACACTGTTCAGAATTTGTGCTCTGGGCACTGTTTGTGGAGAGTAGTGTGGACAAAACATGGTCGGTGTTAGTGGCTGTTTCTGCTTCTTTAGGATTCAAGGAAGATAACTGAAACTCTGTCAGTGGAATACTTGTCAGGGAGGACTTGTTGAATAGTTTTGAGAAGTGCAGTATGGAGTTGAAAATGACAGGTGAAGGCCTGGCGGCTGGGAAGGTAGCTCAGAGAGTAGAGTGATGCTGTGCAAGCACGAGGACCCTAGTTTTGATCCTCATATATCCATATCATCCACATATAAAGCCGAGCATGGGGTGTACATCTGTAATCCCAGCACTGGAGAGGCAGAGATGGAAGAATCCTGGGATTCTCTGGTAGGCCAGCCTAGCCAGATGGGCGGGTTCCAGGTTCAGTGAGAGATCCAGTCTCGAAAAATAAGGTGAGGAAAAACTGAGGAGAAAACATTCCACACTGACATATAGCCTCCATGTCATGCACACACATGTGCACACACACACACGCACACATGCACGCACACACACATACATGCACGCACACACACATGCACACGCACGTGCACACACACAGAAACACACACATACACACATGCACACACATGCACACACGCACACACACACAACACACACACACACACACACACGCACACACAGCTAAAATCGCCGAGAACCTGTCCTGGCATTTTTACACCTCACGCCGCCCCTCCTCCTTTTCCATGCTGCTGTGCTTTGCTCTGCTCCAGCCTTTCTTCCTGGCTCCCATTTGGCCCCTCCAACCTGGAACTTGCTTTTATTTTTGCCTTCTCATGCAGCTGTAGAGCAAACATAATCTTATAGCTCCTCTTTCAGAGTAAACACACAGCCTTCTCCAATATGTTTTCAATGCTTTTATAGTACCGGGGGATAAGACCAAGGAAAGAAAAAAGGAAATTGCTTCTAATATCCTTTTACCTTCTTTCTCATTTGTGTGTAGAAAAACAGTCCTTCTGGGAGGCAGAGGCAGGCGGATCTTTGTGAGTTCAAGGCCAGCTTGGTCTACAGAGTGAGTTCCAGGACAGCTGGGGCTACAGGGAGACCCTGTCTCAAAAAGACCCCCCAAAAAACTGTCATTCTTGGGTGTCATGAATTAGACATGATAGAATTTCATATACTGGTCAATAATAGCATAGTGAAAAATGTTAGTGGAGGATGGTCTGAGAGCAACCCACCTGGGGTGGAAGAGAACCACCCCAGCCATTGAAGGGCAGGCAGAAGATGCATGTGAGGTCCTAGGAGGGTTTCCTATCCCTGGAGGAAGGACTAAGGAAGGACTAAGCAAAGCCATCTTCTCTAAGCATAGAGCGTGTCTGGGTAATCGGGCATCTGGAGGAGAGAGGTGACTCTCATCTGGTTCATGTTAAGTTAGGGATTCCTATCAATATGAATATACTCAGGTCCCTTATTTCCCATAACTAACCACACTCTAATTGTGAGTACAATGTTTGAAGACCATCTAGTCATTTCCTTTGTTTGGCATTTGATAAAACAGCAGGGCTGTTGTTATTGTGTGTAATGAAATGGTTAGAAGAGAAGATAATTCTAGAAATATACCTTCTGACCAGAAAAATGTCACCCTGGGACAGTCTTGAGACTTGTAAATCATGTACATGAGGACCAGATCCCTACTTCAATGGAAAAATAAGAGAGTTCATCCTCAAAGGATGATTTGAGAGAGGCAGGACTGAGCTGAAGAAGAGGCCATGATCCGAGCTGCACTGCACTCTGCCCAGAGCCTTTCCACACACAACCTGGCTTCATATGAGGAGTAGAAGCTTTCTCAAATCAGGAACTTCCATTTAGGGATTTTTATCCAGATAAGTTCTCAATGTGGATTTTGAGGGATTCCTTTTAACGAGGCTGATGTTATCACATTTCACTTAGAGCTCAGTAACCAATATTTTACATGACAATTTTTCATATATTAGAATGTATACCAAAAATCTTCTATTCACTAACAAGAGAAAATGTTAGAGAAAAATGAGTCACCAACAAGAAATCATTTTGAAAATAGAGAAATTGGACCTTTTGATGTTGACTTTTTATTAGCAACATAGAACAAAACAATAGTTCTAACATAGCTACTCTTCAAGATGCTACCCAATATTATAGACATACCTTTCAATCTCAGTTTGCCCTTCTGAAGAGTAAGACTGTCATATTTGGCAAGTACCCCAGGACCCTGGTATATACCTGTTCTGTACAGACGAAAAACACATTTGAAAATAAGTCAACTGTGGTACCACACTACTCTTCCTCAGCATAATATCCCTTTAAATTAATAAATAAGTCTACTTTTCAGAGGCTAAGGGTGTAGATCAGTCAGTACAGCACTTGCCTAGCATGAATGAAGCCCTGGGTCCAATCCACTGAACATGGTGCCCTACCCCTAAAATCCCCGAAACGGAAAGGTGGAAGCCAGAGTGTCCAGAAGTTTCAGTCATCTCTAAGTAGAGGGCTGGGATGCAGCTCAGTGATAGAGCACTTGCTTCACCTATACAATCCCAGCACAGAAAAAGAAGTAAATAAATAAATATCAGGATGGAGGGTGAGCAACAAGCAACTGTTAGTCATATGGGGGGGGGGATCCCCATTAATTTTCTATTTTAAAATAAATAATAGGTTCTGTTTCAGGAGACAGGGCAATACACTGTTTAACAGCCTTCGGAGGATGCAGGTCCTGTAGGCATGGACAAGGCCTTTTGAGACCTGGGATATCTAGATATCTGTTTTTCTTGGATATTTCTTTATCTTTAGCTGTACCCCTGAAAGGGTACAGAGATGCATATACTGCTTGTCCAAGAGTCTCTTCTCCTGCCCTGTTCTCTATCCCTAAATCACCTGGTGGTCTTCTGTGCATGTTATTATGTCCTTAATTACTTCCTCTCTGTTCATCCATACGTTCAGCCAGCTGCAGATAAGAGAAGATAATTTGCCAGGCCTGATGGTGCATGCCTTTAGTTCTAGAACTTGGGAGGCAGAGGCAGGCGGATCTCTGTGAGTTCCAGGCCAGCCTGGTCTACATAGTGAGTTCCAGGATAGCTGGAGCTACAGGGAGACCCTGTCTCAAAAAGACCAAAAAAAAAAAAAAAAGATAATTCTAGAAATATGCCTTCTGATGGAAAAAAAGTCACCCTGGGACTGTCTGTGTGCCCCTCCCCATCCTAGAAGGACATAAAGATAAATTAGATATCCCCCATCTTCTGCCTTGCTGAGTACTTGGTTAGTATACCTGCCTGGAAATCTCTACCACAGTTCCCATGTTAGTGACATCAAGATCCTCTGAGATTCTTTCACAGCTCAGCAAGGTCACACAAATATTTTATAAGGTATATTTTATCTACCTCTCCAAAGTCAACATTACAAAGTCAGCCTTTGCTGGTTAGTTAGGAGAGAGATTTAAGGAAAACATCCCTTGCTCTTCCTTAATTGTTTTGTGGTCTGGATATATGGGATCAATTGGTCTTTTAGCTGAAATGTTTTCCCCATCATATATGCAAAGCTGAAAGAGTTCTTGGTGAATCTAGCATTGAGCTTCCGTCCCTGAAGGTAACATTTCTGAATCAGCGGGTCCTTCTGTGTAAAGAGTGTTAACATTGTAGAAGCCACCTAGAAACTCGGCATTTTCAGAGGTATGTTCAGTTCCAAAAGATCAACCACAAGGTAGAAAACTCAAAAAATGTTAACAGTTGCTATCTCCAAAACACTAAAGAAAGCCCATGTTGCTTTCCCTTCTTTCTTTTGCATTTGCCTCCATGAAGACTGGCCAGTTCAGCTGTTGAATCCATGCTGCTAATGAGCTCAAGTTCAGTGTTTCTGTTTCTGCACAGACTATTTTGCTTTGAACCAAGTGCATTTCACACCCTGGTCAGCTCTTTTTCAAGTGATAGATGGTCCAGCCTAAATCAATCATCATTAAGGAAGAGACAAGACAACATGAATATTTCATAACAGATGATTCAGTCAAGGGAGGCATGCTTGTATTTTCTTTTTAGGTAGCGGATATCTGCTGGCCAAGTGCCCTGTTCCTCGGAGTGGAAGCTGAATGTCCAGACATCACACAATTAACTCCCCATAGACCCTCTCCCCCCGGCCCACTAACTCTCCCACCCCTGCCTCCCCTGATGTTGCTGCTGCTACCTGGACTGATGCTTACCTCAGGAAGCAACAGTCTAGACTTGCTCGGTGTCTCCTCCCAAGAAGTGAGGCTGGTGAATACACACGCCAGCAGCCCATTTCTGAATTCAGCCCAATGACAGATTTGACTATAGAGTTGTTTATTATAATATGAATCAATTGCAGAATTTCCAGCTGCATTTGGGAAACTGAAGGTCAAGCAACATGGAACCTAGATATTTGCAAGTAGTAGTTAGCTAGAACTGGATAGATGCTGTCAGTCTTTACCTAGCTGGTTCACTTATGTTCATTTCCCTACCTGACCCTAATAGCCTTGAACTTCAGAGACTATCTATCCCAGAGCGTGTCTTTGTAAACATCACTTCCATTGATCCTGAGTAAAAAGCTAGACACTTCACTAAGGATTCTGAAGTTACTAAATGGCTGTTCACATCATGTCTGATAGAAAGACCCATGTGATATTCTTGAGAGCTATTTATGCTTTGCCATCAATAAATATAAACCTCATTATGGACTATACTCATATGGGGGAAGGGTAATACAGGGTGCTCACACACTTAGCAGAATCATCAGATTCTTAAATCCAGCAGCCAAGGAGAGCGATTTTAATTCATTTAATATGAATTCCTTTCTTTATTAATAAGTAACCTGTGTTACAACCAACTGATGTTACTGCATCATAAGCAATATTGTTACAACTGCATGGGCCACTAGTGATTTATGAAGGCATTCATGATTTGGGATCAAGTACATCTTCTTTTTAAAAATAGAATTGTGGACTTTGTGAGTATCAGCTGCTCTCATTTTTGTGTGTTCTCCTTCTAGTTAGGATTTGAAATGCTTTCCGTTTATAATTTTGACTTACCATTCATGATTAGCTATAATTGTCTTTAAGAATTTTGTCTCCTGTCACGGTTCTCTATTATATTAACTACTACTTACTTAAGAGAATAGTCCCTCTGGGGAGATAAATAGAAATGTGTTTTTGTTCAATACGTTTGACTTCTTTCCTGTCATCAGAGCTTGCCAAGGCTCCTCAGAAGCTGAAGCACTCACACTCTGGGGGGCAGAATGACTGTTTCTTGCATCCACTGGGAGGAGACTCTAGCAGGGCCAGGACGAGTGCCTCCAGTCAATCCTTACTATCTTCCATCCCATGCACAAGGCTCTGGACCTATCCCACGACCTCTCTTTTCTCTGATTCCCAGGCTCACAGGCGTTCTTCTGAGCCCTCTTCTCAGCTAGCATGCTAAGAAGTACAAACAAGCCTTTGGAACCACAGCTGCCCTTAGTTCTTGGCATGGGTCTGAGACAGGCCACCAATTCCATGCCCTGGAGGGAATTCTTATGCCAGGAGCAGAGTTGAGCAAGCTTCTAGTGGGTATAAGCCAGTTAATACCACACAGACCTCTGTGTCTGCAGAATATGACTGTAAAACATGATAGGCTCCTAAGGCTCTGAAATCCTTAGTTCCTAATGAAAATCAAGAGTGTAGATATTAAAATTCAAAGAAAAACAAGGGTATTTCAGACAGGAGACTTTTAGGAGACCCAGCATGCTGGCTTCCCATCTAATTGACACATAGACTCTTACAGACCTCATGAAAGTTTTCAGTTGCCTTTTGCAGTAACAAATGTACACTATCTTGAACTAGGAACTTTGGGTAGCTACCCAAGCTTGGGCCAAAGGCAAAGCAGAAAATAAACCACTGACATTTGGTCTGCTGAGCTCTCTTTGCTATTGTTTTAAACTATTTGTGTGTGTGTGTGTGTGTGTGTGTGTGTGTGCACTCGTGCACAAGGGAATGGAGGCACCTGTGAAGGTATCAGATCCCCTGGAACTGGAGTCACAGGAGGTTGTGAGCTGCCCTACTTAGGTGTTGGGAACCAAATTCCAGTGCT
Source organism: Rhizomys pruinosus (assembly GCA_009823505.1). Taxonomy (NCBI): domain Eukaryota; kingdom Metazoa; phylum Chordata; class Mammalia; order Rodentia; family Spalacidae; genus Rhizomys; species Rhizomys pruinosus. The sequence continues at coordinate 601,481 of VZQC01002103.1, read as the reverse complement.
CTGGAACAGTAGCAAGCACTCTTAACCACTGAGCCATCTCTCCAAGCCTGTAGTGTTTTAATCAACCATTTTTAAATAGGAAAGCTCAAGCTTAGGGTTTGTCCACATCAGATTTGTAGCATATATATCAGGTCACTTATAATTCCTATAAGCCTAGTATTTTAAGAATATATGTTTTGTGCAAGTATTTAATATCCAAGCCTCCAATCCTCCTGGCTATAAAAATTGTCATAAAGAGTGGTGGACATAGAGAGGCTGAGAGGTGGATGGAGAGCTGTACCAGTAGATACATATAGACAGAACAGAGGGAAATGTCTGAGGCAAAACTGTAGAAAGACAAAAATGCGCCTATTCATCTTGAAATCATATTTCTATAGTGCCAATTAAAAAGACAATGTGACTAAAGAAACGGAAAGCTGAAAACTAAAGAGAAGAGCCTTGTTTTCCTCACAGCGTCCTCCTACCTCCTGCAGCCCTCCAGACCCATGTGCCCCTGTCCTCTTCCCTGCTGCATCCCTCATGCTCCCCTGGAAGCCCTATGACCTGGAGTGTCTTATGTCCCCCGACACGAGAGCAGTGATCAAAGAGGCAGCTGTGAACTAAGTGGCATTGGTTGGCTGCTGTTCGTTACCTAGATTCCCGCTCCAGTGCCAGTGTGGGCTTCACCCCAGGATACACTTCCTGCAGACAGTACCAGTTATAGTTCACAGAAAAGAAAATTAACAATAAATGTCACCCACAAATGGAACTTCTAAGGATTTCCTAACTCAAGATCAAATCTCTGCACCTCATGAAGTTCACCACTTTTAAAAGTATAACTCAGTTTTTATGCTACATATATGCTTTCCAAGGTACATGGTTTTCCGGCCTAGATGCCAGGTTGCAGTCATAATTCCAAATTCAGCAGTACCAGAGCTCACTTTCTTCTGCCTCTATCCATATATTGGCTCTTGAGTAGACTGGAGCAGAGGAAAAAAGTAGTCTGGGTAAGGGTAGGTGGTACATTTAGATAACTTTGAAACTGATTTCCAGTCTATATATACACCTCACTGGTCTTTACAAGTTCAAAGTTTTGTTGTAAATGTCTTGTAAAAGTTTTGTTGTAAATTCGCCCATTCTCATCTGCTGGTTATTGGGCCCTCTTCAGGGTCCTTTTCTCTCCAGGTGGTTGGAAATGCCATTCTATATGGTTTTCTTACTTCAGTCAATTATCAGAAATGATATATTAGTTTAAGAACGTACAAGATTCTTTTCCCTAAATATTTCAGAGAAACTCTTGCTACAGTAAGAGGAGAAAAAAGAACCTGATCTAACATTTTAAAACACGGTCTTTTATAAACAACCTTAAAGCTCAAGGATAAAATAGAAAAAAATACCTTATTTAGCAACCAAATATCTAAATCTAAAAACAAAGTTATAAGCTGACCACTAAGTATTACCTATGTAATGATATTCAAAGATAGGATAATCGCACTCAAATACTAGGTCCTATGATAATACCTACATATAAAAATTAAATATTCTTGTGGACATCTAGCAATATAAAAACAAAAAAAAAACAAACAGGAATTGTGATTTTACCAATTAACTTTAAATTCCAAGGAAATTTTTTAGAATCAAAGAATAGGGACTGAAGAGTTGACTCAGCAATTAAGAGTGCCTGCTGCTCTTTCAGAGGACCCAAATTTGGTTCCCAGAACCCAGGTTGTGTGGCTCACAACTGTCTGTAACTCCAGCTTCAGAGGACCCAACACCTTCTTCTGGGCTCCACAGGGACCTGCTCACCTGTGGTATAATCACACACAGATACACATATGCATAAATAGATAGGTAGATGATAGATTATAGATAGATGATAGATAGATAGATAGATAGATAGATAGATAGATAGATGATGGTGATAGATAAATAGATGATAGATGATTGATAGATAGATAGATAGATAGATATAGATAATAAAAAGGTGATAAACAGAGATAGAAAATGATTCTCAGGATCTGAAGTTTTGATCTTTCATTTGGCATATATACTTCATGCAAATAGGTCCTATTTTATTGATTCTATACACATTTGTATTTTTCAGTGAAATAAAAATGATCATATGTATGGGAGAAATCATTTATTTATTTATTTATTTGGTCTTTTCAAGACAGCGTCTCCCTGTAGCCCCAGCTGTCCTGGAACTCACTCTGCAGACCAGGCTGGCCTTGAACTCACAAAGATCCGCCTGCCTCTGCCTCCCAAGTGCTAGGATTAAAGGTGTGCACCACCATGCCCGGCTGGGAGAAATCATTTAAACATACTAAAAATATTATACATGAACTAGAGGGGCACTCACTCAAAGGGAAAAATATCCATATGCATAAAGTATGATTTACTAGGATAACAAATTGTGAAACGAACCTTTTACTGGGAATTGAATCCTAGTGTGTGTAACTATTACCTGAGCCCTAAGGAATTTTTATCAATTATTTTCTAAACAAAAAATTTTAGCTATTTAACAAATAAACTTTATTTATTAATTAAATAAGGTTGAATCAAAGCAGTGAACAAAGACTATTTTGGATAGAACTTTATATTTAAGCTTGACTTTTAATGGACTAGATCATGTAGGTCAAACTCCTTCCTATAGGCCAAAGCATGATCTTAGAAGTAAACTTTGTGTGAGCTCAGCAGTAGAGTAACTTACGTAGCTCGTGTAAGACGTTGGATTCAGAAACTCTGTACTATGAAATAAAGGTGTGGGAGACTTGGAGATAAACCTTCAAAGAAAACAATTCAGATTTAATGATTTACCCTCTTTATCTGAGCTTTATTTATGCTTTTGGATTGATTTGGGGGGTTCTTTTTGAGTCAGGGTCTCCCTGTAGCCCCAGCTGTCCTGGAACTCACTCTGTAGACCAGGCTGGCTTTGAACTCACAGAGATCCACCTGCCTCTGCCTCCCGAGTGCTAGGATTTTAAAGGTGTGTGCCACCACGCTGGGCTACTTTGGGAATTTTCAAGAACATTTTAACTGCTAGATTAGATTGTTAACCCTTCTTCTCTTGACCATGACATTTAAACATAACCTGAATTTGAAACCAGCTGCTATTTTAGCTTGGGAACAAAATTGCCTTTGATAGGACTTTATCTTTGCATAAATTAATAGGTAAACTACATGATTAAATTTTAGATATATTTAAGCTCATAAATAACTTTCAGGAACAAATTCTCTGGTTAGACTTTTTGATCACTGTAGCAGATATTAATTGGACAGTAATGTGAACATTAACAAGTATAAAGCCAAAAAAAAAAAAGAGAGAGAATTTAAGAGCTGGAGGTCTAAGCAGACTGTCTGCCCACACACATGCTGTCGCAGTGTCATAGAAAGCTCTATACATTTGGATCATCATTTGTTACAGTGGCCACAGAGCACAGGTGGCGAAGTGTAAAATTTTTCAGCATGAAGGATGGGGATTTTGCAGAATTATGATTATATGTCAAGATTATGAAAAATTGAAGAACATTCTGCTTTCAAATGTCTGTTTTCAAAGAGTAAGACTTGAACGTGTTCTTTTCCCTCAAGGAAGGTCTAAAACGTGCTTGTCTTTTTTTTTTTAACAGATAATTCTGAAATAATCAGCAGAAATGGAATGGAATGCCAAGAATCTGCATTGAGAATAACTAAACATTGTTACTGTACATACTATCCTGTTTCCTCCTCAATAGAGTTGCCACAAACTGCATGCTAAATAAAGATTTAGTTCTTCTGGACAGACCACAACCCTAAGAAGCTAGAGCTGCTATGTCCTATATGAGTATTAAATATGGTATGCTTAGTATATTCCAACCTAAGATAGTTAACTACCTGAGACCAGCTGTGATGTTTAAAGACATAAAGGATGAAGTTTACTTTTGAAGGGTTTCTAAACATAGTTTCTGTCCTACGAATATTGTCTTATCTCCATAACTATAGCTGATGCAGAAAGTCCAGCCAATATACTCAATTGGACTCACTATTTCAAATTTAGCAATAAACAGTTAGCATTCGTTTAAACACCTATTCCAAGGGCAGGTTCGCTTCTAACTCCAATCACTGTCATTTCATTTCCTGACTGGATCAAAGGGTATGTTTCACTTCTTGAGGAAATGAACTCTGCAACAAAGACAGGAAGTGAAGTAAAACAGACACCTGCCCCGCAGGTCTAAAATCTGAATGCAAGCTCAAGCACAAGTACTGGGGACACATCAGAGTGTGGAATTCAGTTTGCCTGGAGATGCCGCATCGAATCATGGGATTCTAGAATAACATTAAATAGATTGAAAAAAAAAAAAACTTTGCACGGTATGAGCTTCATACCCCACCCAACAAAGTCTTGAAGGTATTATTTTACAAGTATATTTTTAAAGTTGTTTTATAAGAGAGACTTTGTAGAAGTGCCTAGATTTTGCCAGACTTCATCCAGCTCAACAAGAATGAAAGGCTCACGCCAACAGTCTAATCTAAGGGATTAGTCTTTCAAACTCACCCTCGGTTGCCTGTTACTGAATAACTCTTCTAAACTAAAACCTAGTCAGACACGGAAGCTGTAGGTGAGGAGATCTGTATAATATTCTAATTTAAGTAAGTTTGAGTTTAGTCACTGCAGATTCAACCGTGACTTTAATCTAAATTACTATGTAAACAACAAAAAAGTAGATAGTTTCACTTTTTAAAAAATCCATTACTGTTTTTGCATTTCAAAAGTTGGATTAAAGAGTTGTAACTAACTACAGCATGGGAAAAAATAGTTCTTTTAATTCTTTCACCTTAAAGCATATTTTATGTCTCAAAAGTATAAAAAACTTTAATACAAGTACATACATATTATATATACACATACATATATATACTATATATGGATGAAACATATTTTAATGTTGTTTACTTTTTTAAATACTTGGTTGATCTTCAAGGTAATAGCGATACAATTAAATTTTGTTCAGAAAGTTTGTTTTAAAGTTTATTTTAAGCACTATTGTACCAAATATTTCATATTTCACATTTTATATGTTGCACATAGCCTACACAGTACCTACATAGTTTTTAAATTATTGTTTAAGAAACAAAACAGCTGTTATAAATGAATATTATGTGTAATTGTTTAAAACATCCATTTTCTTTGTGGACATTTTAGTGATTGAAGTATTTTGACTTTTGAGATTGAATGTAAAATATTTTAAATTTGGCATCATCGCCTGTTCTAAAAACTAGAGGCATTGACCATATCATTTTTTGTTGTTGTTTGAGAAAAAAAATCTGCATTTAATTCATGTTGGTCAAAGTCTAATACTATCTATTTATCTTATATCATAGATCTGATAACTGTATCAAAAGAAAATCACATTCTCAGTGTAATCTGACATAGTGCTTGTGTCGTGTTTGTTTTAATTTGTGGAAAGGAATTGTATCTATCTAACTTTGGTAGTTTCATCTCTGTGTATTATTGATATTTGTAATTCTCTCAGCTATAACAATGTAGTTATGCTACAACTTGCCTAAAACACTCATATTTATTTTCTTTTTTCTCTCATTTTTTTTCTTTGCCTATTCATTTAAACTCACTGAGAACATAGTAGACATTACTAAAAGGTAAATTATGGGAATCACTGAAATATTTTTGTAGACTAATTGTTGTTAGCTGTCTTTTTTCTCTTTCATTTCATGATTTTAATTTTAAAAATTATTAGCACATAACTATTTTCAGCCCTTTACTAATAGAGCATCAAAAAAAACATCACCTGTATCCCCAAGCAAATAGAGATGACTGTATTTTTTACTATGATATCCATTTTCCAGAATTGTGATTATAATATGCAGAGTCATAAATATGCCATTTACAGTGAGGAGGAGGCAAGGCAAATGCATAGATGTACAAATATATGTACAACAGATTTTGCTTTTTATTTATTTATAATGTAATTTTATAGAATAATTCTGGGATTTGAGAGGATCTAAAACTATTTTTCTGTATAAATATTATTTGCCAAAAGTTTGTTTATATTCAGAAGTCAGACTATGATGAATAAATCTTAAATGCTTTGTTTAATTACAAAAACAAAATCACCAATATTCAAGACATGAAGGTAGCAATTCAACAGATACTGTAGTTAGGAGACTAACTCCACTCGTGCCGGAATTCCATTTCACTCTTGGTTTTCAGGATGTAACAGCACTTCACAGAAATATTCTTTCAGTCATATACCACTGGTAACATGGTAACATTTCTACTAAATCTTTCTGTAACACTTCTTAAAGAATTCCCTCATGCATTATCTTACAGTGTAAACAGGAGTCTAATTTGTATCAATTCTATGTTTTGGTTGTAATATTCAGTTCACTCACCCAATGTACAACCAATGAAATAAAAGAAGCATTTAAAAGGATTGTATGGCCTTTCTCTTTGGTTTAGACAGATAATTAGGTAGACAGAAACGCTTTCGCTTTCATGCAGATAGCACTCTGTGGCATGAAAGAACAAATCCTAGTCTTTGGATAGGAAATGGATAGCTGTTGCTTTGCCGTTTGGCTTTTTTTACATTCGTATTGGTGGCGTGGGGCACCTGTCATGGTGTGTGTGTGTGTGTGTGTGTGTGTGTGTGTGTAGGCCAAAGGACAACCTGCAAGAGTTGATTCTCTCCTTCCATCATGTGGGTCCTGGGATCAAACATATGCTTGGCAGTAAATGCCTTTACCTCCAAATTATCTCTGGTGCCAGGCTCAGGCTTTTTCACAGCAAATAATAATAATAATAATAATAATAATAATAATAATAATAAAGCCAGGCATGGTGGCGCATGGTTTAATCCTAGCACTTGGGAGGCAGAGGCAGGCGGATCTTTGTGAGTTCAAGGCCAGCCTGGTCTACAATGTGAGTTCCAGGACAGCTGGGGCTACAGGGAGACTCTGTCTCAAAAAGACAATAATAATAATAATAATAATAATAATAATTTTAAATGCTCATTTTGGAAATATTTTTAGCATCCTTTAGACAATAAAGTTGGGCATGGTGGCACCTTTAGTTCCAGCACTTGGGAGGCAGAGGCAGATAGATCTCTGTGAGATTGAGGCCAGCCTGGTCTACACAGTGACTTCCAGGCCAGTTGGTGTTACAGGGAGACCCTGCCTCAAAAAGACCAAAAAAAATTAACGGTAAAACTCCCGCCATTCATCCCTCTTCTCCATGATTCAGGCTGATGAAGAGACATGAATATCAGTAAGCAAATGGGAGGGGAACAAGAAACATGAGCTTTGTTAAAAGAAGAGAAAGTGACCATTGGCCTGTGACACAGGCTTTTAGAAAGAGCTTAAGTGGATGATATGACTTGTGCCTGAGGCTGCTGAGAGGACAGAAAGGTAAGTCTGTTGCATGCAGAGGCCCTGGCCAAGTACACCAAGAACAGAATAGGCAGAATGTGCAGCCAAGAGGTGACAAGGCTGAACGAGCTCTACCATCCCGTCAGTCACCATCCTTCCCCTAGAAGGTGGTATGTGGACAAAAGGAGCCACAGGTTCCCTTCCAGCCTGGGGGAAAGTGTTATTAGGCTCTGGGATGGGGTCCTAATCCACTTCTCTGTTGTTACAACACAGTGGCTAAGAATGGCTGATTTGTAAAGAATGAGAGTTTATTTAGGCTCCCAGTTCTGCAAGCTGTTCAGTCCAAGAACATGGTTCTGGCACTGGCTTCTGGTGGCACTGTGTGTCACTTCAGTTCATGTAGAAAACAGGACAGGTGTGAACAAGGTATGAAATAGAATGGGTGGCCTCCTTTAGTCTCAACAATGAACCCAGTCCCACCAAAGTGAGAACTCCCTGTGTCCTGGAGAGTTAGTCCATTGGGAAAGGCATCAGTCCCACAGAGTGACCCAGTCATCTTCAGGGTCCCCCACTGCTCTCAATACTCTCACACCACATTGGCAAACTAAATTTCAACAGTGATAATCTGTATTCAAGCTGTAGCAGGCAAGAACATCCCTTGTCATATGTGATTGGCTGAAACCTTGCTGAGCTCCAGCAGAAGCAGTATAGTTACATTTCTCCGTGGAGAGCTCAGTGTGTCAGGCTTTCTGAGGGGTTCTGCTCCAAGGATAGAAAAGAGACTCCACCATCAAACTTTCTCTTTTGTCCACTTTTGGAGTTTCCGTTATCCATAGGTATGATGCGTGAAAGAGAACCTCTCTCACCTCAGTGTTCTCATATTGGAAGGAGGAGGGCTGAGCTTCTCCAGTGCTGGCTTACCTGGAAAAGGAGCCACAGACTCCCCAGCAAAGTAATGAAAAGGGCAAGAAATCAAAATCAGACCAAACAAGTCTTTCGGAAGAGGTCGGTGGATTTATGGATAGGAATAGGTGGAAGTCGAAAGCCCTCTGAGTCCTGTCTTTGGACACCCACACTGGGCTCCCTGGAGTCCTGGGGGACAAAACTTGCTGAGGAGAGGTAAATGAAAGGGTTCTTGGCCTCAAGGGCCTCCTGGGGTTTGGAGGGAACCTGGGCCCAGCCACCTTCAACTTTGTCTAGCCTTAGGCACTTTGGGAGTTGTCTGGGATCTGATGGATCCAAAGTGGGGGGCAGGATGGGGATTAGGTTTGGAGTCTGAGGTTTTATTTTGCAGGCAGAAAGGAAACAGGCTTGGACCATGCCCTTGTCAGGAGGACTCCTAGAGTCTGAGGACTGGATGGCTTCCTCTTCCACACGAGAGATCTGATCTAAAGATGGGGTAGCTGTGCGGGACAGCCGTGCGGGACAGCTGTGCGGGACAGCCATGCGGGACAGCCGTGCTTGTGGATCTGCTGCCAGTGGCCTGCTGCCAGCCCTGCACAACTGATTAGTGCCCCTTTGCCCCCCAAATTGGGGCAAAGGAGAAACAAATTCCCACATGTGACACTGGGGAAGGACTTGTATCCTTTTCTGTGAACATGCTTTGTAAAAAGTTGTTACTGTGCATAGAGCAGATTCTTAAGAAAAACTCTTTTGGACTCAAAAAAAGAAAGAAAGAAAGAAAGAAAGAAAGAAAGAAAGAAAGAAAGAAAGAAAGAAAGAAAGAAGGAAGGAAGGAAGGAAGGAAGGAAGGAAGGAAGGAAGGAAGGAAGGAAGGAAGGAAGGAAAGAAAAAGAAAGAAAGAAAGAAAGAAAGGAGAGAGAGAGAGAAAATACATTAATCATCTGACATTCACAAGTAAAGGTGCCTGTGCATTTAAACTGTCCCATCACTATTTCTAGAGTAAAAATACTTTTAAGACTTTCGTGGCTGTGTTTTAAAAACTGATATTCTCTCTTTCTAGAATTCTCCCTCTCAATATAGTTTTTAAAACAAATGCAGAGGAAAACCCATCCCACCAATTACAAAATATATGAAAATTATCTGATAAAAGAAAGTTCAAGATACCAAATTTACGGACCAAGTTGCTATTCTTTTAAGTGAATAAATTTTAAAGCAAACTGCTTAAAATGTTTTACCACTGGTTTTATAATCTTTGCCTGTACACTATTTCTTTTTGTATTTAATTTTTATTTGCGTATACTATTTGCACATAATGGGTTTCACTATGGAATTTCAGACATGTACATAATATATTTAGATCATATTCACCCCATTACAACCTCTCTTGACTCACTCCTCCTCCCACTCAGCTCCTTAAAACTCCATCTCAAACCTGAGAGAATAAAGAAAATGACTGTTTTACCTTTAGCATAAAACTATTTAGGTAGAAAATATCAAACATCCTATAGTCTCTGCCAAAAGAAAAGTATTATTTCAATTTTGGACTTTCCAAACTAAAAAATAATATTTCATACCCAGAAATACAATCTTTTTGTCATTAGCTAAGTTCTTTTGTAACATTTCGGATTTGGGGGTCAGCCAGACAAACTGAAATAACATTCAACATTCTGATATTTATAAAAGAAAAGTACTGACTCCCTAAAGAATAATTTCCCCTTTCAAATATCTAGGCATCCATGCGAAATTAAGCAATCATTGTGGTTGGACTAGTCCATCTCCATAGAAATGACTGAGTCACTGTAAATAAGTATGATTCATGAGGAATGAGACATGGAAAACACTTCCCTCTGAGTCCTTGGTGGAGGAGGTGGGGGAGGTGGTAGCAGGACTGGATATATGAATAAATGTTGGTAGAAGAACTACCTAGGTGCCAAGCTCCACACTGAAGATTTTATATGTTTCTATCAAGCCTTCCAGTGTCAGTGAAGAGAACTGCTAATCAATGAGAAGTAAATTCCAACTGCTACAGAGATTTCTAACTCAAGGTACAGGAACCACATCCTGCTGTATACCGCATGATTATAGACCAACAGTGGCTTTCACAGTCTACCCCCAGGTAAGTACATCTGTAGCTTAGCCCAGCACATTTGCCTGGTGCGGCCCACATACATGGCCAGCCAGCAGATGACTTCACTTTCTTCTGTTTCAGCTGCTTTAAAAATGATTGGCAACCAACTAGACGTGCCTTTCCAGCACAGTCTGTAAATTTCATACATACTATTTGGCCTCAGTTTTAATAAGATCATTTCAGACACCCCCTCCCATTGAGCTGTTTTCTTGAAATACGATAGAAACAGAAAGTGGCTTGTTTGGTGCCCATACATTTGACACAATCTGTAGTCTCATAATGGAACCATTGTACTCATAATGCAAATGAGAAACCAAGACTCCACGCCTTGGCTTGTCCTCACTCACATTCATGCTGCAATAAATTGAATTTGTAGCATTCATCAAGTTAAAATTTCACTAAAAGTTCAGAGTAAACTACTCATGTGGATTTTAGGTGAAGCCAGAAAAAGTCTTATCCTTCAGATAAAAGAATTTTTTTTTCCTTATCACAAGAATACAATGTAGGCAATACTTTGAAGTTAGGCACTATGAAGTACTAGTCTAGATTTAGGATAGACCCTAATTACTTATTAGACCTAGAAGCAACAGAACAAAAGTTACACTGTGCCATCTCAATGTTTCTCAATTTTGTTTAGTTTTGCTTTTGTCAAGTTTCCATATGGTTCTGAAATAAGACAGAATGAAAGCCATTGACTTTGGCACAATCAAGATGTGTCATGACATCATAGTGCAGTCAGCCCCACAGATACAGCCCTTGAAGAAATGTCATTTGAAAGTCTGGGGGAAATAGCCAGAGAGAATAAATTTCTGGATAAAGGTCACACATGGAATACATTCCACTAAACTCGAATTACATCCAGAGAGGTTGAGAAGTTGGATATTGTTCTTTGTTGGATATTGTTTTCCTTTGTCCCTTAACTTTACTGTGGATCTCTCCGAGTCTTTGATTTATATAAACAAAAAAGAGATTTACATCAGTTCTTGAGTAAGTGCAAACTAAATGATCTAAATGAGATCAGTTTAACTCTTCTTTTGCTAGAGAACCTTTTGTTCAAAAGAAAGCTCTCCTTATAAAAGTGCACAAGTAAAGTGATTTGATTGAAAGAGGACCCCCTTCCTGGCCCTGGATAAGCTCTGAAGTGGAGGGATGGAATCCTGTGGATTTAAACATAAAATACATGGATTTACAGAGGGAGAAAATGTATCCTAAGTAGTATGACAGCTTAAGAACAATGGAGTCTGCATATGTCTAGCTAAATTGGTTAGATTTATGCAGACATACCAAACAAATTACAGAATCAATCCAGGTCCAATGTCCTCACACATTTATATGGAGAGAAGTCCAAACATTTTATCATCCATAAACACTAAGTTGTTTTGTATCTACAGAAAGGAAATATCTAAGTCTACATGTTTAGTGGTTAAGAGCTGAATTTCTGCCCAAGTTTAATTCTCAATTCTATGATTTAACAACTTCTAAGCATCAGTTTTTTTTCAGCCATGATTGAAGTCTCTCAATAGGTTCTATTTCACTGACACATACTGAGATTTAAATGAGAGTATATGTACCAACCCCATGGAATAAGGCCTGCCAAAGAGCAATTGCTTGGTGGATATCAGTTACTCCCCCTAAAACACTATTCAAGTGAGTTCTTCTGTCTTACCATACATATGTATTTCCTTGTTCTACCCAAACATCTATTGGCAATGAAGAGGTGCCTCTTCTGTTTCCTCAGTGACAATTAATGCCAGAAGCTGATGGGCAAATTACAGGAAATGTATAATGTGATGATGAGCTTCATTCTTCTTGTGGAAGCCTGCAATTACTTCAATTCAACAAATTCTCAGGAAATCCAAGCTAAGCACTGCTCAGCAGTTCAAGGGACAGGAACATAAGCAAAACCTAACCCTCTGGCCTCAAGAGGCTCACTGTGTAGCATCCTTAGGAGACTCTGTGTAGGATCCTTCGTGGATGGTTCAGCTTCTCCGGAAGCTGCCCATCCTTGGCGTCATTGGCTTATAGCTACACCACTCCAGTCTCTGCCTGTCATCACACGGCCTTCTACTGGTATATCCTGTCTTCAAGTTGCCTTATAAGGAGATCAATCGTGTTAGATTAAGGCCCACACTGATAATCTCATGTTAACTTGATGGCATCTGCAGGATTATTTTCAAACAAAAGCATAGTCATGGGGTTAGAACTTCAATATGCATTTTGATCTTTATCAGGTAATTAGGAAGCTTGATTTGAATATGAAGGCTCGTGCTTAGACACTTGATTTCCCAGCTAAGGATGGGCCTTGATGTTTCATAGCCCAGCATAACTCCTCATCTGCCTTCTGGTTCCTGGCCACAGATGCCCATGTGACCCATGCTCCTACCACCATGTCTTCTCCAACTGGACTCCCTTGAACTGTAAGCCAAAGTAAGCCCTGCCAGTTATCAGGTATTTCATTAAAGCACTGACAAAAGTAAATAATATAAAATCAGAAGAAGAAAAATAAGACCTTTGGGGAAAAAAAAACCACACACACACAGAAAGGATGAAAAGGAGCATGCCAGTTCCCTGGGGCTGCTGTGACAAAACACTACAAAGAAAATGGCACCCTTGGCTTGCTGCTGTGCCACTCCACTCTCTGTTGTCACACGCCCTTCTCCTAATGTGTCCCTATACATCGTCTTATAAAGACACCAGTCATGCTGTAGAAAGGACCCGCCTCCAGGATGGATCAAAGAGCAAAGGACCGGCCTCCAGGATGGATCAGAGAGCAAAATACCAGCCTCCAGGATGGATCAGAGAGCAAAGGACCCAGCTCCAGGATGGATCAGAGAGCAAAGGACCCACCTCCAGGATGGACCAGAGAGCAAAGGACCTGCCTCCAGGATGGATCAGAGAGCAAAGGACCCGCCTCCAGGATGGATCAGAGAGCAAAGGACCCACCTCCAGGATGGATCAGAGAGCAAAGGACCCACCTCCAGGATGGATCAGAGAGCAAAGGACCCACCTCCAGGATGGATCAGAGAGTAAAGGACCCATCTCCAGGATGGATCAGAGAGCAAAGGACCCACCTCCAGGATGGATCAGAGAGTAAAGGACCCAGCTCCAGGATGGATCAGAGAGTAAAGGACCCGCCTCCAGGATGGATCAGAGAGAGAGAAAAAAAATGGAATCAATAGAACGAATATCTATTTACCTACCTACCTATCTATATATGTGTATGTATGTATGTCTCTCTATATGTATATATGTCTCTATATATGTATACATGTGTATATAGAGAGACATACATATATATGTATACATATATAGACATAGAGAGAGAGAGAGAGAGAGAAAGAGAGAGAGAGAGAGAGAGAGAGAGGGAGAGAGAGAGATCTGTGTCCTCGGTTACCTCTGGAGAGATCTCATTGTGGGAATCCTCTATAGGACTGATAGTGTTTGATGGTGATTTCTTATTTGCTTTTCCCATGTTGTTAATTTTTCTTTGTGCTTTTGGCATGTGGATTTGATTCCTTTTGTTTGTAAGCTGACATGAAATTCAAGTGTTTCTTCTTGCAAATTAATTAATTAATAATTAAAAAGAAAAGAAAGGCCAACCCTAACCACCTCACGTGAGCTTGATAACATCTGCAAAGACTGTTCTCAAATAGGGACAAATTCATAGCCGTTAGAACTTTCACACGCATTTTGATTCATAACAAGTAATAGGTTATCATGAATAAAAGCTACCTTTTGCACTCATCAAAATATTACTGCAAGGTGTGTCTAGTCAGTAATCCTGGAGTATCTTGGGTCCAAGGATAAATATGAATGTGGCCTAACATATTTGTAAATGACGATATCATATCCTAATGTCAGAAGGTTGGACTTTCATAGTGAAGGTCTCTGGGATGTTTTTAGTCAAAAGATACTACATTCATGAACTATGGTAACCAAAGCTGCAGTCCAGGGATGGCCTTCTGGGTTTTGGTTTGTTTCTCCTTTGTTTGCCAATGCAGTTGCACTGTAAGATCTCAAGCTTCCATTTTATGTACATAGTTTGTTGTAATTTTTCAACATCTGGTACATTCTTGACTAGATTCAATATTTACTTTACCTGGTAGTTTTTATTTGCAAATATTCTTTATCCTTTTATAATTTTTCACTGACTCCACCTACTTTACTTCTCATCATGAGAACAGGCCCTATTTAATTTTTATATCTTATTTTATTTGCTATTTTTATGTATATGAGTGTATTGCCTGCATTTATGGAAGGGCACCCATGTTGTCCAAAGCCCATAGAGGTCAGAAGAGGACGTCGGATTTCCATGAAACTGGAGTTGTAGACAGTTGTCAGCCACCATGTGGGTGCCTGGAATTGAACCAGGGTCTTCTATAAGAACAGCCAGAGGTCTTGAACCATCTCTTCAGCCCCCCCCCCAACTTTTTCCTTTTAATATGCATGAGAAATTCCTGTAACTATTAGCAAGAAATCTTGGCCTACCAAGTGTGTAGTAATAGTGCTCATTTTCTTTCAGTTGCATGATTTCTCTCTCTCATTGGAATGTAAGCACCATGATGATATTTACTACTATATACTCAAGGCTTAAAATGGTGTCTGGCACTGACAGTAGTGCCACAAGTCTGTGGTCTCAGCAAATCAATAGGCTGAGGCAGGTGAATTACTATGAGTTCTAGGCCAGCATGGCCTATAGTTTAAGAACCTGCCTCAAAGAAAAAAAAAAAATGGAAACAAAACAGAAATCAGTCCTGGACCATACTGGCATTCAATAAGTATTTGACGGGTGAATCACTGGTGGTGTCAGAAGACACAGACAAATGAAACAATCTAAAACAGGAAATGCGATTACCTCTGCCTAAAGCCAGCAACATAGTTGGCTAAGAAGCTAACCAGAAATCCAGTCATTTAGCAAATAATTTTTAGTTTTTAATTTATGTATTCCAAAGTGCTAGAAAGGGCAAAAAAACATAGTTTATTTCCTTATTAGATTGTAAAACCATCTGAAATCTTCATCATCTAGTTGTAGTCTTATGAGGGACAGAAATATAGATACAAATAAAACATAAGATGTACTGGAGGTAGTTCACGATGCTTTCCAAATCACTAAACTGACAGTGAGTCCCATGGGAGGTGAGCGAGAGGCCACAGAGGCTCCCTAGAGGAGACTGGAGATGGAGCTGCAGAAGTAAAAACAAAACTTAGCAAAGCAAGGACTTTTGTTGCAGAGGAAAATAATATACATATTCTTATATTATTGTGACTACATTGTTATGACATTCTATTCTATACTTTATAATAACAAGACTATAAATGCATAAGTGGGTGTGATTAGAAAGGATGGAGGAGGGCCAGCAAGATGGCTCAGTGGAAAAGTGCTTGCTACACAAGCCTGACCCCCTGATCTCAATCCTTGGAAGTCACATAAAGGTAAAAGCAGAGAACCAACTCCACTATTCTCTGATCTACATACACACACACACACACACACACACACACACATTGTGACACATGTGCACACACACTAATAATAATTATTGGGGCTAGAGAGATGACTCAATAGTTAAGAGCACCCGATTGCTCTTGCAGAGGACCTGAGTTCGATTCCCAGCACTTACGTGGCAGCTAAGAACCATCTTTAAGCCTGGCGTGGTGGTGAAAGCCTTAAATCCCAGCACTCGGGAGGCAGAAGCAGGGGGATCTCTGTGATTCAAGGCCAGCCTGGTCTACAGAGTGAGTTCCAGGTCAGCTCGAGGTACAGGGAGACCCTGTCTCCAAAAAATTATTATTTTTTTAACATTATTATTATTAATTTTAAGTAGAATGGATGAAGATTCTGCATTCAAAGAAATGAGAGGCACTCAAAACACAGGAGGAATCCAGGGGCTGGTAGTGCATGACTGTAAACCCAGCACTTGAGAGGTGGACGCAGGAAGATCAGGAGTTTGAGGCCTGCTTTGGTTATATGAGAGCCTGTCTCGAGGAGCTAAAAACAGGAGAAAACATCAGCTTTCACACAGCAGACTGAGCAGAAAGGAAACAAGATGGTGTCATAGGTACTGCCAGGGAGTTCCTCTTGATGAAGCACTTCTCTAGAGTCCTGGAATGCTATAGCAATCAATGCATGGGCCTCGGCCCACTTTTAGAGTCACATAAACTAAAGAGAGATGCCTGGTCCAAAGTTCCCCTCCTTCCTCCAGTGTGGCCCTTGTCCAAATGGATGAGAGAAGAATATAAAACTCCACAGTCTCGCCCCAAATTGGAGGCACTCTGTATTCACTCCCATCCCTCCTAGACAGACAGAGACCTTGAGTCAGCTTCCCAGCCTCCATCTAACCATGCTTCCTTCCTTCTCTTCCACATATGTTGGTGTATCCATTACTTTTCTGTTGCTATGGTAAAACACCATGACAAAGGTAACTTATAAAACAAAGAGTTTATGAGGCTTACTGTTCCAGAGGGATACGAATCTATTTTGGTGGGGCAGGTGTGGTAGGAAGCAGCTAATACAGAAAATTCCACACTTAAATCTTCAAGAAGAAAGAGCCAGCCTGGAAGTAGGCAAGTCCACTTTCAATTTGAAATTATTCTCAAAGCCCAGGCCCAGTGATGTGCTTCCTCCGGCATGGCAACACCTCCTAAAGGTCCCACGACCCTCCCCAAACAGCAGCACAAACTGAGGAGCAAGTGTCCAGATGCTTGGAGCCTATTAGGGACGTTCTCCTTCCAACCACTATAACTAATCTCAAAGTATTCTTTAATAGACTTTGTGCGTGGTAATATTCCACCTCCCAGAAGACTCAAGTATTGATCAATCATTTACCAATCCAATCACTCAAGCTCTTGACTTCCTTTAAACTGATGTGAGAAATATATTTAAAATTTTTGAGGTTTTTTTTGAGACAGAGTCTCCTGGTAGCCCCAAGTGGCATGGAACTTGCTATGCAGACCAGGCTGGCCTTGACTCACAGAGATCTGTGAGTCAAGGCCAGAGATCTGTGAGTCAAGGCCAGAGATCTGTCTCTGCCTCCTGAATGCTGGGATTAAAGACCTGTGCCTCTACTCCTGGCCTGAGAAATATATTTACATTTAAAATGATTCTTTTTTGACATAGAAATTTATGTGAATGGAAAACTGTCTCACTTAAGATAATATTAAATTCACTGCAGCAGAAAAATGAGAATGATGAGAAGGAAAATCAAAATTAAATTTTTTATTACAGATTCAAAATGGCAAGTTTCTACATACCTTGAAGGGAAATATAACTTTTTAACTCTAATTTTTCTTTTTTTAATATAATACTTTTATTGATGCTTTGTGTATTTCAGACATCATTTTCCAGTTCAATTTAGGCATATTCCCCTTTCCCCACCCCACCCCACCCCAGATCATGCATTCTGCCATACATGGCCTGCATCTTTTTTTATTTTAATTTTATTTATTTTTTTATGTACTGTCTGCATGTAGGTTTGTGTGCCCGTGTTGTGCAATGCTGCAGAGGTCAGAAGAGGGTGTCAGATTCCCCTGGATCTGGAGTTAAAGATGGTTCTCAGCCACCATGTGGGTGCTGGGGATCGAACCTGGGTCCTCTGCAAGAGCAGTTGGCACTCTTAACCGCTAGGCCATCTCTCCAGCCCCTGCATCTTTCTCTCAGTATTTTTAAAGTTTTTCTCTGCAAAGGTTTATTGTTTGGGGCAGAATTTAACTATATCAGTCTGTTCTTTGACCCAGTCCTTATGTTGTTGTGGTTCCCTCCCGATTATATTGTTCCAAAATATGTCTATATAAACGTCATATATGTACCAGAATTATGTCCTCCAGAAATAAACTATATGTTAACTCCAATATATATTTAGGAGTTCACATTTTTCCCTTTAATTTTATATTATTCTAAAATATAATTATATACCTTCCGCCCATATACATGGCTTACCATGTCTGAAAGTAAGTGGTAAGTTAATTCTTTTTTTTAAGTAAAATACCATGTAATTCTAAATTAAATATACATTAATAGAATATAGACCGGTGTCCCTCTCCTGCCTCTCCTACCCCTCCCAGTTCACCATTTCAGTCAGTTTTCTGATGCAGTCTTTCTGTTGTTGTTCTTTAAAATATGCATCCCCTCTCACAAGAAATATTTACAAGTGGATATTGATGCTGCATTCCACAGATGAGGGATACCATTCATCCTTTGTTTCTTCTGGGACTGTGTTTATTCACTTAATATAGTATCTTCTCGGTTCCATCCATTTACCTGCAAAGTCATACTGTTGTCTTTCTTACTGCTCATAGACTCCATTGTTGTACATGTACCACATTTTCTCTTCCATATCAGATTGGAGGCATTTGTTGGTCAGCTTTTTGCTATTCGTGAACAGAGCTGCCCCAATAAATATAGAGAGTCAACTGTGCATGTATTTCTGCGTAAGATGAGTCTGTGGGTATATTACCCCAGGAGTGGTGATGACCTGGGCAAATGGCAAAGCTCAATTTGGAGTCTCCAAGGGTTCTCCACACTGCTTCCCATAGTGGCTGTACGATTTTACATTCCACACAGGCAATTGGATGAGTGTTCCCCTTTTCCCCAACCTCTCTAGCACTTGATATCATTATTTCTTGATCGGCCAGTCTTATCAGAGGAGAGTTATATCTTAGAGTCGCTTAATTTTGCATTTCCCTTATTATTAGTGACGTTGAAGCCTTAGAGATGTTGTATCATAGCCGATGGTTCTAATCCTCTCTCTGTGAGGAGTTCTCTATTTTTCAGTTTTTTTTGCTCATCTTTGAGTGATTCACTTTGTTTCTTTCTTCTTTGTTTTTTGAGTGAGCTGTATACTCTGGAAATTCAATGCTTTGTTCAGATGTATCTGCAGTGAAAGGTTCCTCGACTCTGTGGGTTTCTCTTCACTCTCTTTTGTTCTTTTGATTACAGACGCTTTGAGTTTAATGAGGTCCCATTGTTCAATTGTCAGACAGTTCTTATTTCTTGTGGCAGCTGCTGTCTGATTTAGGAGTCTTTCCCTACACCTGTCTTGTAGTTTGCTGCCAAGTTTTTCTTCTATTACCTCCAGAGTTTTGGGTTTATGCTGAGGCTTTGTGATCCATCGGGAATTGACTTTTGTTACAGAGGGAGAGGTAGGGTTTAATTTCATTCTTTCTACAGGTCTGATCCAGTTTTGCCAACACCAACTTGCTGATATCCGTGTACTTCTCATTGCGTCTTCTTGGTCGCCTTCGTCAAAATTATGAGCGTGGCTGAAATATGTAGTGCCATGGTTTGGATCTTCAGTTTATTTCCATTGGTCAATCTGGTCTGTTTTGTGCCACCATTCCCGTACCAAGCTGTTTATTGACTATCAGCCCTGTGTATAGTTTGACTTCTGTATATGAGATATCCCCCATCCCCGTATTGTCTCTTTTCGCTCAAGGTGCTTTGGCTATTTCAGTGTGTCTTTCGTTTTTTCCAAGATGGAAATGAGGATTTTTTCTTCCAAGCCTGTGAAAAAGCTCTGGGGATTTATTTGGGATTGCATTAAATCTGTACAACGAGTTTCGTAAGAATGGACATTTTATCTATGTATACTTTTCCCAATCTGCAAGATGGGATGTTTGTCCTCTTCATATCTTCTAATTTTCTTTTCATTGATATATAAAAAAAAAATTTTGTTGTAGAGAATCTTTGGTGTCTTTTGGTTGGTTTGTTCCTAAGTTATTTTATTGTTTTTGAGGCTATTTGTGACGGGAAGCTTCCTTGTATTGTCTTCTTCAGTTGCTGTTTGTTTGGTTTCTTAAAGAAAGGTACTTCTTCTCTAGATTTATTTGTATCCTTCCCCTTACTGAAGTCTCTTAATCTTTCTAGGAGTTTTCTGGTGAGTTTAATATCCCTTAGTAGACAATCATATCATCTGCAAAAGATATTATGACTTCCTCTTTTCCAATTAGACTTTCCTTTTTCTTGCCGTCTTGCCCTAGCACCGGAGTGGTTCAAGCACTATATTGAAAATGAGTGTATTGTGACAGGGGGCAACCTTGCTGAGTTCTACCTTACGGGGAATGCTTCTGTCGTTTCCCCATTCAGGATGATATTGGTTGTGGGTTTCCTGTCTATGGCCTTGATTACATGCGGAATGTTCCCTCCATTTCACTTCCCTCTAGGACTTTAAATATGAAGGAATGCTGGCTTTTGTCAAAGGCTTTCTCTCACCTCCCTTTCCCCCTCCCCTTTTTTATGCACCATCAAATGCGATGATGGTGTGGTTTTTGTCCTTCAGTCCATTGATATGTTTGATGATGTTTATTGATTTTCGTATGTTGAACCATCCCTGCATGTCTGGTATGAATCCAACTTGGTCATGGTGGATGATTTTCTTGATGTGAGTCTGTATGCGATTTGCCAGAATCCTGTTTAGAATTTTGGCATCTGTGTTCATTAGGGAGATGGGTCTATAGTTCTCCTTTTTGGTTGTATCTTTCCCTGGTTTTGGTAGTAGCGTAATGCTGGCTTCATAGAAGGAATTTGGGAGAAGTCCCTCCATTTGTATCCTTCTAAACAATTTAAGTAGTAATGGTTGTAAGTCTTTACGAAATATTTTATAGAATTCTGCCGTGAATCCATCCGGGCCTGGGCATTTTTTGGTTGGGAGGCTACTTATTACATCTTCGATTTCTTCCTGTACTATTGGTCTGTTTAGGCTGTCGATCTCTTCTTGGTTGAGCTTTGGTGATTCCCAGGATTTCAGATATTCATCCATTTCTTCTAGGTTTTCAAACTTAGTAGAATATAAGTTTTTGAAGTAGTCCCGTATGATTGTCTGGATCTTTTCATTGTCTGTTGTGATATTTCCCCTTTCATCACAGATTCTATTGATTTGGAGTTGTTCCTTCTTTCTTTTGGTTAACTGGGCTAGAGGTCTGTCTATCTTGTTTATTCTCTCAAAGAACCAACTTTTGGATTCATTGATTTTTTGTATGGTTTTCTTTGTTTCTATTTCATTGATCTCTGCTCTGATTTTTGTTATTTCTTCTTGTCTGCTGCATTTAGGGTTCATTTGTTGTTGTCTCTCAAGTATTTTTAGCTGTAGTGTTAGATCATTCACTTGTGCTCTTTCTGTTTTTTTAATGTAGGCACTTAGAGCTATAAACTTCCCTCTTAGGATTGCTTTTGAAGTGTCCCATAGGTTTTGCTGTGTTGTATTATCATTGTCATTCAGTTCCAGGAATGTTTTTATCTCTTCCTTGACCCATTCATTATTCAGGAAAGTGTTGTTTAGTCTCCATGTGTTCTTGTAGGTTGTAGGGTTTATCCTGGTGTTGATATTGAGTTTTATTGCACCGTGGTCAGATAGAATGCATGAGATTATTTCAATCTTTTTGTATTTGTTGAGTTTTTCCCTGTGTCCCAGTATATGGTCCATTTTGGAGAATGTTCTGTGAGGTGCTGAGTATAAAATGTATTCTCTGGTGTTTGGGTGAAATATTCGATAGATGTCTGTGAGGTCCATTTGGTGTATTGTATCATTCAGTTCAGATGTCTCTCTGTTTATCCTTTGTCCTGTTGATCTGTCTAAAGGACTTAGTGGGGTATTGAAGTCCCCTACTATTAGTATTGTGGGGTGAATCTGTGCCTTGAGATCCTGAAGAATTGTCTTTATAAAATTTGGTGCACCGGAGTTTGGTGTGTATATATTCATGATTGTGAGATCTTCATCATCAATTGTTCCTTTAATGATGATGTAATGGCCCTCTTTGTCTCTTTTGATTTCTTCTTTGAAGTCTATTTTGTCTGATATTAGAATAGCAACACCTGCTTTCTTTTTGGTACCATTTGCTTGGAATACTTTCTTCCATCCCTTCACCTTAAGTTGGTGCCTGTAGTGGTAAGTTAATTCTAGGGTACCAAATCCCCCAATTGAAAGGCAAGCTGAGCAACATTATTGTTATCTTTCTTTCTATATGAAAGCAACTGTGATGTTATAATATGAAATTCTAATTTTTTTATTCTTAGTCTTTCATGTTCCTAAGCCCTATACCAATATTATTTTTGAAATTTAATCATAAAAATTATCCAATTAGCTCTTTTTCTATTAAACTTTTGTAGTTTCATAGCACAGTTCTCCATCAAGTTTAGACCCCTCCCCTCTCCATGCCCCTCCAACCCCCACCAGACCTCATGTATTCCGTCATACATGGTAAGACCTAGCCAGCCAAGTATTTGCACCCAGATGTCCTTCAATGTAAATCCATGCAGTGGCGTCTAGTCAGCCCATCTAGAGATCATAAGTAAGGCATACTTTCCCTCACCCAATAGCAATCAGTCTTCAATATTCCTCAGTCTAGGGCTGGCCCACCACCCATTTTTATCCTCTCCTCTGGATCCTTATTTAATTAAGTCAGCACGAGTCCTGGGCTCCATGCCACCACTACCCAAAGTCCACATGTGCAAGCTTTTGGTGACCTAAAATCCTCTGCTCCCTTGTCTTCATGAGCCAGCCCTGCCCTTACAATCTTCACACCTCTTCTTCCGCAGTGGTGCCTGAGCAGTGAGTGAAAGAGATTCAATACAGGAGTCCAATCCAGGGACACGCACTCCTCTCCCATCTCTTATTCTATAAAACTTGACCAGTTGTGGCTTCTGTGTACATCACACTTTTTGTATAAGGAAGCTTCACTGATGAGGGCTGAGGGATGCATTCATTTTCCATCTACCCCTTGTTCCACTATATTCCATGAGCTGCAGGTACAAAGGTTCAATTGTAGATGTGTCAGCCAGGACTGGGCATCTCTCAGTCTCATATTCTCTGTTTCTGACCAGTTATGGAACTGTGAAGTAGCCTCCATCTGTTGCTGTTCTGGACAGCTTTAGTGTCAACTTGACACACCCAGGTTGAGGGAGCCCCAAGTGGGGAACTGCCTCCATTGGACTGGCCTCTGGCCACATCTGTGGGGCGTATTCTTGGTTGTTGATTGATGTGGGAGGACCCAGTCCTTTGAAGGCAGTGCCACCCATGGGCAGGTGGTTCTGTACTGTATAAGAAAGCAGCAGGCTGAGCATGGGCCAAGGAAGCAAGCCAGTAAGCAGAGTTCCTCCATGGCCTGTGCTTGGGTTCCTGCCTTGAGTTCCTATCTTGGGCTCCCTCGGTGATGAACTGTGTGACCTGGGAGATGTAAGCTAAATAAACCCTTTCCTCCCCAAGTTGGTTTTAGTCACAGTGCTTTGTCACAGCAATAGAGAGAAGTGAACTAGAACAGTGATGAGAAGCCTCCTTGATGAGGTGCACAGTATACTTCTCTATAAATATAAGGATCCATGTTTAGCTTATGGTAGGAAATATCATTTGTCCTAGAGATATGACAGAGCTAGAGTTTTCTCTGGGATCTATGTCCTCTCCAGCCATGTGCATTTGGCTATGATTACAGTTCCACTGTCAGTTCACTCCCACTGAGAGAGCTTTGAGTCCAATTATGTAGCTGTTGATTCCCCCCCCCATGACAGTGCCACCATGGCAGCAGTAGGGGTCCTTGCAGGGCCAGTTGTTAGGTTTACAATTCTTTAGGGCTGGGTTGGGCCATTGATTGATTTTCTTGTTTATCAGTTTGCATATTATCATCTAGCTTTATAAGAGCTAAACATCAGGGAGAAGGCTTCCAGGCTAGTTCCTGCTCCATTACTCCAAGTCCTGTGTCCAAAGTATGACCTGTCTTCAGTAGTAGGGTCTTACCTATTAGTTCTGGAAGATAACTTTGGCAATGGCCTGTGTTGTTTTGGGATTCTCCTGGGCTACCCTCAGCTACCACTCAAAGGGAGGACTCTTCTGTCTGGCACTGTGTTCCTTGCCAAACAGGCCCCAGGTGTGTGTGTGTGTGTGTGTGTGTGTGTGTGTGTGTGTGTGTACATGACACTGATGTTAAGATACTATATGTGCATTTCTCACGTGGTTACAGGGGCATCACACTCTCTCTGGGTTCCCTAGTGCCCCCAGATCTATTCCTCTCTGCTCTTTCCCTTCCATCTGACCTCCCTCCTGCCCCCTCGTCCCATCCCAGCACTCCCACTTTCCCCGACCCTCTTCCGAATAAACACCCACCCTACCATCATCAACCCCTGACTCCCCTCCCCCCACAACACACCTTGGCCCCTTGCATGTCCCTTCCTCCTCTCCTCCCAGCCACCTCCCTCTGATAACATCTGTTCCCTACTATCCCCTTCTTTTTTTTCTTTTCTTTTCTTTTCTATCCCCTTCTTTTGGCTTCCTTCTTTTCCTTTACCTCCATATATCCTTTCCATTTTCTGGCTCCTGGTGTTACATCAGGATATATACTCACATATAAGGGATTGGATATACTAAGTGAAGTCACACAAATGCAGAAAAGCAAGTGATATATGTTCTCCCTCATTTGCAGATTATAGCACCAATGAGTTCTTATAAAAGCAAAGTAACTTTGTATAAGAGTCAAGTAAAATATACTAAGCTTACATTTATTAAATAAAATCTAGCCAGTGGTGGTGGTGGCACCCACTGATAGGATTTGCTGAAGGAGGCAGAGGTAGGAGGATCTGGAGCTCAAGGCCAGCCTGGGCTACACAGTTTTTTGCTGGGTGTGGTGGCACACACCTTTAATCCTAGCACTTGGGAGACAGAGGCAGGTGGATCTTTGTGAGTTCAAGGCCTGCCATGGTGAGCTCCAGGTCAGCTGGGACTAAAAGGAGACCTTGTATCAAAAAGACAAATAATAGATAAATAAATAAATAAATAAATAAATAAATAAAATCTAGATGCCAGTTTTATAACTTACTGTAAGATATAACTTGCTAAGTTGTCTGTTGAGCTAAGCTAGTACCTAATGATTTGATGGGGTTGCACAATCCATCAAAGTCATTTCAAAGCTAACAAGAGATTCCACATTATTACATATTATGTGGAAGTTTAAATGGGTCACACTTGGGAATTAACACCATTGGTAAGGTACTGCTGATAACAACTTCAATTAAGACAGCAAAGGGTAATAAAAACAGATGTACACATAATTCATGTCTAGATTATTCTGACTCCTCTAAGAGTGTCAATATGTTTTGAATGCAAACCACAATCAGATGCTTTTGCTCTGGCAAAAAGATCATATAGGTTACATGGATCAGTTCCCGTATTTAAGATATGAGGTGATGACTGGCCAAGGATGCAGTTACTGTAACTCTCATATATTCTACCCATGTGAACCAGTGTAGAAGACAGGACAGGGTTGACCATGACAGTCCTTTGTTCTCATTGACTTGTTATCATTCACCAACCTCACTTCATTCTCCAGCAGAGCATAGTAGTTCCACATATGGACTTTGCACCATGATCACTGAGTTCAAAGCCTGGCTGTCCACTTTCTGCTTGTGGGACCACAGGCACGGGTAAACTCCCTGCTCCATCTTCCTTCTCTGCAAAGGGGATTTGATGTTAAGATTTGGTCATATAGTGTGGTTATGAGAATTAAGTGGGTTACTACACACGAAGCTCTCAGGGCCATGCCTGGAATATAAAAAGCAATAGTCATCCTTGAAAAATAAATCCAAACTTAAATATTTGACACTTTCAGTACGCGTCTCTGTGGTTTTCATTGCGCATGCGTGCCGGCCTCTCGGCGGCTCTCCTGGGAAAGTTAACTGACATAGTCAAGTTTCTTGAAGTGGAATTAGGTAAACCTGGGGCCGAATTGTTAGGCACTAGCTTAACTCAACAGACAACTCAGCAATTTATATCTTACAGTAATGAACACTGCAGACTACAATTTCTCTAGGCACAATGGAATAAATACATTGAATGAGTCTCTAGAGAAGAATAACAAAGACAGCCGGATAAAATATTAAACCCAGCTCTTTAAATGCATTATGGAGCTATGAAGAAAAGAAGAGAAAAGGACAGCTCTTTAGCATGACCCAACAGCATATCTGCTTTCTTGAAAAACTGAAGTCTCCAGCCAGACTTCCTGTCACAGACAGAGAGGCTGACAGAAGAACAGGCTGGGACTCTGAGTCCTGAGCTCTGAAGAGTTATACTGAATACAGGACCAGGTTGATGGTAAGTAGCTTGTCTCAGACACAAATTTAAGGGAGCACCAAATACCCTAGGATTCAAATAATAATAGTAATGAAATATTTTTAATCAAAATTATTAGTACTGGGATATAGTTCTGTCGGTAAAGTACTGCCTGTAAGCATGGAGAAACGACTTTGATTCCCAGACCTGACAAATAATTCCAGGTATGGTGGCATATGCTTGTATTCCCAGCACTGAAGAAGTAGAATCTGGTGGGTCCCTAGGGCTCATTGGGCAGCTTGCCTAGTCTAATTAGTGACCCCAAGCCAGTGAGACACTCTGTCTCAAAACACAAGGTGAATAACACCCAAGGAACAATGCCCAAGGTTGGCCTCTGGCTTCCACATTCATATACACACACATGCATGTATGTATCCCCCCCATATGAACAACACACATATGCATGCATGCATACACACAAAACAAAAATTATTATAAAAAATTCCTGGTGAGAAAAATAAAAACTTATAAACAGAGATAAGCTACTCATATTTATTTGATTTGCAACCCAGACAGAGTCAGTGAAATTATGGTTATTTACCATAATTGTTATATATATATATGGTTATATGTTATATATGGTTATATACAAAAGTAAATATCTATACATTATCAGTGTAATGAAAAAGCATATTATCTTCTCAAGATGTGAGCACATCATCAAGTAAGATAGCATATATTTATAATATCAATCTCCTGACAAACTAGTGATAAGAAGGGAGCTGTCATGTCCCAAGACAAGCACACCAAGCAGAACAATGAATGGTACAATGCTAAAGAATTTTCCTAACTACCAGGAGCAAGGCAACTGTGAACCAGAGTTGCTTCAATTCCACACTGTACAGGACCTCTTGGCTAGTGATGAGATATGAGAAAAAGCACTAAGATATTCAAAACAATACTAAAGAAAATAAGCAAAGCTTACTATTCCAGATGACATAATGTTTGATGTAGAAAACACCAAAGTATCAACAGATATTTAGATTAATAAATGTGCATATCAAGTTGGCAGGATTAAAGTCAATATGAACTAATTAAATTAACCCCATTCGATGTAATACACACATCTCAGTGGCTTAATGAAAGAAAAATTTGTTTCTCAGCAGGTAAGGCTAATTAGTAGGGAGCAGGTGCAAGAGGGGTCCTACTCCTCACAGTCACTTGGGAACTCAACTGCCAAGAGATACACCATCATGCAGCATGTGATTTCCAAAGACCTCTGGGCATGAGCATACAACAGCATGCCAGATATGGAAAGCAATAGGATGTAGACAAGGCTTCTATTAAGCCAGAACTCAGTGTGGTAAACACAGGCACCTGCTCACATTCCACCTGTCAGAAGTCAGTCACAAAGCTCTGTGTGTAATTGGAAGGAAAGCTATAGGTGTGAGGAGAAAGGAAAATAGCCTTAATAGAAGGCAGGGCTGTCTCTGCCACATAGACTAATTAATAAAGTAGCTGTGCCTAAGACAATGTGGAACTGTTAGACAAGGTGTGACCAATGGAACATAATTAAAATGGCAGAGCCAGCCTACACCAATAAGGAAACCTGACTCATGACAATGCAATAAATGGTACTGCAGCATTTGATTATTCAATAAGTAAAAAAATATCTAAGTTACATCCCTACCCCCCGGGTGATGTACAGGAAAATCACCAATTCTAATTAGATTAAAGATCTAAATGTGAAAGCATAAATTTAAACTATAAACTTAAATGAAAAACTGAATGTTTTGGAGAACACAGTACATAACATCTTTGAGATACAGAAAGATACATTAGATGTTTAAAAAGAAACTCAGACTCTTAAGGAAGAAGATGGGCAAAGTTAACTCCTTTAAATCTGAGCCTTTCAACCAAACATGGTGGCCTAGGCCTTTAATCCCAGCACTCAGGAAACAGAGGCAGGTAGATCTCTGTGAGATTGAAGCCCGACTGGTCAACATAGCCAATTCCAGGCCAGCTAGGGCTACAGGGAGACCCTATGTCAAAAAGCAAAAACAAGACCAAAAAAAAAAAAATCTGAGACTTTCAGGGGCCTGGCTGTGTGGGTAAGGGCACATTCTCAAAAGGCTGACATCCGGGCTGGAGAGATAGCCTAGCGGTTAAGAGCGCCGACTGCTCTTGCAAAGGACCCGGGTTCGATCCCCAGCACCCATATGGCGGCCGAGAACCGTCTGAAACTCCAATTCCAGGAGAACTCCAGTTCCAGGGGAATCCGACACCCTCTTCTGACCTCCGCGGCATTGCGCGTCACAGGTGCACAGGCTTGCATGCAGACATACATCCATACACATACAGAAATAAATAAAATTAAAAAAAAGAAAAAGGCTGACATCCCTAGAAACCAAGGTGGAAGGAGAAAATCAACTGCACTAAGTTGTCCTCTGACCACTGCACCTATGCCACAGTACATGTGCACATCCACTTGCATATATACATCTCTCTCTCTCTCTCTCTCTCTCTCTCTCTCTCTCTCTCTCTCTCTCCCCACACACACAATAACACAGGCCAAAAGGAGATACATGATACATTTATAAGAAATAAAAATTTAGTATTTTGAATATGTGAAGGATATCTATAAATCAATATAGAAAAAAAGGAAGCAACCCAATATAAAAATGGGTAAAAGTCATTGATTGCAGGTTGTGGAGCTATCAAGTCTGTACTGACCAGGGATCTTCTCCCACTGCTAGCTAGCTCTCATAGTAAAGTGCTCTGCAGGCTGCTGGGGGAAGAGAGTCAACAGTCTTCCCCAGCTCTGAGCCCTGTGAACAGCACTTTGAATCTCTCTTCCCTTATATTAATGTAACTCACAGGCCTAATCACCACTGGCCAAAGTACAGATAATAAATGATCATAGACTGCTCAGCCACAAATGAGACATCTATTTTACACCCTTCCCCAAGGCTCAAGGACCTTCTAGGAAGAGGGGACAGAGAGATTGTAAGTGGTAGAGGCCAGAGAGGACTGGAACAAAACAATGTGTTCTGGACATGACCTGACCCTCACTCATGAGCTCACAGCATCTATGGCTGACTGCATAAGAACTGCTCAAGATCCTCCACCACGGAAGCGGAAAGAGTAATGCGCCCCACCCCTTCAGAGAAGCTATGGACAGGATGGCTTCTGGGGGAGGGACAGTCAGTTTTCTTTAAAGGTGTGGTTCCTAGTACATGGACCTTGCCCCAGTGGATGGCCCCATATCCGGAAGTATATGGATGGCACAAATCAGAGTCAATAAATTTCAAAATAAAAATAAATCTTTTTAAATGAAAACAAAAAAGAACACTCACAAAATCAGTATCAAAATGGAAAATGAAAAACACTGTTGTAGATCCTACATGATTAGATGGATGAGAGTATGAGTCTTTTACTAGTAAACTTTAACTTTGAGCATTATATAAAATGGAAATGTAACTCATGAATAAATTGTCTCAAGAAAAATAAATCATTGAAGAAGGAGAAGGAGGAGGGAAGAAGAGAGGAAGGAGGGAAGAGGAGGAAGAGGCAACAACCACGATGAGAACAACTGCATAAAGAATAAAGATAAATGGCCTGCAAATGTGAGTCACCAGTCTTCCTGTGCAGGGAGGTCTTGGAGATCCACTAATGGGACTTCAGCCAGTGTCCAGTCTATAAAGAGGAAAGTCTGCTCATGCTTCAAAAAGGGAAGCCTGGTCTAGCAAGACCTGACTGTGTCCTCAAGTGGATGGAACTGGTGATTGAAAAGCCAAAAGGAGGGGGGCTGGAGAGATGGCCTAGCGGTTAAGAGCGCCGACTGCTCTTACAGAGGACCCGGGTTCGATCCCCAGCACCCACATGGCGGCCGAGAACCGTCTGAAACTCCAATTCCAGGAGAACTCCAGTTCCAGGGGAATCCGAGACCCGCTTCTGACCTCCGCGGCATTGCACGACATGGG
>VZQC01002103.1:530273-570971 GCA_009823505.1 Rhizomys pruinosus | reverse complement strand
CCCTACACCCACTCCCTTCTAGCTCTCCAGCCAAAGTGCCTTTCCATGGGGAGATGCAACCCTGCTCCCAGGATTACATTAAGAGATACTGAGTAATCTATTATTCCAGTGTTCATTGAAAAGGATTTGCTCTTTGGTTTTGACATTTACGGTTTAGAGATTATTGCTAGGGATGCTGAAAAATGAAGTTTCTTTGTAGAAACTCTCATTGCCAAACAAGAGCTGCAATGAGAAGTAAGGTAACTCATCATTCATTTACCATGAGCATTCTCCACAGAACTGCATGCAAGGATAAAGTGGTAGATGTCTGAACAGGACAGATTCAGATGATATCTGAACGTGTTCAGGGACAGCAATTAACCACTGAATTTATTCACCTACACTTCCAGACAATGGCTTTTGATGCTCACGTTTCTACTCTAGGACTCAAATGGTGGTGCTTTATCCTATAAAGGATGGAATTAAAGTGACTTCTGACTCAACCTTGATCACTGGTGGTTGGAAGACAGAATATAGGCTTAGTTTTCATAATTTCCAAGGAAGACCTTTGCCATTTGGGTTTGGGTGACCCTAATTGCTATAGACCAAAAAAAAATTTTTTAAGGAACTAGTTATACTGATTAAATGGCTCAGTGGTTAAGAGTGCCAACTACTCTTACAGAGGACCTGGGTTCAATTCCCACCGCCCACGGGTGGCTAAGAACCATCTTTAAGCCAGGCATGGTGACACATCCCTTTAATCCTAGCACTCGGGAGGCAGAGGTAGGTGGATCTCTGTGAGTTCAACGCCAGTCTGGTCTACAGAGTTCCAGGCCAGGTGGGGCTATAGGGAAACCCTGTTTCAAGAAAGAGAGAGAGAGAGAGAGAGAGAGAGAGAGAGAGAGAGAGAGAGAGAGAGAGAGAGAAAAGAAAATACTAAATTCAATCCCAGAACTAATTCCCATCTATCAGACTACCAGAAATTGACATGTTGAACAGTAAGTACTCTAACATAGATTTGTTTGGAGTTTAAACCGATACCATCACTTTAGAAAATTGCTAAGTATTACCTAGTAAACCACAGTATGTGCATGAGCAAAAGCCAACTTAACCAGTGGTAACAACAGCTAGGACTTAAGAAAGTGCATCAGAACCACTGTGTCCACAACCCGCACCAATGTCCTCATTGAGTGCAATCAAATATGGGACGAAGACTGACAGGGTGACTGGATGAGTGGCTTGAAAATCAGTTTGCCTGGACTCCAATCTTTTGCTGTCAGTCCTGGACCAGACTCCTAACCTCTCTGTGTCTCCATTTCACAACCATCTATGCGTGGGAACCATGAGACTGAGCACTGAGTACCATTGTCATTCTGAGGACTAATTCAATGAAAATGTCAGTAGAGATGAAGGCAAAAGAGGAAGAAAATGATTCAGCCCAGAACGGTCCCCACTCGTAATACTTAGAGTTCACTCATCTGGTTTTACTGTCCCCTCAAGACTGTGACAGAGGCTTCAGGTGTGTGCCTGGTGAAGCTCACACTTGGTATATCTTAACTAGAATACAGTGTGGAAAAAAAAAAGCCCATAAATTCCATGTCCAGATTCCAAGCAAAAATGGAGAAAATGAAGTTGCTACTATTTTAAAAGCTAATTGCTTGTAAAACACTTTCACATTCACATTTCCTGTGAAATAAAATCCTGCCTTTGAAATAAAGGTCTCTGGCAGAACTCTTCAGCAACACCTTGGTTCCAAGTGGGGATTTTTCCATCAGTACAGAACACATTGTACCCTAGTCAGAAAATGACTGATTTAATTTTAAAGGGGAGACAATTAAAGCATATAACTGTTAAAGCACACTTAAAAATATCTATGCCATATCACTAAAGAGACAGACACTAGTGGAACTTTCACTTTTGAAAAGAGGCAATAAAACATGGGAATATATGTAGCTTAGACATCAAAACTGAAAATAATAAACAAAGCATTTGACCACAGACATCCACATTTGGACTATGGGGTGGTTTTTTTTTTGTTGTTGTTTTGTTTTGTTTTGTTTTGTTTTGGTATTTTTCGAGACAGGGTTTCCCTGTAGCCCCAGCTGTCCTGGAACTTGCTCTGTAGACCAGGCTGGCCTTGAACTCACAAAGATCCACCTGCCTCTGCCTCCCAAGTGCTAGGATTAAAGGCGTGCGCCACCACCCCCGGCTTTGGACTATGGGTTTTAAGAGCTCACCACAACATCAGCTATCAGCTTCCATGGCTGAATGTTCCTTATCGTTTACATTATTTACATATTTTCAACTTTGATTTTTCATTTATTTATTCGTATGTGGTGTGTGTGTGTACATGCACATATATATGTAGGCATGCATAACACCACTCCTGTGAAGGTCGGAGGACAAGTCATAGGAGTTCTTCCCTTCCATCACATGGGTCCTGGGGAACACCCATTGCAGGTTGGCAAGCTTAGTAGCAAGTGCCTTTATCCACTGAACCATTCCCTTGGCCCCTAACATTAATAAATTTTTTCTGTATGTATATGATTGTTCCTTTTAAAAAAGAGAGATTGCCTAGCGGTTAAGAGCGCCAACTGCTCTTGCAGAGGACCCGGGTTCGATCCCCAGCGCCCACATGGCGGCTGAGAACCGTCTGAAACTCCAATTCCAGGAGAACTCCAGCTCCAGGGGAATCCGACACCCACTTCTGACCTCCGCGGCATTGCACGACACGGGTGCACAGACTTGCATGCAGACAGTACATTCGTACACATACAGAAATAAATAAAAATTAATAAAAAAAATTTTTTTTAAAAAGAGAGATTAGGGCTGGAGAGATTGCCTAGTGGTTAAGAGCACCAACCGCTCTTGTAGAGGACCCGGGTTCAATCCCCAGCACCCACATGACGGCTGAGAAGCGTCTGTAACTCCAATTCCAGGAGAACTCCAGTTCCAGGGGAATTCAACACCCTCTTCTGACCTCCGTGGCATTGCACGGCATGGGTGCACAAACCTACATACAGACAGTACATTCATACACATAAATAAATAAATAAATAAAATTTAAAAAATAAATAAATAAATAAAGAGAGATTAAATAATAAATAAAATCAGTTCAAGTGTTTTTGTTTCATCTTGATTTCATTCTATACAATTCCAGCTTGTTTTGTGTTTCAGTCCCTATACTGCCATGATTCAAATAGTAGAAACAGCTTCATTAAGTTGAACACATCAAGTTCTTAGGTTTATTTGCAAATTTAGTTTATCTAAAAATTTGCGCAAATATTTGGATTCTCCCAAATTCACTTAGGGTCAAGAAATGAAGGTATTCTCTTTTTGTCTTTCCTTACCAGTAAAAAACAAGGCAGAAAACAGCATTCATTCATCACCTCCATTTCTTCATCTCATTGTAGAAATCCATTAGGCAAAAATTAAGATATAAAAAGGTCCACAGAATAGAACAAGCATCCATGTACCTGTCTCCATGTTTAATTATCAGCATGTTTGCAGAGCAGCTCAGACCCCATGAAATCTTCCCAATTTCACAGTTCTCCTTCTGAACTTGCACCCTGTGTCTCTTCATAATTTTATAGTGTCTCCTCAAACCGTGTGGAATGTTATTTTGAAGTTTTAAACTTCAAATAAATGGTGCCATAAAGTATAAATTCTTCTGCAACTTACTTTACTCTCAGCATTAGATGTATGAAAGTCACATGTACATGTATAAAGCATATGTTGATCTTCACTGCTGAATAATGTTCCACTATAGAAAAATATACTGTAACTTATATCCTGGTTTAGTGACTGCCCCACAAATATTCATTCACAAGCAATATTGCTTATTCTGCTTGTTGTTTTTTCATTGCTTTGATAAAATACCCGACAAAAACAGCTTAAGGAAAGAAGGGTTCATGTTGGCCCACAATTTGGAGTTAGAATTCGTCATGTCAGGGAAGGCATGGCTGTGGGAGGCAGCTGGCCACATTGCATCCTTAGGAAGTAGAGATAAAGGGTTGAAGTCTGCTAGCTTCCTCCTTTTCCCTTTTAATTCAGTCCAGGATCTCAGTCCATAGGATGGTACTGTCCACAATCAGGATGTGTCCAAAGCCTATGCGGAAACACCCTCACAGACAAACCCAGAACCGTGTCCCCGGGGCGATTTCAGAGCCAGTCAAGTTGCCAGTGAAGATGACCTCACAGTCATTTCCAGATTTTTGTGCTCTACCATCGCCAACCTTTATTTTCTGTTTATTTTTGTTGCCAGGTCCATTGTAATTTAATTCTTTTCTATGATTGGTTCCTGGCTATTTGAGTATTCTCTTCCAAAACTCATGCTACATCCTAACCTGTCTCTCTCTCTTTCTTTCTTTCTTCTTTCTTTCTTTCTTTCTTTCTTTCTTTCTTTCTTTCTTTCTTTCTTTCTTTCTTTCTTTCTTTCTTTCCTTTCTTCCTTCCTTCCTTCCTTTCTTCTTCTTTCTTCCTTCCTTCCTTCCTTCCTTCCTTCCTTCCTTCCTTCCTTCCTCTCTTTCGGGGGTGTTTTCCCCCTCTTCTCTCCCATGTCCTCCCTCTCCTCCCCTCTCCTGTCCTCTCTTCGTCTCTGTTTTTCTTCCTTTTTCACTTTTAGCATCATCAAATTTTTCAAGCTTTTTCTTTATAGTTTAATAAATTCTTCCTTACCCTAAAGTCTAAAACCATCTTCCTATATTTTCATCTTGAGTCCTTTGCCTTTTAAATTATTCCATTGAGAATTTATTTTTATGCTGAGAGTGAGGCAGGAATCCAATTTCATTTTATTTTTCCCTGAGGGTATTGAAATGCCGAGCACTGTTTATTGAATAGTGTATCTTTCACCCACAGGTCTGCCCACCTACTCAGAAATAAATCGATTTCCTATATGTAATATGTGGGCCTCCTATTCCTTAATTCCAGAAGTTTGGTTCTTTTTACCTGAAATGAACCCCACAGCAGTCCTCGTTAGAAAACACAGTGGGTGGTAATCTTCCTTACAAGCATATACACATTATTTGCCTTTTTTGAATGACAAGTAAGCATACAATTCAGGGGTTTTTTGCACTTAGAAGATATTGCTTTGCTGTCTGAGGTTTATGGTCAGAGACCATGAAAAGTCAGCTGGCACTTTACATTTCTCTGCGTGCATAATCTTGTCTACTACAGCCTATTTTTCCATCCTTGATGTTATGAGTCTAACATCGAATTCCTAAGTGAATCTCTGTTTATGTTGCTTGGGGTTCTATGTATTCTTTTCAAATTTAGGATTCTTTTCTCTTTAACTCCAAAAAAAGAGTCGTAATTCTTTGTAATAACATTTCTCCACCAAACTCCTTCCTTCTGGAACACTTATTAGCTCCGTTAGTGAAGCTTCTTGTTTATCCCGAGGTCATTTCTTTTCCTTTCCTGTTTCCCATCTCCTTATCTCTCTGTGACTTATGCATTCCTTAGATTCCCACAGGCATACTTAATTCTTCATTATTTTCCTTCTCATTGCATCCACTGTACCTTAATCATCACCATTTTGATGACTATCACTCATTGTTTAAAATGTTTACCCTTTTTTGTCAAATCTTCATGCCTTGCCAAATATTCCTGTAGAGAGGCCCTGCTTTTTTTTTTATTCCTTTGAGGTTTTAAATACTTTAAATTTTATTATTTTACTTTGTTTTATTTTATTTTTGAAACAGGCTCTCATTTGCCCAGGCTGGCCTTGAATTCACTATGCATCTCTGTTCGTCCTTCCTCCACCTCCCAAGTTCTATGACTATGAGCATTCCTCACCACACTCCATTGACACAGTGCTGGGAATCAGACTCAGGGCCTTATAGAGATCAGATGCAGGCTAGGCAAGCACTTTACAAATGGCTTTACTTTGAAGACTCTGAAAGACTGTGCTAGCTTTGAAGCGTCTCTCACGCACATAGGCTTCCTCAATGCTGTGGGCTCTTTTTCCTCCAAGCATGTCCATGGTACCACCAATTGCCATGGCATCTCTGCATTCCACACCCAGGAGGTTCTCCCCAACCAGTGTCAAGAAGCAACTGCAGCTCCTTTATGAGGCCAGGGAATGGGTTATCAGAAATTCTTTTTGGCAGGGAGGCTAGGAGGGCAGTACTGGGGATTGAATCTAGATCCCCCGCATAATGGGCAAGCACTTTACCTCTGAGCTGCAACCCTAGCCCACGAATGGAGTTTTCCTGAGTTCCTTTGCTAGTTCCTGGCTCTTCAGTAGAGAGAGGAATTCCAGAGACTTGGCTCAGTCCCAAGTAGACTTCAGAATCCCATTATAAGGCATGCTTCCTGTCCTACTGCTGAATGAATGGCTTGACCCACCCTTCACTCTGCTGTGAATATATAGCATGCTTACCCTTGGAGAATTCAACATTTCTTTGGGACAGTAGTCAAAGCTACATGCGTCAATTTCAGTTCACTAATATAGCCGAGGTCCCTCCTTAATTCTGGCAACAAAAGAGTTTCTCACAGAGTTTGGCTAAAGACTGGGTAAAGTCGATGTTTTGCCTGTCCTTTTCACATTGTCCACGCAGAGGATGGGAATCCTCAGCCTAGTTCATACAACCGTTCTTCAGTGGGAGTGCTCCCTCCTTCCCTTCCTTCCCTCCCTTCCTTCCCTCTTTCTTTCCTTCCCTTCCCTAGTCTGGAGCCTTTCCCACATTCATTTCATTTCCTTCTTTTTTGATACTCA
The DNA here is from genome assembly GCA_009823505.1 of Rhizomys pruinosus. Lineage (NCBI taxonomy): Eukaryota > Metazoa > Chordata > Mammalia > Rodentia > Spalacidae > Rhizomys > Rhizomys pruinosus. Next base: position 564,277 of record VZQC01002103.1, on the reverse strand, counting down.
TCTCTTTTTCTGCTCACACAAGTGATCACGACCTCAAGGCTTCAGGCCTTGGCCTACCATCGTCATGTTCCATGGGTTCACTCTGAGAGATTAACTTAATCACTTGCCACAGCGTTGTACTAATAGCCAACAAATCCAGGCCAGAGGTATTTTTTGAGCTCAAATCCCATGCATTTATCTGTTTACATATGTACATAAACTCTTCATAGGCACTACAACTAAACATTTTGGAAACAAACACATGCTTGGTCCTATACCTTAATATTTTATTTATTATTTATATTTTATATGCATGCATGTATTGCTTGTATGTAAGTACACCCTTGATGTGCAATGCCTAAGGAGATCAGAAGAGGGTGTCAGATCCCCTGGAACTGGTGTAACGAACTGTTGTTAGGAGGTCATGTGGGGGCTGGGAACAGAACTCAGGTCCTCTGCAAGAACAGCCAGTGCTTTTAACTACTGGGCCATCTCTCCAGCCCCACTTGGTCCTATTTTTAAAAAAGCCTTTACTCTCTTTGATACTGTCCATCCCTTCCAGTGGAACTCCAGCTCTCTGTTCAGCCCTCAACCTTGTAACTGCAAAAGTATCTTTTCCTCTGTGGCTACATCCAGTCAATGACATACACCTCCACCCATTCTAGTCATCCACTCCTCTCATATTCACAACTCTTCCTTATTCCACTGGCATAGTCTGGAACTTGGCCCTCCTCCCTTCTCCTCTGGACAGCCATAATAGTATCACAGATGACATTCTAACTTCCATGCAATCCATAAGTCATAAGTAATCACAGACAAGAAAATAGAACACGCAGTTTTCTTATAACTTCTCTTACCATTGTACCTTGAAATCACGGAAAGGAACCTCAAAACATCATATGTTCATTTTTTTTTTTTTTGTCTTTTTGAGACAGGGTCTCCCTGTAGCCCTAGCTGTCCTGGAATTTGCTCTGTAGACCAGGCTGGCCTGGAACTCACAAAGATCCGCCCACCTCTGCCTCCCAAGTGCTAGGATTAAAGGCGTGTGCCACCATGCCCGGCAGCATATGTTCATTTTTGATCCAAGGTAACTGTTCAGTAACAACCTCAAATTCATCATTTCTCACCCACCCAGGTGTGGAGATGCATACTGGTAATTGTAGCACTCAGGAGGTTCAGACAGGAGGACCAAGCATTCAAGGCCAGCCTGTGGCCTTCCAGGCAAGCCTGCAGCCTTCCAGGCAAGCCTGCTCAACAAAATGATGGCACACAAAATTAAGGAAATAAAAATGAAGCCTGTCAAGTACTCTATTGCCAGAATATAGGGGGAAATACCAATAATGAAATTTACAAAGCTGAAATGAAGAATTAACATCCCAATCTTTGATCGATATTGAGACACTAAGCCAAGCACAAGCTGGTCTGCAGGGCTACAGAGAGAAGCACTGCTTCTCCTCCGTTACCTTCCTTGATGCTCCAGGATCCAGTCAACGTCATTACCGACAGTGCACTGGGTGTCAGGAGTAGGAGTGGCAAGAATCACAGGTAGTAAAGAAAGCAGCCAACCTCAACAGTCCAGATGGACTTTTATTGTAGTCAATGATGGGTGGCTAGCTGACTAGTGGGCATTAGCCACGCTGGGCACCTGCAGGAAAGCTTAAGTATATTTGTATGTGGAAATAGAGTCACGAGAGTTGAACTGGGACATTTGTAAAGGGCTCAGGCCCTGCATTGTCCCAATAATGGTCTCTTTTGGTGGAAAGACTTATTTGCAGAACAGGAATCACTTTATGGTTGAGAGTGGTATGTTCCTAGACTATATTTTGGCTTGGGTTTTTTTTTTAACTTTTTGTTTATTTTTATTTTATGTGTATGAGTGTTATGCCTGCATGTGTGTAAGTGCACCTGGGTCAGACAATGCCCACAGAGGCCAGAAGAGGGCAGCAGATCTCCCAGAACAGGAGTTAGAAATAGTTGTTGGCTGCCCTGTGGGTGCTAGGAATCGAATCCAGACCTTCTATAAGAGCAGTCAGTGCTCTTAAGGGCTGAGCCATCTCCCCAGCCTCCTGAGCCATATTTTGAAATGAGCTAACAATATTCCTGTAAGGCTCATCAGCGAAAGATGTGGCTTATTGTGGGTCAGGGGTTTTGTGCAATCTCCCTTTACTGGGCAACAAGCTTCTTCCACAGATGACATGCTCAAACAAACTGAGCATCATTTTCCTTCTTATCCAACAAGACCCATGTCCTTCCCCTGGTATAGTCAATCCAAAAGCAGGACAAGACACAGGATGGCCACTAGCACCTGGGCTAACCTCCCTCTTAACCTCTGCCTACCCTACTAGAATAGAATTCCAGTTTTCTTACTGAGGCACACCAAACAATTTTCTAAGTCTGATTAAAAAAAAAAAAAAAGGAAACCTGGGGCTGGAGAGATGACTCAGTGGTTAAGAGCATTGCCTGTTCTTGCAGAGGACCCACATGGAGGCTAACAACCCAACCATACATGACTCCAATTCCCAGGTATCCAACGCCCTCTTCTGGCCTCCATGGGAACTGCACACAAGTGTTACACTGACATACATGCAGGTAAAACTCTCAAACACATAAAATAAAAATAAAATAACTAAAAAAAAATTAAGGTAACATTTTCTGAAGAGCTCCTAGCTACGGAATCAAGTCCACTGGCAGTGGTGGTAAGGAGTCACCTCGGGCTGAATGCTGGCTGAACTGGAAATTACGGTGAAAGATAATGGGATGGATGGTGCACTGTTGTGCAACAAATGCCTAACTGGCGTTCAAGTTGAAACCATATTTCTACTGTTTGCTTGGAAAAGAGCAGAGGCCATCTCTACAGACTGGAGCTCTCTTTATAACTTTATTTCCCATTAGAGCTCCAGACACACATGGTTTAGAGTACTTGGCACTACTCAGTACCTCTAAGACCGTCTCTCTGCCCTCCCATTTTTCGTATACTTGGAAGACCTTCTTCCTCCCCAGCTCACTAAACTCTTCCCCATTATTAGAGTTATTTTTGAGATCTGAAACCTTCCAACATCTTCCAAAATCCCCACATCGAGATTAATCTTTCCCTTTACCCTTTTCCTCCTATAACAGATTTCCTTTGTATTTCTGGTTTAATATGGACCACTGTCTGTCTTTACTGCTACCTACAACTTTGCTTCTGTGTGTGATTTATCAGTGAAGACAACCCACAATCTATACTGTATCAGAGCTGCAGCAAACATCAGTCTATTGAAACCAGATGAAAATGAACTGCAGTTTCTCCCTCAGAGCTCAATTCTGACTTCTCTACTTGATCTTTACCTTTAAAAACAATAGCTAGGTTTTGTCACTAAGTGAAGCCACAAGCTGCAAGGGAACTAAATCTTAAATTTCCTTTTCGAGGTCGAAGAGGAAATCCTTAAACTACACCTTCCTGACAAAAGGGAGAGGAAGCAAGGTCTGCAGGGGTGGGGGTGGGGTGAACATCAAGTCAGAAACAAAAGGAAATCCCCTTTTTCCATTTCCACAGGCTGGTCTAGTGGCAAATCTCCCCTGCTGCATTAAAGCAATGTAACATGGACTAAAGAGATGGCTCAGTGGGCAAAGGTGTCTGCATCCAAGCCTGTCCACCCTGACACGCACATGGTGAAGGGAGAGAACCAACTCCCTCCAATTGTCCTCTCTCTCTCTCTCTCTTTCTCTCTCTCTCTCTCTCTCTCTCACACACACACACACACACACACACACATATAACAGGCACATGAGTAACTAATTCAAAAATAATGCGTTAAAAATAAAATTTAAATATATAAAATGTCATGGGAGTTCTGTAGCTGTTAAATAGTAGGAAAAACAATTTTCAGTTGAGTCCATCTTGGTTTCCTCTTCTTTCCATCTTCCAACTGAAATGTCTTCGAAAATCAGTGACAATTTGAAAGTCAGTTATGCATCTGTTAATCAACAGGGAATCACCCATTCAAGCATCCTTCATAGTGATTTACAGTTCAGCCAGCACTCAAAGTGAAGCTGCTCTTTTACATAGTCAGTGCCAGGCATAAAACACCAGAATTTGTCTTTCTTAATGGTCTCAAGAATGCTAATTCCAGGGGCGGGAGAGATGACCTAGCGGTTAAGAGCACCGACTGCTCTTGCAGAGGACCCAGGTTCAATCCCCAGCACCCACATGGTGGCTGAGAACCATCTGTAACTCCAATTCCAGGAGAACTCCAGTTCCAGGGGAACCCGACACCCTCTTCTGACCTCCGCGGCATTGCATGACACGGGTGCACAGACCTACATGCAGACAGTACATTCAAATAAATAAATAAATAAATAAATAAATATTAAAAAATTAAAAAAAAAAGAAAAACAATCTTCAAAAAAAAAAAAAGAATGCTAATTCCAGGAGGTTTTGGAAGGCACAAAAGTTGTGTTTCCATTACTTTTCTTGTCGAATTCAGGAGAATCCTTGCTTTTCAGCCATTCAGTCAACAAATTTAACCAAGGCCTTGCTGAACTCCAGTACCAAGCTAAGATCTCAATGCAAAATGATGAGAAAATGCAGGCCTGACCCCTGACCTCAAGAAGCTTTTTTCTCTTGGGAGAGACAGACTCTAATAAAATAATTTTGTGGCTGGGCGTGGTGGTGCATGCCTTTAATCCCAGCACTCAGGAAGCAGAAGCAGGTGGATCTCTGTGAGTTCAAAGCCAGCCTGGTCTACAGAGTGAGTTCCAGGCCAGCAGGAGCTATAGGGAGAACCTGTCTCTAAAATAAAATAAATAAAATAATTTTGTGAATAGATACAAATTTTCCTGCTATCAAAAGCACTCTTGTGGAAAGGATATGAGATTCTACAACAAAGGAACCCATATTTGTCTGCAGAGTTTGAAAACACCAAAGTAGTAAAGTCTGTACTATATAGAGGTCAAGGAAAGAGAATGTTCTAGCCCAGGAAACATCACTCACAGAGACTACTGGATGTGAAATGATGTTTAATAAAACCAGCATGGAAAAAATTCAGCTTGAAAAGCCAGTCACTATGACCTCTGTATACTGTCCTCTATCTGGAGTATTATTTAGTGGCCAAGGGCCTAAAAGTCTACGTAGCATTCAAATTCATAAAAGCTAGCTATTTAGCTTCTGGGAAGGCTTAAAAGTAAAAACTGTTTTAAGAATATAAGCAAGAGGACTGGAGAGGTGGCTCTGTGGTTAAGAGCACTGGAGAAGTGCTCTTACAGAAGACCTGGGTTTGATTCCCAGCACCCACATGATGGCTAACAACTGTTTGAAACTCCAGTTCCAGGGGAATTGCTTCTGACCTCTGTGGGCATTGCATGACATGGGTGTGCTTACATATATGAAGGCAATACACTCATGCATATAACATAAAAATAATAAAATATTTTTTAAAGAATGTAAGTAGAAGGAGAGGAGAAAACAATATAGATAAGGGGGCTAGAGAGATGGCTCAGTGTTAAGAGCATTGGCTCTTACAGGGGACCTAGGTTCAGTTCCCAGCACTCACATGGCCACTCACAACCACCTATAATTCCAGGTCCAGGGAATCTAACGCCCTCTTTTGACTCTGTGGATACCAGGCATATATGTGGTGTACTTATATAATAGAGCCGAAACACACATATACATGAAATAAAAATAAACAAATCAGGGCTAGAGAGATGGCTCAGTGGTTAAAAGCACTGGCTGCTCTTGCAGACAACCTGGGTTCAATTCCTAGCATTCACATAGCAACTACCAACTGTCTGTGACTCCAGTTCCAGGAAATCTGACGCCCTCTTGTGACCTCTGTGGGCATTGCATAACATGGCTGCACCCACCTACATGCAAGCAATACACTCATACACATTAAATAAAAATAATCAATACTTAAAAAGAGAAAATACAATATATAAATCCTTTGAAAGAATTTGAGTGATTTACATCTTGATACAGAATGGCACATGAGAAGATGTGAATAGCTGTGTCTTGAAATTTTTGAATCCAGCTTCTTATTCTTCAGGCTCACCTCTTCTCCAAGCCTAGAAGCACGGTCATAGTGCCTAAATCTCACTTTCTTCTGCACTCTCAAATGAAAGCCAGCCACATCAAAAACAATTCAAAGAATCTCATCCCCAGTTTCCCAGAGCATTCTGTCACTGAATTTATGGATTAAGTCAATAGAACATTCAAATCCACTTCACCTGGGACTCTCAGAATGGAAACCTGTATTATGAGACTGGAGGGTGGCTCAGCAGGGAAGATACACACACATACACACACACACACACACACACACACACGTACTCTGGCACAAATATTATGGAAAAATAAAATAAGAATACTGGTGAGTTTTGCACACTCGAGAACTCATTTCTTACCACTTCTAAAGTTTCTTTCACTGAGAGTGACTTTGGAAACCATTATAGAATTTGATATTTTCACCTGCTGGCCAGCATGCTCTGATCTGTGCCTTAGCAGAGGCCATACATTAATCTCCCCCCATCATCCTGACACACAGGATTGGCACAGAATTTATTAATTCACCTTTTACTTAAATTGGTTTTCCTTTCAGCTGCACTGCCTCCAACATCTTGGACAAACTATATTTATATTTTCAGCATAATGTAAGAAAGGGTCAAACCTCTACTCCTCGAGCTGGGCTTGATAAATAAAACTAATGGCTGAGATTGATTACCCATTTAGACAGCAAACTACAAAACCTAAGATGGATCATGTAATTTGCAGCTCTATGACATGTATTAAATTTCTAGACATAAGATAAATAATTCATGTAAATAAGCAAGAGAAGACACCCAAGAATAAAGTCTGTGACTATCCTTTCATGGCATCTGAAATAAGAGGCAAAACATTGACTCTTGAATAAGGATGTTGATAAAGCATTATTAATTATTACCTGAGACCGGGGTATTATTTAAGAAAACTCTGTTATCTGGGTTTTTTTTTTTTTACTAGAGACTTTTGTAGTTTTTTGTTTGCTTTGGTTTTTCTGTGTATATGTGTTTGCACATGTACACAGGTGCTGATGGACAACCTCGGGTGCCTTCTTCAATCACATTCCACCTTGTGTTTTAAGACAAAGTCTCTCATTAAACCTGAAGCTCAGTGATTCAGCTACACTAGTGCCTAGGAAGCCCCCTGTCTCCCCATCCCAGCACTAGCATTACCAGTTAGGACTACCACATGTTCTTTTTTATGGGTTCTGGAAGACTGAGTTCAGGTTCCCATGCTTGTGTGGCCAGCACTTTTCCCACTGAGCCATCTCTGTAGCCCCTAGAGACATTTGTAGAAAATTAAATATCTAGATCCTTCAAAAAGTCATAGTGATATCTATACTTTTCTTACATTACTGTAAGATCAACCTTAGATTTGGAAAATTAAGGTTCCTTAGATAATTTATGGAGGAGTAAAATAGACATAAAGGATATTAGGGACAGATTCTTTAGTGCCTGCTAAGTCAAACTCTCAAAGTAAAATAGGAAGTAAGAGTTGATATATAAACTTCTTACATGCCTAAGTTAGTATGTCTGTAAGTGACGTAAACACATATGGCCCACTCCCAGGGTTTTGAACCTGCAAGGCCCATAGGGATTAAAGTTTACTTCTGTTATGGCTTAGCTTAGTTAGACCTGACAAGCCATGACACTTCTGAGATCCTGCAAGGACAATATATAAATGAGAGATGCTGTGGTTGCTTTTTGGAGCCTTCAATGAAGAATTTCCTCATTCGCCCTGCCTTTGGGATGGGAGGGCAGCGGGATCTCTAGGCCATGGAGAATAAGCTCTGAGACTAGGCAGCATAGATGTCTGCCCAGAGACACAAGGACAGATCTTCCAGTGCCTTAAATGCTGCGGGGGTGTAGGGGGGCTGGAGAGATGGCCTAGCGGTTAAGAGCACCGACCGCTCTTACAGAGGACCCGGGTTCCAACTCCAGTTCCAGGGGAATCCGAGACCCTCTTCTGACCTCCGAGGCATTGCACGACACGGGTACACAGACTCGCATGCAGACAGTACATTCATACACATACAGAAATAAATAAAATAAAAAAAATGTTAAAAAAATTGCTGCCAGGGTACTTGAGTATGGTGCTGAACGCTCCACACTGAACAGAGTGCTTTGGTCAGTTAAGTTCTCCCTGGGTGTCTATAAGGAAGCAGACTTGGTTCTTTTGGAAAGTTCTAAAGAGGAAGAGAATCCTTGCTTTGCAAGATTGGTAAAGTTCACGATAGCAATTTTAAGTAGTGAACTTGATTATGTTTAATCTTTGGATTATTATTTCCTTCATCATCATCACCACCACCACCACCATTTTGCAGATGAGGAAACACAGGAATAGAGAGGAGAGTTCAGTAGTTTTTTTTTGTTGTTGTTGGTGTTGTTCTGAAGCAGCAATGGTGAGCAACACAACCTCTAGCTCTTGGCCCACTCCCTACCCTGGTGTGTATGAAGAAACAGAAACCTAATACTGTGTGGCTGGCTTTTTCATGTTCATTTGTTCTTCCCACTGAATTAAAAATTAACTCATCTTTATCAGGGACAATGGCTAGCATTTCAGAACTTTCCACGTTCTTGTATAAAAGTAATAGAGCAGCAACAGTTCTGAGTGTAAATTGTTTGGAAACGGCAACTTGCCTGACACAGGTTTCTAGGCGTGGCTGGGAGCCACGTGACCAAGGAGTCTGGCATTGCATCCAGGATCAGGTCAGTGTTTGAAGTTTCTGTGAAGCCTAGGAATGAACAAAGAAGGAACAGTGCGAACAAAGCAAAGGCTTTATATTTGGGCATTTTGGGTGGAGTTGGTCCATACCTTTGAGCTTGTTTGAGCAAGTTTGAAGCCCCAGCGTGTGGGGTGACTCTCTGACAGATAAACCCCTGGAATCATCCTGTGGCAGCTCCAGCCCCCCCCCCCATCATAGCAGAGTCCCCAAGCCTTCAACGTCTAGCCCTTTACTCAAGCTTTCTTCTTTCTTTTCTTCTTTCTCTCCTTCCCTCCTTCCATTCTCTCCCAAAGCAGTTTTCTCGGCTGTCCATAGAGGAGGAGGGGATATGTGAATGCTGTGCCTCGGTTTATCCCTATTCCTACACTCAGTTTTATTACAGGCTGAAGAACCTTGAGAACTTGGAATCAAAGTCCTGGTATCCTGAAACAAACTTCTATTACCTTTCCTTTAGGAATCAGAGACAGGCTGTTTTCCAAGATCTGTGGCTAGTTGGCTTGCGCTTATGTACTTCAATGACCTTCCAGTATGGATTTATTCACACTGTAATCTGGCATTTTTTGAACACACACACCAAAAAGAAAACGTTGGAAGTCTGTGCACATTCCTGCTCCTGAGGCCTCATCAGTCCCTGTCAGAGTGCAGCCTGTGCAGACTGCCCAGCGCTGTCACTGAGTCTCAGGGAACCAGCCAACCAAACCTGTAAGCAAATAAAAAACGGGACCCCTGTATGAGTGTCTGGGGTGGGGGTTGCTTTCCCTGTCAGAAGACGTGGTGAGGATATCAAGTCCTACAGCTAAGAATCGGAAACTGTGGAGTCTTTGGCATTGGGAACAGTGCAATTGTCGTGGGGAACTCTGTCGTGGGCAAGCACATGGCTGCATCCTGATGTGCTCTGTGCTCCTGGAGGGCTGGGCTGATTCACTCCTACTTTCCTATTAAAAATAAATAAATAAATAAATAAATAAATAAATAAATAAATAGCCTTCATGATATTCCTAGTCTTGTGATTTGACTCTTAAATGACCCAAAAGGCCATACGCTAAATGTTTGGTTTCCAGAGTGTGGCACTACTGGAAGGTGATTCAATCTTTAAGAGGTGGGAGGAAGTTAGGTCACTGGGGGTATGTCCTTGAAATGAATATGGAGGCCCCAGCCCTCTCCTGTCTGTCTGCTTCTTGGCCACCATGAGGTGAGCAGCGTAGTGTAACATGAGTTCTCCACCATGATGTTCTGCTTTCCCCGAGCCCAAGAGAAATGGACCCAACTAATCATGACCTCAAACCTTTGCAGCCGTGAACCAAAATTAATATTTCCTCATTTCAGCTGTCTCCCTTGGTTACTCTGCCTAGTGACAGAAAGATAACACACATGTAAAGCAAATAATTGCAATTCCTTTCCTGAGTTTAGCTTTCATAGTCTCACTGCCATCATAGCCTTTAGGTTGAATTCAGGATATTAAGGAGAGACTGTTTTATTCTGTTGTCACGAATGACCTGCTGTGCTGTGATGCCGAGATTTTGAATACTGGCTATGGTTTCCTCTGTGTCAATTCTGTTCATGACAGACATTAGACAGCATTGTAGGAGCTCCAAGGAACCAAAGTTAAATACTCATTCTACTGAAATCGTAGAGCAAACTGATGAAGAAGGGTCCTTGGTCCCATCCCAAACACTTATAAAATGATGGATATATTGAATATAATTACATAAAAGTCAAGACCTGAGAGATGGCTGAGAAACAGAATACCAAGTCTGTTGAAATTAATTCAATCCTGAAGACCCATATAGTATAGACAGAGAACTGAGTTCATCAAGCTGTCCCCTGACTTTCATACATGTGTTATAGAACATGCATGCATGCATGTTTACACACAGACATATACACATACAAACATGCCTGATAATTAATTAATTAATTAAAAAATAAAGTCAAGATTGGAAGACAGAATGGGAAGTCACTGGGTATAGAAACAGGGAAGAAATTTGGAGCTAGAGTGGAAAGCAGGAATTGAGATTGAGGCTGTCCACAGGGCCATAAAGACCTCCAATAGAAGTTCAGGGCCTGGGATGAAGGCAGGTTACAATGTCAGTACCCCAACACAGTCATAATTCCCATCTTGGTTAAGAGGTATAAAATCATGCCAAGAATCTTTAGGCTTCTCACCATGTCAGTCTCAAATGCCATGATTACAAGCCTCATGAGTAGAGTGACAGTGCTTTCCAGCTTCTGTCCCTGAATCTGTTCCAAGGCCTGTTGTCCTAGGTCTATTATTGATATCATTGCTTTTTGGCCTTAAAAAATGTCCAAATTTAGGGGATGAATTATATGACCTAAGAGTTTCATTTTCAAAGTAACTAAATATAAAGCTATTTTGGAGAGAAGTTGGCCACTGTGGCATTTGGAAGGCCGAAATCCTCCTTAATACAGAGACAATACAGAATTCCCCATGTTCACAGGTGGAACTCTGTAGTAGTTTAATAATGGTCTGAATAGTCCTTTAGTCACGCTGACATCCACATGGTGTTCTTCCCTTCTTACATTTCTCAAGGCTGTCTCCTGCCTGCAGGCAGACAGTCTCTTGGCTTAGCTCTGGCAAGGAGTGGGGAGAGGACGGCGGGAGAGTTACCCAATGGAAATGAGAATAAAAGACAGACTCAGGGGGCGAGGTCCGGGAGAATAGGGTCTCTCTTTATTTATGCCAGCAGTATGCTTATATACCAAAAGTTACTGTGCTCTGGGCAAGAAAGAGTTGGGGGCAGGTGGAAGAGAGGGGCAAGCCACCTTGGCTCTAATGGGGGGCTGCAGAGCTCCTGTTTGTGCGGCAGGTAACTAGGGATGCGACATTTTGCTCAATGCCTCAAGGGAAGGGGCCATCCGGTCCTGGAACTTTGCAGAGATAGGCGAAGCAAGAAAACATTGTAATATCCTGAGCCTTCCTGAGCTACAGATAACTCACAGAGGCAACTGAATGCCTACAGAGATATCAGATAACCCTCTTAGGTCTTATAGGACTGGTCTTACAAGTTCTTGCCTCAAGCCACACAAAGTTCCATTCCTACAGAACTCCACCTGCTTTCTGAACAAGCCAGGTACTATCTTAAGGAAGACCTAGATGACCTCATATTGTTTTCCGTTTCTCATGAAAACAGCTGGAAAAAGGATTGCTCCATACGAATAGCAATAAATTCTGCAATCAAGCAAGATACCTGCATCTGTATTTGTGGAATACCCCAGGAAATCCTCAAATCCTGGAAGGATGGCACCAGGCTCTGGGGCTGGGACTGTGAGATGAGCTGCAGCCCAGACCTCACTCTGCATGACCTGGCTACTAGCTGCAGCTGCTAGGCTGTGTTTGATTCTTAAACCTGCAAGAGAGAAACTATTTCCATTATTACAGAAAAGACAAACTATCTCCTCGAGGGCATTTGGCAAGACCTTCTAACATCATGGAGCAATGATTCCAGAAGCCATTGCAGTCAGCTAGGGGCAATTAGAATCTGAGAAAGGCTTGGGCCTTAAGATATAATTAATGCTGACAAAATAACAGTAGAGAGTCATTAATTTCCAATGTGAATGCACTAAGGGTGGAAGGGAATACATTGTAGCAGAATAAGTCTTTGTCAGGTATCTGGTTGCAAGTCAGAGGAACCCACTGAAATGAACATTTAGTATATGGTTGGAGTGGAGGAGGGATCTCATGCCAATAGTAGAAAATGCACTGGGCCCTGCTCGTGAGGCAAGCACGTAGGAACAAAGAGATGCCAGCTCTGTGGCTAGGTGAATCACCACTTCCTTCGTCAGATGCTCTGAGAATCTACATCATTCTCTGACATTTATCTGAATGTTGTCATTCTCTAAAGACTTATGTGGACTCAGTACAAAATAATTTTTCCTGATATAGTTTTTTTTTATTTTATTTATTTTGTATGTGTATGAATGTACTGTCTGCATGTAAGTTTGTGCACCCTGTCGTGCAATGCCTCGGAGGTCAGAAGAGGGCATCGGATTCCCCTGGAACTGGAGTTAAAGATGGTTCTCAGCTGCCATGTGGGTGCTGAGGATCGAACCCGGGTCCTCTGTAAGAGCAGTCAGCGCTCCTAACCGCTAGGCCATCTCTCCAGCCCCCTGATATAGTTTTCTCTACTTCCTAAATCACATGTCTGGTCCTCTGAATTCTACTTCTGAGTTCCTAAGAGCAAATAAACCTGGCTGTCCCATGAACTGGGCATGATGTTCTCTATACATAGGAACATGTGTTACAAACAAGGGTCCTCTGGAACTCAGTTAAAAAACACCTCCAAGGGAGCCTAGAAAAACATATAAATGGTCATGTGCATCTTACTCTATGGCTCCAGTACTGAGAATCCATTTTTTTTCTATTTTTCCCAGATACATTTGGAAATAAGTCAGGCATATGGGCACACAGAAGCATCATGTTCTGAGTAGGTAGGAATGCCATTTTAGTACACTCAATTGTGCCTCTAAAAACCTCAGTACAGAAGCAGATCAGATTGTGTAATGCAGGACTATCATGCCAAGGCCCCCACCAAGCAGCCACTGTGGACTCACGACAGGAGGCTGGAGCCCTCAGCATCTCGCCCTGCCCACTGTCATCTGGCTCATCTTGCCTGAACCCCTTGCAGCCACACTTTCATCCTCTAAGCTTTCCTACCCTGCCTTTACCAGCCCTCAGGCTGGAATGAAAGAAGGGGTCCCCGAGGAGAGAAAAAACATAAATATTTCCTGAGCAACTTGCCCAAGTCACAGAATCCAGGTATCCTTGATTTCTAGGCAACCGTAAAATCTTGTAAAATTTTAAAGGGACCCAAAACTATCAAGAACATGCTTAAGTTTCTAATAAATTAGCCTATTTATTTAACATTGGTGACTCATGTCTTTTAAAAACTTTTTGCTTTGGTGATCTGTTTTAATTATTGTTGATCTATTTTTTTACCTAATTACAATGATCTTACTATTTTTATTGAAACAATTTGGTGTGATTCTTTAAAGAAGGTCACATTGTGTCTTACAGAAACATAACAGCTTAATTATAAACAGACTTACTATTTTCTACCACCATTCCTCAGAATGTAAGTATCAAATTAGTATATATTTTGATTATATTAAAATCAATAGTTATTAAAGTTGCTGCCTGAATTGCTGGCTTGAATTTGATTAAAAAAAAAAAGTTCTTCAGTAAATTTCCGCTTGGCATTAGACTGAATTTCCAGTAATTTCTAAAATGGTAATTTTAGAAATTTCTGTCATTTCAGTAATTTCTGTCATTCAGTGTATTTGGTTATTTCTCAGCATTGACAATTATGAAATCTAAACATCAGGTCACTTTGAAAAGCATCAAAGATGCTCTGAAGTATCAAACATTCAGCCAAGCTTTACTTATTTCTTTATTTTATTTATTTATTATTATTATTATTATTATTATTATTATTTTGGTCTTTTTGAGACAGAGTCTGTCTGTAGCCTTAGCCCCAGCTGCACACTGTCCTCGCCATCTCCTCCTCCCTGTAACCAAGCTGGCCTTGAACCACAGAGATCTGCCTGGCCTCGTGCCTGCTCCTGCCCCCAAGCGCTGGGATTAAAAGGCATGTGCCACCATGCCCAGCCCAGCTTACTTTTCTTATATAAAGAAAATAAAATATGTCCATCTCTCAGTAATGCAGATTTACTTTTAATCTTTAATGGACTGGTTATAAATTAGGTGTGTATCAAATAATTGTTTTAAAATAAGTTTATGACTTATTACCAGTAAATGTTTGATTTGTATATCTATTTTATATACCTGTATACTTGGAGTTGTATAAAAATTTCTTGGGCAAAAAGGGATTGTGAGTGTCAAAGTTTAAGAAGGCCTGGTATAAAGCATCAGCTTTCTGGCTTGTCCTGAGCTATTCCATCATGCAGAGCAGCAGCATCACCCATGTTCAAATGTCAAGAGGGAATGATTCCGCACAAGCAGCAGTGAAAACCCAGCACTGGATTTTTAGAAGAAACAGACAAGCTCAGATCATCAAGATACATAGACAAGTCAAAATACAGGTCAGAAAGAGAGGAAAAGGAAAGGGGGGGGGGGATAGGGGAAGGGGGTGAGGATGGAGGTGAGACAAGGGGAGGGGACAGGTAACTTGTTTATGCTACTAGATGTTCAACAGTTTGGTGTCAGACTTATCATTAGATTAAACCCAAGACACACAGACATAGATGAGGAGAAGCATTGCAGACTGCAGTTCATCCGTCTCTTACCAGCATCCCCAGGTGACAGATCACAACTGTCCCCNCAGGGACTTTTTCTCTTTGGGGTGAGAAATTTTCCAGTCCCGCCGGAGGCCTCCATCATGCAGCAGTTGCTGTGGTCCTCCGTACATGCTTCCAAAAGCGAGCGTTTTATTCTACGTTTTTTTAAACCCCGTTCTGTCTCTAGTCCCTGGACCATGTCACACAGCCCCACCCATAACATCACAGTTAAGAGATGCCATGCCCTCAAACTTGCATATTTTGTAATAACTGGTTATTGCATTATCTTCCTTAAACTATGTCCATGAACTACTAATCTCTAGCTAAGACTATCTCACATTTCTTGAGAATGCTGCATTTTTGCAGTTCTGTCAGAGTTAGGGGTACTCTACCGTCAGCCCGTTTTCCCACAAGGTCATGGTAGACAGGATTTTGGTTTGAGCTCCTCTAACAGACAGGCATTATTTTACCGTCTTTTTGGTCATGTACTCTGATATAGCAATCATCTACTTAAAATTTAGAAGTATGTTCTTATGTTTGCATTGCCTCCAAGCATTCACTTAAAATAATTTAGATTACGTTCCAATCAAATTTAAAATGGAAATTACAGTCCCCCACCCGTCCCCTCCGTTTTTCACGGAGGTTGGTTCCGGGACAGTTTCCCCTTGCAAACTTGGAGATGCCTCAAATTTTCTTAATATACAAGGCGATAGTTGTGCATATGCCGACAGTCACTCTCTAGATTGCCGTATAAGGCATATATTGTAAATGTAGAGTTTTGCACAGTGTTGTTTAGGGAATAGCAAATTACATTTTGAAAAGCTACATGTTTCAAAAACAGAGGCAAGCCAACTTTCCCGCATAATTTTTGATATGCAGTTGGTTGAATCCAGGGGTGCAGGGCTGGATATGGAAGGCTGCCAGAATTCCTCAGTCGTTACCCCTCCAGTACATACTACCAAGATATGAGAAGTTACATCTGAGCTATCCGAATGAGCAATGAAGAAAAATTAGAAGGAAGAATTTCATGGGAGCTGAAACCGAGGGCACCTCATATCTCAGTCTAGGAAAGACGTGAAGTAAAATTGAGAGAACTTAGCACGTGCTTCGTGTCTGAGTGACTCCTGCGGGGATTTTTCCAAGAGGATTCTGCGCGTAAATACAGTGTTCAAGCAGCCTTTTAAAGTCTCGTGTTTTCTACAAGACTAGAATGCTTCATTGTGATTACTACAGTTCAGTAGCGACTACAGTTTTCTGAGAAAATGAAGAATATTTCTTGTAAAACCCAAATTGTGTGTTTAGATGATAACAAATGTTTTTGGCTTACTAAGGATTAAATAGAGCCAAGAAATAGCAAGCCTTCTTTGTAAAGGTGGAAGCCTGTGCTGGTTACTTTGCTCATTGCTGTGACCAATTTACCTGAAAAAAAAAAAAGCACATTTTTTTTTTTTTCTTTTTTTTTTCTTAACATTTATTTAAAGCACAACGGGGTCTAAAGAGATGGTTCTGTGATTACAACCACTGAATGCTCTTGGAAGGAAAATCGAGTTCCATTCCCAGACCCACATGGTGGGCTCACAAAAAGCCATACATAACTCGAGTCTGGGGATCCCGGCCTTCTTCTTCTCCTCGCTGGCATTGTGTGAACACATGGGTGCCCTACACACGTGCAGGCAACCACCCATAAACATGTAAAAGAAAAGAACTTTATTTATTTTTTAAAATATATAAAATAAATAACAAAGGATCCCAAGTCTTCCAAAAGGTGTGAGGGGAATCTACTACATTTTGAACTTGGGCGCATCTTTTCCTGCCAAGGGTGGAGACTTTTATTTTCAGACCTGACTCCTAGTCTGGGCTGGTGGCAAGGCCATGGTGCTGAGCAGCTGCCTTCCTGTGGCTGGAGCTGGGGGCTACTTACTTGCATTCCTGAAGATCTGTAAGTAGGGAAGGGAATGCTGGAACTCAGCTGGATTTCTTCTCTTTCCCTTTCTAATTGGTTGGGCAGCCTAGCCACGGATGGCTCCATCCGTGGTCAGGATGCCTGCCCTCAGTCGATCCTTGCTGGAGAAGCCTTCAGAGACATGCCCTAAAGTGTACCTCATTAATGCCCTAGGTGTTTTGAAAAACTTTTTTTTTCTTTTGTGTGTGTTTTACCTACACATAGGTTTGGTACCATGTGTGGGGCCTGGTGCTATGGAGAGAACAAAGAAGAGGGCTTTTGGGATCGGTCCAGGGAGCGGGAGTTACAGTTTTTAGCCCCCATTTGGGTGCTGGAAACTAAACCTAGGTCTTTCTGGAAGAAAAGCAGTGGGCTGGAGCGATGGCCTAGCGGTTTAGAGTACCGACCGCTCTTGAAGAGAACCCGGGTTCGAATCCCCAGCACACACATGGCGGTCGAGAGCCGTCGAAACTGCAATTCCATGAGAACTCCAGGTCCAAGGTAGTCGACGCCCTCTTCTGACCTCCGGCGGCATTTGCACTCACGGTGCAGACTTGCATGCAGACAGATACATTCATACACTACGGAAATAAATAAAAAAAAAAGAACAAGCAGTAAGGACTCTTAAGTAATTGAGCCATCTCTCCAGCTTGCCTAGGTGTTTTTTAAGGCATTCAAGTTGGCAATTGAAATGAACCATCCCACAGCCCATCTGGCACCTTATAATACAGTGGAGACAAAAATCCACACAGAGCCAGCGATTTGTAGGGTTGGTGTGGGGGTGGGGTGGGGGTGAGGGTGGGGGTGGAGGTTGCATTGGAATTGTGAGTCCAGGAAGTAACATTAAACTACTTATGATTCCTAGGCCTCCCCAAAGTTGGGAGACTGAATTAAAGAGCATCCAACAGGAGTTGTCACAAAACTCTAGTGGGTCCCTAGTCACCCCATGTAGCACAGTAGGGGAGGGGAGGGCTTCTTAACATTTCTCAGGCTATTCTTGACATTTCATCAGTGTTCAGTATGTTTTTGATAAGTGTAGCAACTGTGTGACCTATGACACCCTGTAGCTCATTTGTTTCTCATATTGACAAGCTTCAGATTTCATTTGTTATGGAAGGGAGGAAAGCTTTTTGCACCACCACCAAGATAAAAGCCTTGCTGGGGTTGCAATTTCTTACCGGGCTTGTCATGAGGAGAGCAGACCTTTTGTTGTGAGCATGGAACACTTGCTGAGAGATGCGGTACTGCAGTAAGGAGGGCCAGGTTTGGGTGTGGTGATGCAGAGCTGTAGTCCAGCAACTAGGATTTCTAAGGCAAGGTGCCGGATTCTGCAGGCAGGCATGGGCTACAG
This sequence comes from Rhizomys pruinosus, assembly GCA_009823505.1. Taxonomy (NCBI): domain Eukaryota; kingdom Metazoa; phylum Chordata; class Mammalia; order Rodentia; family Spalacidae; genus Rhizomys; species Rhizomys pruinosus. The sequence goes on along the minus strand of VZQC01002103.1, from coordinate 546,006 downwards.
GGGGATTCAGGGCCAGGTTGTGTTATCTGGGGGAGTCTTTGCTTTAAACTGAAATGGAAAGGGCTGGGGATTTGATTCAGCATCATGGCACGTGCCTAGCATGTACAAGGTGGCAACACCTTAGGTTCAGCCCCCAGTCCAAAAAAATGTTTTGAAGACTTGGGTGGGGATTCGGTGTCTATATCCTGACCACTTAATTGTGATCATCGCTGCTAGTATAAGCCCTATTCCAATAAATAAGAAGCTCCAGGCGTCATTCGTTTGTGCAAAACAAAACAGAAACGTGTGACAAAATTCACTTTTGGCCTCCGAGCTGTAAAAGTGCATAACAGCAGGAACCTGGTGCTGCACACTGACACCGCAGGGTCCCTGGGCTTCAGAAGTTTAATTAGCTGGAGAAAAGAGAAAAAAAAAAAAAAAAAAAGGAAAAGAAAAACTTAATTTTCTCCTTCTCCCCACTGAACTGAGGGGAGTTATCTCCACCGAAATCCAGATACCCTCAATTGCCACACTTATGTTACCATGGAAACCCAGCTCCTTTCCTTCTGTAAAAGATGTTGAAAAAGGTGGGATGAAGTGGGAAATGTGCTGTGTTCCGCTGCTTCCTGAGACCAGCAAGAAGCAAATATGCACAGAATTTAATATAAACAAGTTGATGGTGGACATTCATGTTAACCAGTTCTCCTTGGTTATAAAACTCTGATTCTTGTTTCTCCCTTACTAAAAGCCTAGATGGCTCTCATTGATGATAAAGGAGAGAGAGAAGATGTCAAGTACATTGAGTGTGAAATGCTACTGGTGATTATGAGGGGGACAGATGAAATTGTCTTAGCCTCTGAGGCTAACTAGCACAAGTTGAAAAAAAAAAGCAGTGAGATATGAGAGGAACAAAATAAAACTTCTTTCTGATAAAAATGCAACTAGCTTGATGCTTTTGAAAGAAAAAGAATTAAGGAAGGCAGATGCTGAGTATGCAAACGAGGCAACGAAAGAAACCCATTGGGTGCAAAAGAAAATGTTTCCAAAGATGACTTTAAGGAGAAACATTTCTGAAAGAAAAGGCCTAATGTTTTAAAGGAGAGTGGAAGAAGGGGGAAAGAAAAAAAAAAAAAAACAAATGAGAATCCTTTAAGACTTGAAGGGTTCTGAGGGAAACAGACTGTAGTGTAGTTCAATTAATGCAGCAGAAAGTCCTGCATGTTGCTTGCACATCTAGCAGCTTCCTTTTATCTTTGCCAAAAAACTGGGGTGAGTCAGGATTGGTCAGCAGCAGCAGAGCCTGTCCCTCTGGCCATGGTTAGTTCAGACCTAGACACATCACTCCATTCTGGTCATTGCAATGAGAAGCTCTACCAGGGCTGGGGGTTGTCTGGGTTTTCCCTGGTGAGAGAGATGAGAATACTCTCTCTCTCTCGCTCTCTCTCTCTCTCTCTTCTCTCTCTAAGATATATATATATATATATATATAATTATATATATAGCACAAAATGTGCTTAAAAAAATCAAGTGTTTCTGAGCATTTTCATTCTTCTAATGTTCTGAAAGCAAAGTTAAAACTATTTTGTTAATTGAGCCTTTGTTCTATTTTTCTGAGTTCTAGGTATACAGTAGTAAACAGCCAGAAGAGCTTGTACTCTAGGAGGGATAGATATTAAACCATTGCTTACATTATGAAATAGTTATAACTAGTGCAAATAAGAATAGAAAATATCATGGAGACAATATAAATAGTATATGATATGTAACTAAAAATTAAATAAAATTGCAGAAATGGTCTCTAGGGACAAGTGTATAATTTATGCATGAATTCCTGGAGGTTGAGAGAAATGGAGAAGGGCGAGTGGGTTAGTCAAAGATTACTTAAGGAGAATTCATATAGAACCCCTGTTTTGAAGGAAATGGCCAAAGGACTGACTAGATGAGTCAGAAGAGATGAAGGAAGGAAAGTTAAACAAAGAAGAAAGCAGAAATACGGGCAAGGGAAGGAGACACCAATCGCCTGCCCCTTTAGTTCCTGCAGAAAGAGCCTACAAAATGTATAAACTCATTTAGGAAAATTAAATACAGATGAGGCCTGGGGGGGGTATTCTGTAAAGTTCTTGCAGGAAGACCATAGTTTGATCTTTAGAGTCCAAGTAGAAGTGCCAGATGGGTTGACAAGCACTTGTGATCCCAGTGCTGCTATTAGAGTGCTAATAAGGCCCAGTAAAGCCATCTCCTGCGGGGCTTGGTGGGCACACACCTTTGATCCCCATCACTCAGGAGGCAAGGCAGAGGCAGTGGATCGGTGTGATTTTCAAGACCAGCCTTGTCTACCATCCCCTGGAACATGAGTTCCAGGGTAGCTGGCACTACAGGGAGACCTTTCCTCAAATAAAATCAATAATTAATAAATCAATCAATAAATAAAAACTTCAGGTACAGAGAATAAAATCTCTGGCCCAGGCGGGGACCAGATATGGATTGTGAGTCTGCCTGCTTTTCTGAATTGCTCAGAAAAATAGAACTTTCCCTTTTATTTCTGTCTCTGCTCTCATCATGCTTTCCTTAACACTCTGGGCTTCTGTAATCTTTCTCTACAGCCTCCTTCCCTGCCATGTGGTTGCTTGTCCACCATGGATCTGACGTCTATGCTGGCTTCAACGCGTGACTCCCTGCCTCTGCATTCCTCCTCTGGGCAGCTGTCCAGAGTTACAACTTGCCTGACCTGCAGTGTTGTTGTTTCTTTAAACTCTAACAAGATTATCCCCAGGCTTCCATTTGAATCCATTCATAAAAACTTCTGTTATGAATGAGACTAAGAGCTCCCAAGAGGGGAACCTGGTCTCCCGTAGATCTCTGGGAAGTAGAGAACTGCTGAGCTCACTGTCCCCAGCCTCTTTACTTGCAAATTCAAATTCAAAGCCAGTAAGAAACTGTCCCCCCTCCCAAAAAAATTTTTTTAGAGTAATAAAGGAATGCGGGAACGTCCTCTGGGAATAACATTCAAGGCTGTACACTTTGGCTGTCACACACTCATGATTCAAAAGGAATCATTTATGTTGTAAGTGTCATAAAAGAATTCTCATAAGAAGTAATGACTTGGGGCTGGAGAGATGGCCGAGTGGTTTAAGAACACCGACTGCGCTTGCAAGAAGAACCCGGGTTCAATCCCACACCCACATGCGGCTGAAAACTGGCTTTAACCCAGTTCCAGGGAATCCGACACCGTCTTCAGACATCTGCGGCATTGCACGAACACGTGCACCAACCTACATCAGACAGTAAACTCATCACACATAAAAATAAATAAATAAAAATTAAATTAAAAATGTCAATTAAAAAAAGAAGTAATGAACTTAAGTACATTGAGGCGGTGAGAAGAGGACTCTAACTTCTCCAAATAGAAGTAGAAAGAAAAAATGAGTAGCAAAAAAATGAAGACAGGCATGGGAAAAGTTTTGCTGGGATTATTATTCATGTCAATGGGTATTGACACAATTAATGGAGAAATGACAAAGATTTGTTTGAAAGAACATGTCAATAGATTTTAATAATAGATAATCTTTTGGATAAGTAATATTATTTAAAGTGTTTCCTTTTGAATGCCTTTTTGTACCTTGCTATAGAAAAAATCTTTTCAACAACAAGAAAAACAGAACTGTAAGGGATAATAAGTTAGAGGTAACTGAAGTGCTTTAGAAAATAAAAGCCAATGTGTGGCAAGTGCAGTGACAGAGGAACTATAATAAAAACTTGTAATCAACATCAGAACATATCTTAGTTTTAGAGGAGGTATAATTTATGACTCACTTTTTGTGACCCCAAGTATAACCCTGAACAGACGTCTGTCTTTTCATGAATAGCATGTGATTGCTGTATTCTCCCATGATTAGGAAAGGAACTGAGCTTTGTTAATTTTTGCTACACCAATACTCAAACCACTGTTGTTAGAAATTCATAAAATGTATGGTAATGAATGATTGAGCAGAATATAAATTTTTTCTTTTAAAAATCTTGGGTTTTGCATAGAGAAAAGATGCAAAACAGGACAACGAATGGGGGCTTTTTTCTCAGAATCAAGGCAAAGGAGAGATAAATATCCTGTAAAGCTGGCCATCTCAAGAACTGTCAATCTGCAGAAGACCTGGTCTGCTCTGTAATGGGCAAGGTAGGTAGCTGGTCAGAGGTCTGGACTTGAGGAGCAACAAAAAGTATTGGAGAAAAGCCATGTTTTCTATTAATTGACCTGCTTGAAACTGTATTTATGGAACGGAAGTTGAAGATACATCGTTAAATTTTATTATAGTGTCAATCCACTGTGGGGGTTATTCAACTATCTCAGCTTGCCATCAAAGAAAATAAAATAGAGGAGAGGAACTTAAATGAGGGTGCAGTGATGCTTGTGCAGCACGCACAGAGGATGACTAGGCGATGGGGATCTACTATGTTGTGTGACATACAATTAGATACTTGTTTCAGTGATAGGGTTGTTGTCACCACAGAGTGTAACAAGAACAGTACCAGCTTCACAAATGAATTTTTAAACTTGATCCTAATACTTTCGTTTATGTAAGAGTGCAAAACCATTGCACAAAACTTTGAAAACCTCACTATTTGGTAGTACCAGGCTGGCCTTGAACCACAGAGGTCCCACCTGCTCTCTTGCCCTCCGAGTGCTGATTAAAGCTGTTGCCACCTGCCACGCCCAGCCCATTTACTCCTCACCCCATCTTCATTAATGGTTCCCACACTGCCTCACAAATATTAGCCACTAATGACCTTCAAAGGGATGCACTAGTTGAAAAAAAGTAAGTCTTGTTTATTTAGTTAAGTCCTGTATCTGTGCCATGGTACTGATATTAAAATTGATTACAGTGTTAATTTGAGTGAGAAGAGTTGAGAGAGGCATTTCTGGGATATAACCTTTTGTTGTCTTTGGTGTACCATGTAGTTGAACAAAGTTAAACTATTCCCTAATACATGTTGCCTTCTCTATATTCTGTTGCTGGCTGGTCTTTAGTATTAGTTTTTCTTTTAAAATTAACTAAAGGTGTTGGCTATTTTCTATGCAAATTAACATTTTCGGTGAAGATTTTATGACATGTAATTAATAGGTAATGAAATAGAATTCTGTAAATATAATTAGCATTTGGTTCCAGAGTGAAACTGGGTATTACACACTGACAATATAGCTCCCTACAGGGTGATTAGAAGCTGCATTTACCAAAAAGTGTCAACTCCTCATATGGGTCCACAAGGTACCTAGAAGAAGGATGAAAGACTGGAATTTTTTTAATTTTTTTTTTTTTTGTCTTTTCAAGACAGGGTCTCCTGTAGCCCCAGCTGTCTGGGAACTTGCTCTCTTAAACCAGGCTGGCCTTGAACTCACCAAAGATCTGCCTGCCTCTGCCTCCAGAGTGCTAGAATGAAAGGCATGAGCCACTACACCCGGCACAAGCCTGGCATTTTTGCCTTCATTTTATATCTTCTTTCTTTGAGGTCAGACTCCTACTTGATTCTGCATCAACATGTTAATGACTCAAGCAGTGTCTGCTTAACCTATCTCTTCTCCATTCAAGGCTGGGAGCAGAAACATAAGCCAGTATTCTAAACCTGTGGTCATCTTGGACTCCAGGAAGAGCAAAACCTTCCAGGATAGACCTCCCTATTCATGTCCTCCACACCCCTCCACCACTGGGGTAATTGTCCATGATGGTAAGGCTGTACCGTGGAGCAGAAGTAATCATCCCCCGAAAGCTAGCTTGTCCCTTCAGATCTCAATAATGACTTCTTCAGGCCACTTTGCAGAATGCCAGATGAGATTAGTGATCAACAAGTCCTTGGCTAGGACTGTTTAGTTTTGTACACTTCTTTCTCTTTACCACAATTCTTCATCATTAGAACCTAAAGCTCACAGTCAGTATTCAGAAGATTACAAGGTTACCATGCCAAATTATAATTACTTGAACAACAAAAAAGTCCCAACTCTTAAATTTGGTTTTTAAGAGTGGGGCCAAACTAAGAGGACACCTGTTTCCTGCATTGTCTCTTGGAACTGTGTTCACGGAGGAGGCCGCTCTCCCATTTTTATTCCAAATGGTTTCTCCAGCCTCAATTGGGGAAGTACAACTTGGTTCCCGCTCTAATCTTAAGAACATTCTCTTTTCTGTTTTTTTTTTTAATTTTATTTATTTTTTGTGTGTATGATGTACTGTCTGCATGTAGGTTTGTGCACCCGAGTCGTGCCAATGCCTTCTGAGGTCAGAAGAGGGTGGGTGGGATTCCCCGGGAATGGAGTTAAAGACAGTTCTCAGCCCCATGTGGGTTTGGGAATCGAACCCAGGCCCTGCAAGAGCAGTCAGAGCTCTTAACCGCTAGCCAGCCATCTCTCTGGCCCCAAGAGACAATATCTCTTTTCATCTCTAGTTCTAGAGATATCTCATTCACCAAGGTCAGATGCCTTCCCGATCTCCACGTGTGAAATGGAGATGGGTGGTGCTGCCTTTTGCATTTGGATGTTATTCTCGATCATATCATTCATTCATTCATTATCTCTTTTTGAGTGGAGTACCAAATTGAGATTGCTGGGGAAATGCCCATCACCTTACACCCTGGTCACAAGGTTCTTTGAATTTGCAAAGGTTAGGAAATAAAAGATAATAGTCCAGATTATATTCATTGTATAAAAGTCATTCTTGGGGGGCTGGGACATGGCTCAGCCGTTAAGAGCACCGACTGCTCTTGTGGGGACCCGAGTTCGATTCCCAGCACCCACATGGTGGCTAGAAAGTCTTTAACTCCGTTCCAGGAATCCGACACCCCTCTTTTGACTTCCTTCCGCGCCATTGCACACACAGGTGCATCAACCTACATGCAGTCAATACACTCAAACACAAAAAAAAGTCATTCTTATAGAAGATATGAACTTGGGGTCCACTGGCCCCTTTTATTCTGTTCCTCTTCCCAGTGTATTGATAAAATCTTTCTCTCTGCTTTTCCATAGTACGGGTCTCTAAAATTGCTGTGTTGGGAAGGATGGCCAAGTCTGGCCTGCTAGCTGCCAGAACCTGGCATTTATCCTAAAACACGAGTTACTAAAGAAACTAAAACAGGCAATTTATGATGTGTAGAGTTAGCATTGTGATATAGATTTTTATAGTGAAGCTCCACTTCAGAGTGGTACTCTGCACTTTATGGCTGTGGATTGTCTTAGGCCAGAGGCTCTTCATCCTGATCTGACACTCACTGCACAGAAGAGAGACCAGGGCTCAGTAAAACATTTAACCACAGCTCGGATGTTAGTAGGTATGGGTTTTCATACTGTGTCCCTCAAAATTTGGCTTCTCCAAAAGTAGATATAGAAAATAGCCAGTCAGTTAGGACTGTAGCTTTATTTGGTTTTGAGGTGCCCCCCCCACCGTATTTGGTTCCAGGAAAGACTTGAGTAACTACATATGCACATATAAGATAACGTTAATAATTATCTATGTTGGGCATGGTGGTGCACACTGCACACCACATACCTTTAATCCTCCAGGGGGCAGAGGCAGAGCAGCAGATCTCTGTGAGTTCAAGGCAGCCTTGGTCTACAGAGCAAGCTCTAAGGCCAGCGGGGCACTAAAGGGACACTTGTCTCAAAAAGACCAAAAAAATAATTTTTATTTATACTACATTTCTAATTTTTAATTTTAAGAGTTGCATGAGGGGCTGGAAAGAGGCTCAGTAGTTTAGAGACCACTGGCGCTCTTGCAGAGGACCCAGGTTTTGTTCCCCCAGCACCGCATGGCAGATAACAACATTTGTACCTCCAGTTTCCAGGGAATCTGAGTCCTCTTCTTCGACCTTCTTGAGCACTAGCATGACATGGTACATTACTTACATGAGGCAATACATCAGACATAAAATAAAAAATAAATAAAAATATTTTTAAAGTCAAATGAGCTCTTTCAAGGAAACCTTAACATCCTCTCTGTCCAAAAAAAAGATTTTACAGGAACTGTGGGTGGTGAGCCAGCTCTGGCAGTAACAGGCTATGTCCACAATGTTCAGAATTTTATGGAATTTGTGACAGATTTTGCCAACTACATCAAGTTGGCAACTACACCAAGTTTTGTTACTTGGAAAACTGAGGTTCCTCTCTACTTTTGGGTCTTCTTGTCTCATTACTAACAGAATTTAAGAACAGACTCAGAAGGAAGCTGGAGGGGACTTTTATTATTGAGGAACAACAACAACAACAACACAACAAACAACACAGTAAAAAGCCAAGATAGGAGATGGAGAAAAGTTATTACTTTAAATTAGCCATGAAGGTCAGAAAAGGGTGAAAAAGCCCAGAGTGCTTCCACTATGCACTTTGGGAAGATCCTGTTTGAATTAGGGGCTGGTTCTCATGCAGCAGTCCCTCAGGGCACAGTGTGGGAGTCATGGGGCTCCTCTGACCACATCCCAAGAGGGAGCAAGCAATAGTGGCCAGACACATGATGCTCAGGCAAAAGCAGTATAACCATGGCATGAAACTGGGGGTCTGTGATGGCCTCTGGGAGCTGATGTCATTTTGCCTATAAAAAGTGAGTTGCAGCAGGCAATAATTGAATTCGCCTCCATTACCACCTCATACACAGAATTCCATCTTATTTTTGTGTGCATTAAGGCTGAAGCAGGCCTGGATTTCGAGTGTTGTGCTTGTGGGCTGGATAGATGGTCTATTAGACCAACCAGCCTGGGTAAGCTAGGGTGAGGGTGGATTGGTACAGTGGGGTGGATGGAAAAATATCAGGTCACCAGCTTGTGGCCAGGGTTGGATGGAGGTCCATCAGACCACCAACCTGGTAAGCTGGCAAAGGGTTAGACAGAGACCTATCAGGTCACCACCCTGTAAATAAATTTCGAGTGATCAACTGACCTCTGCCTGAGGGGGTCAGTTCCCACAGTGGCCGTGGGTACTGTTACTCCCCTTCCTTAGCAGGACTGCACTGTGTTTGCTCCTAGCAAGAGAAGCTCCCACATAGCCCATGAATTTAAGTTCAGAGGACATTTGATCCCAGGGAAGAAGACTGTACTAGAACTAGAGACAACATATTTAAAAATGAAATATTTGGAGAGCCAAATATAATACTAAAGTTTCCTTAAGCTATGCACTTATGCAAAATATTTTAATACAGGAGCTTGACATCAGCAATGGATTATTCTACCAAGGAGATGTTGCAGGGGATCCAAGCCCCACACAAAGGTAAAGGCTCCTTGCCTCTAAACTGGGATACCTCAAGAGAAGAGGGGATAAGGCCATGCTGTCGAAGACCTGACGTTAACATGGGAAAGATGTATTGAGACAACACACATGCAAGTGACAGATGGTCTCTGGGATACCAGAGAGTGTTACCAAAGGCCACTAAACCAATAAGCAAATATGGTCTCCTTGAGTCAAGCAAGACTCCTCCATCAGCACCAGCTACACCTCACCTGCCTGGAAATAGTGTGCAGCAGTGGCAGCCATATGTCTGTATATCCCAAATCTAATTGGCTATTAGCTCTCCTGCTCTCACTCTTGGAGGAATAACCCACAGCTGATGCCACAAGCTTACATCCCTGCTAATGGTTAGGAGATGTTATAAGCCACAAGTAAGACCCTGTCATTATTTAACAGAAAAAATTATAATTCATGGATTAACATACATCCAAAACATCTGTGTCATACCAAAGTAACCTACCATAACTAATCATTAGTAATCTGTTTTAAAAAATACCTATAATCTAATTTCTTGTGTTTCATTAGTAGGATTGAAAGTTATTCCTGGACAAACTGTCAGCCCATGAAAGGAAACAGCCAGAATTGACCAGAGTCCAAGACAACAGCTCCAGAGAATAGTAACTGTTTTGCTTCTCATCCACACTGTGCCCCTTTTCTAAGCCTAAGGATCAATCTGTGGAAGAGGGGGTTGTGGTAGAATGTAAGGGCTACGATTGGGAGTGAATGGTGAAAACTACAACAATATAGTCTGGACACCATTTGAATCAACTTGATTGAATAACAAGCCCCCCCTGCTGGTGGTGGGACCCATGGGCTGTGTGGGTTTGGGCACAACTGCTTTGCAAATTGTTTTACATGAGGATGCTTGTACTCATAAAATTATCACTTAGTGGTAAAAAATGAAAAAAAAAATGAGCAAAAGATGCAGGACAGTTATGGCAGAATGCATGATCTGGGATGGTGGGTGGGGTGGGGTGGGGGGGAAGGTGAGGGGAAATATGCCTGAACGGAATTGGAAAACCATGTATGAAATACACAAAGCATCAATAAAAAAAATGGGAAATGAAAAAAAAAAGAGTTATAAGGTTTTAAATGTAGAGGGGTTAAAGGGAAAAGCAACACCATGCCATAAATAATTTACCGCTTTATGTTACATTGATTATGGTGAAATTGATATCAGATGTTTAAAATAAACTAAATTATTTTCTCTTTAAAAAATAAATAAAGTAGAAATAGAGCATAGTCTTCTAGTCTGCCGCCTCCCATTGCTGTGCAAAAACATTTTGACCAAAATACCAACCTGGGGAGGAAGGGTTATTCAGATCACATCTCCTGGGTCACACGTTCATCACTTAGGGAACATCAAAGTAGAAAATATCATGCAGGAACCTAGAAGCAAGCAGAAGCATGATGCCATGGAAAAAGCAACATGTTTACTGGCTTGCTATTAGGCCCATCTACCTGCTTTCTTATATACACAACAACAACCTCCCAGGGTGGGTGGCACCCACCACAGTGGGCTGGGCCCTCTCACATCACTCATCAATACCAGAAAATATCCCCAACATGGCCACAGGCCAGTCCAATGGGAAGCAATTCCCACAACTGAGGCTCCCTCAACCCAGTGTGGCAGCACAGTTAGCATGTAAGAAAGGCAACGCTGACAGCTCAGTGGGTTTAAGAGCACTGGCTGTGTGCTGCTCTTGCAGAAGACTGCGTTTCGTCACCAGCCCCACGTGGTTGAACAGTCATCTTTAAACTCCAGTTCCAGGGGATTCAACACTCTCTTCTGATGGTGGACATTGCACAATGTGGGGGCACTACAAATATAGCAGACACATACATTCATACAAAGCCCATAAGAACTTGTCACCCTTTATAGAGAAACCAACGTTTGCATAGTAGCATACATCCAAGCATCTATGTCTATGCTCACCAGCTTACTTTGCCAATAATTGTACTTAATGCCTAAATGCCTTACATCCCAAGTGCGTTGTGCTTTGTTAGTATGGACTAAAAAGGTAGATCACTGGATAAGCTGTCACCCATGAAGGGAAACAACCCTGAACAGAAAGAGTCCAAAGATGACAATCCAAAGAAATTACACTGTTTTCTTCTCACCAACTTGGCGGCCCCTTTCCAAAGCCCAAGGAAAAACTGCGAAGAGGAGGCGTGGTAGAATGTAAGGCTGAAGAGATAGGGAAGGGGTGAATCAGGGACTACAAGCAATATAGTCTTGACTCCTAATTGATCAACATGCATTGCATACAAGCTTCTCCAAACTGGACTATAGGAATCTTGGGTTGTTCAGAAATTTGGAAATAGAACTTGCAAATGCAACCAATGTACCTAATTGGTATGGCAACGAGTAATGCATGTTATTTGAACAACAACTGTGTGTTTATTTACATGGGAATCACTTAAAAATAAACAATAACAAAAATAACAAAAAATTTGAAAAACGAAAGGAAAGAGCAACTCCCAAGAATGGTATTGGGCTAGTGGCTGAGGAAGGAGCATTGGCCATCTGAAGTATGGCCCTTTATATGTTCCTTCCTCTCTAATTTTTTTTCCATCTCACTCACCCACTTCTGTCCCTTAGATGAAGCCCAGATCCTCTGTAGGCTGGCTTCTTTATATGAAAATCTCAGCGAGATTCTTGCGTAAGTTCAGCTAATCTTCTTTCTTTCTTTCTTCTTCTTTTCTGTTCTTTCTTTCTTTCTTTCTTTCTTTCTTTATGTCTTCTTCCTATCCTCTCTCTTTCTCTATCTCGCTCTCTCTCTTTCTTTCTTCTTTCTCTTTCATCTTCTTACTCTTTTCTTCTTTCATCTCTTCTTTCTTTCTTTTCTTTCTTTCTTTCTTTATCTGTATCTCTCTCTATCTTTTTATTTCTTTCTTTGTTTTTCTTTCTTTTCTTTCTTCTTTCTTTCTTTCTTTCTTTCTTTCTTTCTTTTTTATTTTGAGACAGGATCTTCCTTTAGTCCCAGCTCAGTGCTGGCCTAGGAGCTACTCTGTTAAGACCAGGCTGGCCTTGAAAACTCCAGAGATCACCTGCCTCTCCTCCCCAGTGCTAGGATTAAGGTGTGTGCAACCATGCCCAGACTAAAAGACAGTTCTACCGCCATGTGGGTTCTGAAGCAACCTGGTGGGGGGTCATCTACTCAAAACCTGGCTCCACAAACCAGTCGTGCTCTTAACCACTGAGCCATCTCTTCCCAGCCCCCTAAACTTACTGTTTCTTACCAATGTATCGACTGAAGTGTTTTTGATTTATAACTTTTCTTGTTCTGTTTACTAAAAAAATTTTGAATAACAGTTGCCTGTTGGAACATGGAATTTGGGATAATCTGATCCATATTCCTGGGCTATGGGTCACTCAATTTGACCCAGAATAAACTATCTTATCTACTTTGATTGAGCAAGATTTAGCTTTTTCATCATCAACAGTGCAAACTGAGTGCAATTGCCTGAGGGGGCCAGAGAGGAGAGATGGTGGGCTTGGGTACCCTGGGCTGGAGTTATTACAGTGTGATGGAGCCTCTAAGTGTAGGTGCCAGGAACTGAATTGGGTCCTTTGCAAGATCAGTCAAGCCTATTAACCACTGAGCCATTTCTCTCCAGCCCCTTCTATGTTAATCCTGATTGTTTTTTCAGTTCATTGGTTTCATTTCACCAAGTACTCCTGGCTTCGCAAATTTCTTTACTACTCTTTCAATCGTAATAATCGTAACTGTAGAATCCTCAAATCATATAGAAATGAAAGAAGCAATCCAAAGTGTTGCAGGTGGTTAGGTATTGGGATAATGAACTGATCATAGAGACTTCCAGGCAAAGTGCTCAGAATCCATGAAAGTGAGCTGTGCTAATGGCAGGGAAGATCATACTGAGCTGAGTCTGGGGACAGTTGTGATCTGTCACCTGGGGATGCTGGTAAGAGACGGATGAACTGCAGTCTGCAATGCTTCTCCTCATCTATGTCTGTGTGTCTTGGGTTTAATCTAATGATAAGTCTGACACCAAACTGTTGAACATCTAGTAGCATAAACAAGTTACCTGTCCCCTCCCCTTGTCTCCCCTCCCATCTTCCCCTCCCCTCCCCTCTCCCCTTCCCCCCCCCCTTTCCTTTCCTCTCTTTCTGACTGTATTTTGACTTGCTATGTATCTTGATAGATCTGAGCTTGTCTGTTTCTCTAAAAATCCAGTGCTGGGTTTTCACTGCTGCTTGTGCGGAATCATTCCCTCTTGACATTTGAACATGGGTGATGCTGCTGCTCTGCATGATGGAATAGCTCAGGACAAGCCAGAAAGCTGATGCTTTATAACAGGCCTCGTTAAACTTGACCACTCACAACCCTTGGCCCAAGAAATTTTATAACATCTCCAAGTATACGGTATATATAATATAAAATAGATATACAAATCAAACAGTTTACTGGTAATAAGTCATAAACTATTTTAAACAATTATTTGAACACAATAACTTTTTAAAGTCCAATAAAGTGATAAAAATAAATCTGTCATACTGGGATCGATTGGAACATATTTTTATTATTTTCTTTATATTAAAAAAAGTAAGCTTGGGGCTGGCATGGTGGCACATGCCTTTTAATCCAGCGCTTGGGAGGCAGAGGCAGCAGATCTCTGTGAGTCAAGGCCAGCTTGGTATCTACAGGGAGAGTTCTAGGGACAGCTGGGGCTAAAGGAAAAAAAAAAAACAGTTAAGAAACCAATCAGACACCAGTGACCACTATACCATTTGGAATATTTATTATTTATTTATTTATTTATTTATTTATTTATTTATTTATTATGTGTATGAGTGTACTGTCTGCATGTAGGTTGGTGTAATGCCCTGGAGCTCAGAAGAGGGGCGTCCAATTCTCCTGGAACTGGAGTTAAAGATGGTTCATAGCCGCAATGTGGGTGCTGGGAATCGAACCTGGGTCCTCTGTAAGAGCAGTCTGTGCTCTTAACCACTGAACCATCTCTCCAGCCCCAGCCCCGAACATCTTAATAATATTTTTGTCCATAATATTTTTGTCCAATAGGTTTGGGATGTATACCAGGGTAACTTGGTCAATACAAAGTTAGATACAACAAAATTGAATATAGTCATGTCTAACTTTGAAATCACCAAATACTCCTGGCTCATGATTCTGTAACTAACATTCCATAGAAGGGATGATGAAGAGCTTCCTAAAAGAAATGTTGTAGGGGTTAGGTGCTGTACTACACACCTACAATTCTGATGCTTTGGAGGCTAGGGTAGGAGTTAAAGTCCAGCAAGTAGAGAGGGGAGGGGAGAGGATGGGAGGGGAGACAAGGGGAGGGGACAGGTAACTTGTTTATGCTACTAGATGTTCAACAGTTTGGTGTCAGACTTATCATTAGATTAAACCCAAGACACACAGACATAGATGAGGAGAAGCATTGCAGACTGCAGTTCATCCGTCTCTTACCAGCATCCCCAGGTGACAGATCACAACTGTCCCCAGACTCAGCTCAGTATGATCTTCCCTGCCATTAGCACAGCTCACTTTCATGGATTCTGAGCACTTTGCCTGGAAGTCTCTATGATCAGTTCATTATCCCAATACCTAACCACCTGCAACACTTTGGATTGCTTCTTTCATTTCTATATGATTTGAGGATTCTACAGATTACTGATTAAGATGAAGTAAAGAATTTGCGAAGCCAGGAGTACTTGGTGAAATGAAACCAATGAACTGAAAAAACAATCAGGATTAACATAGAAGGGGCTGGAGAAATGGCTCAGTGGTTAAGAGCTTGACTGATCTTGCAAAGGACCCAATTCAGTTCCTGGCACCTACACTTAGAGGCTCCCATCACCTGTAACTCCAGTCCAGGGTACCCAACGCCCTCTTCTGGCCCCCTCAGGCAATTGCACTCAGGTTTGCACTGTTGATGAAAAAGCATAACTCTTGCCTCAAAGTAGATAAGAGATAGTTTATTCTGGAGCCAAATATGAGTGACCATAGCCCAGGAATATGGATCCAGATTATCCCAAATTCCATGTTCCAACATGGCAACTGTTTCATTAAATTTTTATAGTAACAGAACAAAGAAAAGTTATAAATCAAAATACTTCAGATACATTGGTAGAAACAGTAAGTAGGCGGGCTGGAGAGATGGCTCAGTGGTTAAGAGCACTGAATGCTATTGTAGATGACCCCCCACCCAGGTTTGATTCCCAGCACCCACATGGCGGCTAAGAACTGTCTTTAGTCCTGGGCATGGTTGCACACACCTTTAATCCTAGCACTTGGGAGGCAGAGGCAGGTGGATCTCTGTGAGTTCAAGGCCAGCCTGGTCTAAAGAGTAAGCTCCAGGCCAGCTGGGACTAAAGGAAGATCCTGTCTCAAAAATACAAAAAGGAAAGAAAGAAAGAAAGAAAGAAAGAAAGAAAGAAAGAAAGAAAGAAAGAGAGAGAGAAAGAAAGAAAGAAAGAAAGAAAGAAAGAAAGAAGAAAGAAAGAAGAGA